>OX463756.1:8805774-9111944 GCA_949824845.1 Rhingia rostrata
TCCGAGTAGTATCAATTGTCATGAAAAGTTTATCTCAACTTAGCCGTTCGGATTCGGCAAAAAAGCAGGAGGTCCCGCCATCGTGCTAAGAAGAACACACGCACACATGAATGGTTGTGAGAAAAAAAGCTAGGCCCTGGGTTCTAACAAGCCTGTTGCGCCATACATTTTTTTTATTTTTTTATTTATGTCGCTTTACAGCTCGTATAATTCTTGGTTGAATATTCGTCTCCATAGCCCGTCATCGCAAACGGGACCAAGGATTTTTTCATCCACATTTGAGACGGTCCATGCTTTAGCGCCGTAGAACAGGACTGGGATGACAAGTAGTTCGAGTAAGGGCGTTACTACTGAATTGCCTTCTTAGCCCGAAGAACAGCGGTTGGCAAGAGTAATTCTTCGTTTAATTTCTGACGATATGTTGTTGTCAGAATTAATAGCGGAGCCGAGATAGATAAAGTTCCGTACTACCTCAAAGGTATATCTGTCAATGGTGACGTTCTGTCCAATTCATCGATGCTTTGTGTCCTTTCGTGTTGTGACAGCATATACTTAGTCTTACCTTCATTTACAGCTAAACCCATTTTTGCCGCTTCCTTCTTTATACTAGCAAACGTGTTTTTGACATCGCGTTGAGTACTACCAATGATGTCTATATCGTCGGCGTATGCGTGTAATTGCACCGATATTTGGAAATTTGTGTCTACGGTTTTGGCTCGAGAGTTTTGTAATATCCTCTCAAGAATCAGATTGAAGAAGTCACATGACAGCGCATCGCCTTGCCTAAATCCTTTTTTGGTATCGAATGTGTCAGTGAGGTCGTTTCCGAACCTGATGGAGCAGCGATACTTCTCCATCGTCATCCTACACAAACGAACTAGTTTGGGCGGTATACCAAAACTAGACATGGCTCTGTATAGTTCAACTCTATAGTATACGGCTTTGAAATCGATGAATATGTGGTGGGTATCTATTTGGACTTCTTGGGTTTTTTTTCCAGGATCTTCCGAAGTGTGAAAATTTGATTGGTTGTGGACTTTCCTGGCCTAAAACCACACTGATAAGGGCCGATCAGGTTGTTGGTAAATGGTTTCAGGCGTTCACATATTAAGGCAGATAGGATCTTGTAGGCGATGTTGAGGAGACTTATGCCTCTGTAGTTGGCGCAGTTTAGAGGGTCTCCTTGTTTGTGGATCGGACAAACGATGCTGAGGTTCCATTCTTCAGGCATACTTTCTTCCGATCAGATTCGGCTTATGAGTTGGTGGATGTTACTTACCAAGTCATCTCCGCCGGCTTTATAAAGCTCGGCGGGAAGGCCGTCATTTCAGGCAGCCTTATTAAGCTTGAGTTAAGATATTGATATCCTCACTTCACTCAGGTCGGGTGGTTGGCAGTTTTCGTTGTCGTTGCCAATATTGAATGGTTCGTTCTGCCTGATAGCGGAATGTTGTTCGTCATCGCCGTTTAACAGTCTGCAGAAGTGGTTCTTCCATATCCTCAGCATCGACGGTGTCGACTGAACTACGATATTTCCTAGTCTATCTCCACAGGATCCTGTTCGACTCTTGTTTGACGTTTTACCCATTGGTAAAACTTACGAACATCGCCCTGGAGTGGCGTCTTCGTATATACTCGATCGCGCACTTTTCTTGCTCTTTTTTCTTCTTTCTGAAAAGGCAGTGTTCTTCCTTCTTTTCTGCCTATAGAGCTCAACGGCAGCTCTTGTCTTCACCTGCAGCTTGGCCTTGGCTGCGAGCATCTGTCGGAATTCCTCATCAAACCAGGGGTTTCTTGCTGGTGGGCGAGAGAAACCCAGCACATCAGTTGCGGCTGATCTAATGGCTTGTTGGCATCGTTGCCATTGTTCTTCGACATTCGATGCTGGTGGTATGGGTATGGTTTAGGCATACGCGTTGCGCGAAGGTATTGGAGGTCTCTTGCGATTGCAGTCTTTCGACAATAAATGTTTTCACATTATTTCTGGATTGTTGTGGCGTGGTGGATTTCCTCATTCTAACCTTAGCTACAACAAGGTAGTGGTCCGAGTCGATGTTAGCTCCTTGGAATATTCGGACATCCAAAATACTGGATGCGTGCCTCTTGCCTATCGCAACATGATCGATTTGGTTGACCGTTCATTGATCTGGAGACCGCCATGTGCCATCATTCATCATCGAGGTGATGAAACGGTGTGCTGGCTATAGAGGCATTCCGTTCCGTAGCGAAGACAATTAGCCTAAGTCCGTTACCAGACGTGTTGTCGTGTAGGCTATGTTTTCCGACAATACTGCTAAAGATGTCTTCTCTCCTACCTTTGCGCTAAAATCTTCCATCTCTATTTTTCCTCCATAGGCATGAGCGCATATAAGGCTTATGTTTGCGAATTTGGCTTTGATGCGGATTGTTACAATCGTATTTCTTGGATGGCAGTAATGTCTGCTTTGTAGCAGTTTAGGGCTTCCGCTAGTTGTTCGCTTGCATCTCTCCTGTTTAATGTTCTCACATTCCAGGTGCAGATACGAACGTCGTTGTCCTTTTTTTCGTTTCAACAATAATATCAGTCCTTTCCGAGGCTATTGGTTGCTTCGCAACCGTTAGTTTTTTTTAAGTGTTAACTTAGCATTTGACTTGCGAACGGCGCCGAATCGACTCTCTACGGTCTTCGTATTATTTCTTGTAAGCAAATGCAAAAATCGACGTCTAGCGTGACTTGCGAATCGAAACCATTCCTTATTAATTATTATAAACAAACATTAATAATTGAATCCATTTCTGGTGGATAATAATTTTGCGAACTGTTTACGTACATTCTAAACTGCTGTCAGATAATTTGCCAACACACGATAAAATAAACAATTCACCATCAAAGGAATATACAACTGAATATAAATCTTCGTGTTTATAAAAGCAATCCAAAAGATAAACAAATTCGAAAACTTATCTCTCCAATAAAAATATTTTATGTTCCGATTTGCAAGCGAAGCAATTCCAAAATTCCATTGCATATTTCTAGGATTGAAAGATAATTTCAAACAGAATGTTAAGTAGCATAACTTAACTCCTCTGTTATAAAAACAAATCTACAAAATAATATAAAACAAAAGCTTTAAAACATAAATTCAAAAATAAAACAAATACAAAATGGATACATGGAACGTTCTTGCTGTACAGACCACATCATCGGCAATTGGCAGAGATGGTCTTGGAAATGTGTCAAAGGAAAAATTGGTAAGTGTGTGTCTCATTAGAAATATTTATTTAAAAGAAAAAAAATGGAAATATGTATCGAATTTGTATTCTATTAGTGAAACTTAATGGTCCACCTGTTGGATAGAAAATACTCTTTTTTTTTGGAAGTACACAATTGACGTGTACTGTCCAAAATTACTGACAATGTTTATTCATTTTAATCTGTCCGCGACATTCTGACTTGCAACTTGTCTTTGCGATGTCGTTCCTTGAGTTAAATAAAATTTTAAGACAAACTATGGATCCTGAAGAGATTTATCAGAGTGTTTGTGTAAGGAAAAATACAATTTTTTCAAACAGTGTGATATATATGTAGATGTGAATTATTTAATTTGTGAGTAAGAAATTAAGTCAAATCAATTTATTAGCTAGTTTCAGTGAAGATTTTTTGAAATGAAAAAATAAGTGAAGTGAAAATTCATAAAATTGTGTTTTTATTTATAAATCACATTCCTTGAGTGAAATTTAAACTATAATTGAAAATAGTTAGCATGACTTAAAGTATTTTTAAAAAAACTTATTGCCTACCAACAATGATCAGTATGTATACATTTTTTGTCGTTACCTTATTTTTCTTGGCAGACATCACTAATGACACCCGGAATTCGATGGTTTATTGTCTGTCGTGATGACACGATGTTGTGTTTTCTATGTTAGTGTTAAAAAATCGATATTCGAAGGAATTGCAGATGAGTCACCGATGGAACATAAATTGTCAGATGTCGACAATGTCATTTTATTTATTCCCAAATCAATCCATTAACGTAAAACGATCGTTAAACAATTTGATCTACAGATCATCAAACATTCAGGTCTATCGCGAATAAATTGTCTCGGGAATTTTCCACTTGTCAGCAATGTAAATCAGATTGCTGAATGGGAATGGCCTGATTAACAGCTTAAGATTGCTTGGAGACACCAGACTTTAAGAGATAAACGTCAAATGCGGAGTTTTTTGATCAGAGACATGGCGCTGCACAACTCGTATAGTTTTTGGTTGAATCTACGTCTCCATAGCCCGTAAACGCAAACGGGACCGAAGATTTTTCGAAGAATTTTCCTCTCAAATCGACCAAGGATTTCTTCATACGCTTTTAAGACGGTCCATGCTTCAGCGCCGTAGGTCTTGTATAGGATCTCCTTAGTATTAGTATTTCGAACTGCTTTCCTAGCCCCAAAAAACAGCGGCAAGAGAAATTCTTCGTTTAATTTCTGACTAAATGTTGTTGTCAGAGTGGATAGCGAAGCAGAGGTAGACAAAGTTCTGTACTACCGGAAAGTTATATCTGTCAACGGTGAGTTCTGTCGAATTCATCGGTTTTGTGTATCCTTTTGTGTTGACAGCCTTACCTATTTAGTCTTACCCTATTTTACTGCTAAACCTATTTGGGTATCGAGTATGTCGGTAGGGTCGTTTCCGATCCTGATGAAGCAGCGAAAATTCTTCATCCTCATCCTGCACAGACTGACGAGTTTGGACGGTATACCAAAATTTGACATGGCTCTGTATAGTTCCTCTCAATAATGTCGCATGCAGCTCTGAATTCGATAAATAGATGGTCGGTATCGATTTGGACTTATTGGGTATTTTCCAGGATCTGTGAAAATTTAACCAAGTTGTTGGTAAACAGTTTCAGGCGTTCACATATTACGGCAGATAGGATCTTCTGGCGACGTTGAGGAGACTTATGCCTCTGTAGTTGGCGCAGTTTAGTGGGTTTCCTTTTTTGTGGATCGGGCAAACGATGCTGAGTTTCCATGATTTTGGGGGATGCTACTTACCAAGCTATTCTGCCGGCTTTATAAAGCTCTGCGGGAAATCCGTCATTTTCGACAGCCTTGAGACAGCTTAAGATTGCTTGGAGACACCAGACTTTAAGAGATATCGGTAGGCAAGTTGTCAATTTCGCGTTCGACAGTGATCCTGAGGTCGTTTTACATTGTTGGATTGTGGGCAAACGCCTACGACTAAGCGTTACCCAAGAAAACAGATTCCACAACCTTAAATCGAATGAGCGAGGTGTCCATTTGCAATCGGGCCATTTCTCATCCCTGAAGATGATTTTTTTTTTTTAATAAAATTTATGATTTTCAAACGTTAAATTATGAAAACGTTTCAGTTCTTGTATTCATAATTTGATCTTGTAAGTGTGTGGACTTCCGTTAAACCCTTGGCGTCTGTACTCTTCTTTGCAGCACCATCAATGTCTGTCTTAGAAGCAGCCACGCTAGAGAACAGTACTGGGGAATCTGCGGAGTTGGGGGAATTGTCTGATAAGCTGGTTGATGACTAAATGCTTTCCCCTGTAACACGCTCATGCACGTTTTGTACAAATACAGGATGTCCGCCGGGAAGGTATACTACTTTTTTTTGCCGCCATTTTGGTAAACATTAGGCTTGACAGTTCATCTTTGGCAGTCTTAAGGTAGACACGTGGAAAATTAATTATGGAAAAATATTCGACAAACCAACGTGTTTTAATCGTTAAAATTTGTTATCAAAATCAATCATCGATTACTGTGACGATAAGAATGTTACGTAAAACTTTTGGGAGAAACAACGTGCCAACAAAACGCACTATTTATCGCGTAGTGAATGATTTCGAAGAGAGAGGGTCTGTAGGTGATAGGCCCAAGCATGGAGCACAACGTACTGCAATATCGACTGAAAACATTACTGCTGCTCAAGGAAGTGTTCAAAACAATCCATCAACCTCAATTCGACGCGGTGCTTAGGAGCTTGGTCTTCAAAGAACAACTTTGGCCAAAATTTTGCACAATGATTTACATTTGTTTCCATTTAAGATTCAGTTGACATAAGAGCTTCTTCCCCAGAACGTTTACGCCACCGTACATATGCCAAAAGGATGTTACAGCTAGCCCATGTCAACCCCGATTTTCATGAAAAATTCATAATAAGTGACGAGGTACATTTTATTTGAATGGATATGTGAATAAACAAAATAGACGGTTCTGGGCAACGGAAAACCCTAAAATTATTCATCAGTCCCCTTTGCATGCGTTAAAAGTAACAGTCTGGTGTGCAATTTGGTCAGGAGGAATCATTGGACCTAACTTCTTCGAAAATGAAAACGGCGTAACGGTAACTGTGAATGGGGAGCGATGTCGTGATATGATTGAAAACTTTTTAACGCCACAACTGTATGCCTTGGGCTCGATACAGCTAGGATGCCAGGATTACAATGGAATTATTGCGAGACCTCTTTTCACAACAAGTTATTTCAAGAAATGGTAATATTGGTTGGCCTCCGCGGTCGCCTGATTTGACTGCTCCGGACTTATTTTTATGGGGATATCCGAAAAGCAAGCAAGCAAAGCGAGCAACTCAAACAAAATATTCGTGATGAAATTAATGAAATGCCGCGTGAAATGTTTGAGCATGTAATGAAAAATGTGCTCAAAAGGGCTCGCAATAGTGAGACTAACAGAGGCGGATATTTACTGATGTTGTACTCAATACATAACTGCCGACATTAAATAAAACATTTATCAATATAAGATCCATTCTCTTTTATTTAATCAAAAATTATAAACAAACAAAGTAGTATACCTTCCCTTTGGACTTCCTGTACAAATCAGACTTTTCCACTCTGGGAATAGAGTTCTAAGCAGCTGCAAACATGTTCGTTCGTTCAAAACCATTTTTAGCCAAACAATTTAATGGATATGGTCTAACATCCTTTTCATCATCATCATGGTCATAAGGATTGGAACTCTCAGACGATCTTTTGCTCCCTAAGAAAGGGATTTGTTACCTCAGCGTCAATGACAAATGCGGTTGATTCGGATGGCAAAGTGATGGATGCCGCATCACTTTGCCATCTGAATCTACCGTATTCGATGAATTCAATGATGAGCCCAGTACCGAGAGACGTAAAATTCCAGCTCGAATAGGATTATTTAGTCGGGAGCCTTGCAGTATCGATTCAGGTCGACTATTTGAATCGTTGGAATTATCATTATTTTCAGACATTTTCTATAAAATTTTATGTACAAAAGTAAAATTTGTTGTAACACAACCCTAAACTAAAAATTAATAATACCGACAAGCCAGCGAAGGTGAGCGTATGTAGAACACGAATTTTTAAATTATTTCCGAAAGAAACTCGCTCGTCATAAGAATGCAAGTCTTGATAATGTTTTCACATTGAAATGAATTAAGTGCCTCTACATTCCGGAATAAACCTGGGCCTCAACCAATATGCCTCTTTATTTAGCCGGTTCCTAATCTAACCGCATTCAGTTGCACACTTTAAGTTGGTTGAGGTCGGTTTCTACTTGTGCGCGCCAATTAAGGCGAGTTCTTACTCAATTGCGTCCGACGTCTGACTGGGAATCAAAGACTCTGCGAGCCGGAGTACTGGTGTCCATTCCATTCGTTCTACATGTCCCAGCCATCTTAAGCGTCAAATGCGGAGTTTTTTGACCAGAGGCATGGCGCTGTACAACTCGTATAGTTTTTGGTTGAATCTACGTCTCCATAGCCCGTCAACGCAAACGGGACCGAAGATTTTTCGAAGAATTTTCCTCTCAAATCGACCAAGGATTTCTTCATACGCTTTTAAGACGGTCCATGCTTCAGCGCCGTAGGTCTTGTATAGTATCTCCTTAGTATTAGTAATTCGAATTGCTTTCCTAGCCCGAAAAAACAGCGGCAAGTGTAATTCTTCGTTTAATTTCTGACTAAATGTTGTCAGAGTGGATAGCGAAGCAGAGGTAGACATAGTTCTGTACTACCGGAAAGTTATATCTGTCAACGGTGAGTTCTGTCGAATTCATCGGTTTTGTGTGTCCTTTTGTGTTGACAGCCTTACCTATTTAGTCTTACCCTATTTTACTGCTAAACCCATTTGGGTATCGAGTATGTCGGTAGGGTCGCTTCCGATCCTGATGAAGCAGCGAAAATTCTTCATCCTCATCCTGCACAGACTGACGAGTTTGGACGGTATACCAAAATTTGACATGGCTCTGTATAGTTCCTCTTAATAAAGTTGCATGCAGCTCTGAAATCGATAAATAGATGGTCGGTATCGATTTGGACTTCTTGGGTTTTTTCCGGGATCTGTGAAAATTTGACCAAGTTGTTGGTAAAAAGTTTCAGGCGTTCACATATTACGGCAGATAGGATCTTCTGGCGATGTTGAGGAGACCTATGCCTCTGTAGTTGCCGCAGTTCAGTGGGTTTCCTTCTTTGTGGATCGGGCAAACGATGCTGAGGTTCCATGAGTTTGGGGGATGCTACTTGCCAAGCCATCTCTGCCGGCTTTATAAAGCTCTGCGGGAAGGCCGTCATTTTCGACTGCCTTGATTTTAAGCTTGAGTTCAGGTATTGCTATCCTCACTTATTTTTCGTTGTCCTTGCCACTACTGAATGGTTGGTCGTCGTCGCCATTTACCAGTCCGTAGAACTGGTTCTTCCTTCGAGTGTGCCTCAACTACGATATTTCCTTGTTCATCTTGATAGGATTGTGTTCGAGCCTTGTATGGCTTTGAAGTTTTACACGTTGGTTCGTTCCAGGAGTGCCACCTCTCTATATCATCGATCGCTTGTATTTCTTGTTTTTTCCTTCTTTCTGAAAAGCCGATGTTCTTTCCTTCTTCTTTGCCTATAGATCTCAATGGCAGCTCTCGTCTTCATATGCAGCTTAGCCTTGTAGGCCTCGTTCTTGGCTGCGAGCATCTGTCGGCATTTCTCATCAAACCAGGGGTTTCTTATTGGTGGGCTCGAGAAACACAGCACATCAGTTGCGGGTGATCTAATCGATTGTTACCATCGTTGCATTGTCCTTCGACATTCGATGCTGGTGGTATATAATGGCAGCTCTCGTCTTCATATGCAGCTTAGCCTTGTAGGCCTCGTTTTTGGCTGCGAGCATCTGTCGGCATTTCTCATCAAACCAGGGGTTTCTTATTGGTGGGCTCGAGAAACACAGCACATCAGTTGCGGGTGATCTAATCGATTGTTAGCATCGTTGCATTGTCCTTCGACATTCGATGGTGGTGGTATGGTGTTAATCGAGAGGTTAAGGGATACGCGTATCGCGAAGGTCTTGGCGGTCTCTTGCAATTATAATCTCTCGACATTACAATTTTTCATATTATTTCTGGATTGTTTTGGCGTGGTGGATATCCGCATTCTTACCCTGGCTGCAACAAAGTAGTGGTCCGAGTCGATGTTAGCTCCTCGGAATATTCGGAATTCCATATACTGGATGCGTGCCTCTTTCCTATCGCAATGTGATCGATTTGGTTGACCTTTCGTTGATCTGAAGACCGATATGTCTCCTCATGAGCAATCGCTCAATAATCGCCTGCGTTTTGACGATTGTTGTTTTACGTGAAACAAATAAAGTGATATCACCGACATCAAAAACGACTATGGATCTTACGTGATGCAAGGTGTACTATCAAAATGTTATCATCAAACGATAACTTTACGGAATGAGGGCCCGAGCCTAAGGCATTTCTAAAAGACAACCGAAGAAGAGTATTAACTGGAAGTTTTCAAAATACTCTTGGTAGATCAATGCTACTATAATTAAATTTGCTACTCTGTTCAATGTTTCCTTCTTTTCTTAGTTTTTATTTAATGCCGTTTTAAATGTTTTGTTCTGCCATTTTTTACTTTTTTATGTCAACTAAAACCTAACCCTCATGAAAAGTTAACAAAAAAAATGTTCAAGAAAAACATTTCTCTCAGTGTATCATAAAATTCAACAGCTGCAATTTCTATAAATTACTGCTTAGAACAAATTAATTATCTTTGCCTTAATACTAACTCTAAAATGCAATTCGTCACTAAGACAATTTACTCAAAAGGCATTCCTTAAAATTACACACTCTGTTCACTAAAAATGTTAAGTCTATACTTGTCTTAGTATCTTTTATTTGTTTCGATTTAAAATCGATAGATGAACTCAAACGAATTTATTTCAGCTGAATTTTCCTAGATACTTTAAGGTGTGAACAGCGCATTTACTCGACAACGATCAGAGACAGTATTCAGCCAAAGTAAAGAGAACGCTTTTCAGATCTTCAAAACGTCTGGCTAAAAATAAAATTTCCCATGCGTTTGGTCGGGTTATTTTGGAAAATCTTCTCAAAAGTTAATTCAGTTATTTTACGAATTTTACATAAGAACAATCGGAAGTAATACGAAATATATATCTGTGTACGAGTTCGAGTACAATTGTCCCATTGAAATTGATCACAAAAAGTTTAAATGCTGTGAAATAAGTGACCAAAAAGTGTGACGGCAATATTTCAGAAAAATATTTGTTTTTAAGCGATAAAATAGCGTATATTCGATCTTGAAAGTGGAGTGCAGTGTAGGAGAAAATAAAAATTGAAAATTTCTCAGCATGGATATATCTACAGATATTTGGGGACAATTAGCTGTTGAGGCGTCGCAGGTGTATCTCACAGATGGGCAAATGCGAAGCCCATTTGCTGACACGGTAATGGAACCACAATAATTGAGCTAATTCTAGTAAATCATCTGAAACAAACTAATGCGTGGGTTCCGAAATTAGGATAGTTGTATTGCAGATATAAATACTGTTTACTTATGTGCACTTGTATCGAATACAATGTGTAGGAGATTCTTATAAAGAGAGTGAGATGTTTTTTTTTTTAGATAAATGGATCTATATACAGAGTGTTTTGTGTTTTGAACTATTTTTTACTTGATATATATTGTGGTGTGCAGATAGTATTTTTTTTTATTTAGATTGTTCGGTTAAAAATGATTTGTTTCAATCTCTGCGAAAATATAAGTAGTGGCTGATTAAGAATTAAATTATCACAATGGTTTCTGGACCTAAGCGAGGAGCTCATAATGTTCTCTTTCAAGCTTAATAAGACTATTAACTGTATAAAAAATAATAATTTGCCTTCAGAAAAAATCAAGAACGTAGCGTATATGCATTTTTGGCAAAGACTTGCCTGCTTTCATACAGTATATAAAAATCATCTGAAGCATTTTTACTAAAGTAAATTAAATTCGATGCATGTATTTTTTCAACCACATGTAAACACACTAGGAATATACTGTACAAACAAACCAACAGTTTCGAATGTAAACAATTATCCACTAGGCCAGATTTTAAACAGGTGCTTCATTTATTTCCGCACTAGCCACAGCCCCGGAGAATGTTAAATATTTAAGGACTATCTTCACCACTGTAATGTCAAAAACGATCCCCAAGTTTCAAATTTAACGTACTTGATACACGCTATTATACTGAACTTTGAAGTCCGGGACGAAGCTGGGTCTCAACGAACATGTCTTTCCAATTAGTCCGGTCTTACTGCTAACTGCATCTAGTTGCGGTCTTGTCTGCCTGGTAATCAAACTTGCTATACCGGCTGGCATTACTTCGCTCTTCATGTCCTAGCTATCTTCAATACCAGATATAGCTAGGATTATAGAAATCATCCATAGACTAAATGCATTTTAAAGATCTACAAGACACGCAGTTGCACCTCTTATGGCGCGTTTGCTGATACACTCCCTAAACACTTAAGTTGAACTTAAGCCCTGAAGTTTTACTTTTTGCATCCAAAAATGTGTCCCTTAGCGGATTAAGTTGAACTTAAAAGTTTAGGGATAGTTCAGAAAACGTACTTTAGGCACACTGTTCATCTAACAACGACAAGAACAATGCAGTATCAAAATTCTTACCGAACAAGCAAACAATGGAAAGAAATTCTAGTCGATGTATTTGCACCAACATACAAACTTACAAAAATTCAAGAGCAGAGTCAATAAACATCTGCACGCATCATCGCAGGGCTTAACAAAATGGCAACCCAAATTTTCCTGACTTATATGGATGGTAATGGTGTCGTGGTTTTAACAAAAATTTGCCACATGACCGTGATAAAGGATCTTCCAATAGGGACTTCCATATTATTGAAGCTACATCTGTCAAATTGGCTGTCATCTGTTTATTCAATATGTTTTCCAAATCACGATGACACCATGGGCGTACATAGAATTCAACAACGCTAGCAAATTATAAAATTGTTGAATCAAATTGGGTATTCTGGTTGGGGCAACGTTCCGCGCGCTTCGCCCATTTAACAGTCGCCATAATCGTCCGGCGGAGGATACATTTGAGTCCACTAGTTCAGAAAACAATAAAAAAATATCCGAGTGTCGAAGAAAGATCAACGAAGAACAACGCCTGTGTCCGTGAGAATGTGCAACAGAATCCGAGGAAGTCGATATCACATCGCTCACATGATTTTCACCTTTTGCAGACCACAACTTGGAGAATTTTGCGTCGTAACTTGAAACTACATCCGTAAAAAAGTCATCTGACCAAGGAGCTGAAGGTAAATTATCATAGACAACGACCTGTATTCGCTGAATAGGTTCTGGAGCAGTTGGAAAAACCATCTTCAGCTATGAGGCCCATTTCTGGATTCGTAATCATTTAAATTTTTCTCATCCATTTTCATAAGTTCATTCTTCTACAGCAAGAAGATAAACAATGAGCCGCCAAATGGGCCTCAACCAACATGCCTCTACAATTAGCCAGGTCCTTAGCTAACTGCCTCCAATCTCGCACTCCAAGTTGGTTGAGGTCGGTTTTTACTTGTCCTCGCCACTTAAGGCGAGGTCTTCCTCTACTGCGTCCGACGTCTGGCTGGGAATCGAAAACTCTGCGAGCCGGAGTATTAGTGTCCATTCGTTCTAAGTGTCCTAGCCATCTTAAACATCCAATGCAGAGTTTTTTTTTTGACCAGGGGCATGTCGCTGACGGACTCAGTGGCGCGATGGTTAGTGCGATGAACTGCCGTGCAGAAGGTCTGGGTGCGATTCCCAGCCGTAGTAACACCTAAATGATTTTTCACTGGCCCTCCTCTCGTGATGATCTGACAAATCATCCGAGTAGTATCAATTGTCATGAAAAGTTTATCCCAACTTAGCCGTTCGGATTCGGAAAAAACAGGAGGTCCCGCCATCGCGCTAAGAAGTACACACGTACACATGAATGGTTGTGGAAAAAAAAGCTAGGCCCTGGGTACTAACGAGCCTGTTGCGCCATAAATTTTTTTTTTTTTATGTCGCTTTACAGCTCGTATAATTCTTGGTTGAATATTCGTCTCCATAGCCCGTCATCGCAAACGGGACCAAGGATTTCTTCATCCGCTTTTGATACGGTCCATGCTTCAGCGCCACAGAGCAGAACTGGGATGATCAGGGTCTTATATTAGATCTCCTTAGTAGTTCGAGTAAGGGCTTTACTACTGAATTGCCTTCTTAGCCCGAAGAACAGCGGTTGGCAAGAGTAATTCTTCGTTTAACTTCCGACGATATGTTGTTATCAGAATTAATAGCGGAGCCGAGATAGACAAAGTTCCTTACTACCTCAATGTTATATCTGTCAATGGTGACGTAGTAGTTGTAGTTGCACCGATATTTGGAAATTTGTGTCTATGGTGTTGGGTCGAGAGTTTTGTAATCTCCACTCAAGAATCTTATTGAAGAAGTCACATGACTGCGCATCGCGTTGCCTAAATCATTTTTTGGTATCGAATGTTTCGGTAAAGTTGTTTCCGACCCTGATGGAGCAGCGAGAATTCTCCATCGTCATCCTACACAAACGGACGAGTTTTGGGCGGCATATCAAAACTAGACATGGCTCTGTATAGTTCGTCACTATAAATGCTGTCGTATGCGGCTTTGAAACCGATGAAAAGTGGGGCATATCGATTTGGACTTCTTGGGTTTTTTCTAGGATCTGCCGAAGTGTGAAAATTTGATCGGTTGTGGACCTGGCCTAACCTTTAAAAGCGAACAGGTTGTTGGTAAACGGTTGCAGGCTTTCACATATTACGGCAGATAGGATCTTGTAGGCGATGTTGAGGACACTTATGTCTATGTAGTTGGCACAGTGCAGAGGATCTCCTTTTTGGGGATTGGGCATACTTTCTTCCGACCAGATTTGGCTTACGAGTTGGTGGATGTTATTTACCAATTCATCTCCGCCGGCTTTATAAAGCTCAGCAGGAAGGCCGCCATTCCTGGTAGCCTTATTAAGCTGGAGTTTAGATATTTCTATACTGTGGGTGGTCGCGGTGTAGTGGTAATGTGTTCGTCTGTTGAGTGGAAGGTGCGTCAATCCCAGCCAAAATCCATTTCACTTTTATTTAAAAGAAATAAAAAGGTCGGTGTAATACCTAAAAGTATGCACACCATATTGAATTTCTTCAAATTTAACGAACACAAGAAAAAGTGACTCCCCGAAGCTAGTTCGGACACCACCCATGGAGTTTAAGTCTTCACTACATCCAAAATCTTTCCTATCCTCTCTTTCTTCCCCTTCTCAAACGATCGTACTATGGTAACATGTAAAGGGTATTCATAAACCCCTTGAGTACGTGTAAATTATAAAAAAAAAAAAAATACTCACCTCACTCAGGTCGGGTGGTTGGCAGTTTTCGCTATCGTTGCCTATATTGAATGGTTCGTTCTGCCTGACAGCGGAATGTTGTTCTTCATTGCTGCGGCCGTTTAACAGTCTGCAGAAGTAGTTCTTCCATATCCTCACCATCGATTGTGTCTCAACTACGATATTTTCTTATTCATCGCGACAGAATTCTGTTGGAGCCTTGTTCTCCTGGCTTTGACGTTTTACATTTTGGTAAAACTTGCGAACATCGTTCCTGGATGTGGCACCTCTCTATATCCTCTCGTGCTTTTCTTGCTCTTTTTCCTTCTCTCTTTGCTCAATGACGCTCTCGTCTTTAACTGCAGCTTAGCCTTGTAGGCTTCGTTTTTGGCTGCGAGCATCTGTCGGCATTCCTCATCTCGCTCATGGCAGCTTTATCGGCTTCCCATTGGAATGCTTAGGATGAAGACTTTTGCCGCCATAAAGGGTATAGTTTGTGTAAAGAGCGCTTGCGAAACAGTACAAATTTGTTAAATGGTTCCCTACGCTTATGTAAACGCTAAAATTGTCTAGATATAAATCGCATCGTTTTGGCTGATTACAGCAAGTGCTAACATTTGGAGGTGCTGCTGAGATATTCCTAGTCTCTTCCTGTGCAGATGTTATTTTTGAGATTCAACATTCACTGAATGTAGTTTTCCCTATATGCGAAGTTATGCTTTGAATCATAATCAGACCGATAACCAAATACTATGCAAGGAACTTTTTTTATTATGCTTATAATGTTATCGTCCTCTTTCACAGACAATAGAGAAGCTGCCCAACAAAGTCTTGCTGCACATCTTCTCATACATGTCACATCGTGAAATCTGTCGATTGGCTAGAGTCTGTCGTCGCTGGAGGCAAATCGCTTATGATACTCGTCTTTGGAAAAATGTCTCATTACGGCCGGAGGTATCCGGTCTTCATGTTGGATCCTTGGAATCATTATTGGCTTTGATTTCGGTGCGTTTTGGACCAACTCTGCGATACATCGAGTTGCCAATTGAACTTATCACACACACTGTGCTCCATGAACTGTCTGCAAAGTGTCCAAATCTCACCCATATGCTGTTGGACTTTTCCACAGGTAATTTCGTCAAAGTTAGTTATTTGAAACTTTTTTTTTAAAAAAACCTCTATTTTCTCATATAGCTATGCAACTTCACGATTTCAGCGAAATGCAGGCTTTCCCAACAAAGTTGCGTTACATGTGCATTTGTCTGTCTGAGGTGATCTTCATGGAAGGTTTCATGCGAAAGATTTACAACTTTATCAACGGCTTGGAGGTGCTTCATTTGATTGGTACTTATGAGAAATGCGAAGAGGAAGAAGAGGAAATCTATGAAGTCATCAATGTGCACAAGCTTAAGTCTGCAACTCCAAATTTGCGAGTGATCAACCTTTATGGCATCAATTTTATTGATGACTCGCATATTGATGCTTTTAGCTCAAATTGTATTCAGCTTGAGTGTTTGGCTGTGAATTTTTGTAACAAAGTCACTGGCTCAACTTTGAAGACCCTGATTCAGAGATCAAAAAGGCTGACTTGCCTTTTGATGAACGGAACAAGCCTTAAGTCTGAGTATGTGATGCAAACAGACTGGGAGAAGTGTGCTCTGCAAGAATTGGATATTACAGCTACTGACTTGTCAGCTGAATGCTTGATCGATATGCTGACTAGAATTCCAGCGCTCAAGTTCTTGTGTGCTGGTCAAATTAACGGCTTTACCGATTCGGTTTTGAAGGCATGGATGGAATCTGGAATGTCAAGGTAAGGGCATGCAAAATCTAATCATTTTAGGAGGATTTATGTAGTTTTATTTATTTTGCAGATCACTTATGTCATTGGACTTAGATGCATCCGATAACTTAACTGATGAGGCTCTGCAAAAGTTCCTGTCCCGTCATGGAAATCAACTGATTGCTTGCTCTCTATCGGGAATGCCACACATTACAGATCAACTGTGGATGAGTATTCTGCCACTACTGTCAAATGCAAAGTAAATCATGATGCCACTCTTGAAGATTGAGTTTTGAGTTAACTCGTTTCTCTTAGGATCGTTGTTATGGGTACCTCAGAGAAGCTGGGCGTAAATATTCACGTTGATCAACTGATGGATACAATTGCATCGAATTGCGGAAGTCTTGAACGCTTGGAACTAAGATGGGATCCGGATAATTTACGTTTCTCTGATAAGAGTCAAAAGGCAATTGATTTACTTCGCGTTAAGTGCTTGAAACTTAGGTGCATGGTTTTGAGGTAAGTCAATGATATAGAAAACTAGTACATTCCTAAAAAGGGTTGGTAAGAGGGTTTGTATTACCAAATTAACTATAGAAAAACAGTAAACAGCTACGGCTTTGACTGATCATAAAGTTTAATGAAACAAATTTTTCAAACCTGGTTTAGTAAATCAATGAAATTGCAGAAAATCTTGAAGGTCTTTCTCTACTGCGTCTGACTTTTGGCTGGAAATCAGAGATTCTGTGCGCGAATATTGGTGTCCATTCGTTCTACATATCCTTACTTACTTACTTTAGTGGCGCAACAGTCCGGAATGACACTGGGCCTCAATCAACATGCATCTTCAGTTGCGCACTCCAAGTTCATTGAGATCGGTTTCTACTTGTGCGCCCCACTTAAGGCTAGGTCTTCCTCTGCTGCATCCGATGTCTGCCTGGGAATCGAAAACTCTGCGAGCCGGAGTATTAGTGTCCATTAGTTCTACATGTCCTAGACACTTTTTCGGAAAATTATTTGCCCAAAACGACCATCAATATTCATCCGATTTTGATATGCTCCATGCTTCGGCGTCGACTGGGATGATCGGAGTCTTATAAAGGATCTCCATAGCAGTTCGACTGAGTGCTTTACTATAAAATTGCCTTCTTACCCCGAAGAAACAGATTTTAGAGTAAACAGCGGAGCTGAGCTAGACGAAGTCCATTACTACGTTAAAGTTTAATCTGTCATTGGTGACGTTTCGTCCAATTCGTTGATGTTGCAGATCCTTTTGTGTTGGAAGCATATACTTGGTCTTACTCTTGTTGCCTATTAAAACAATTTTTCCATCTCTAAGCTACCAAACATGGCTGTTACATTAAGTTAAGTCCAGCCAATAATGTAAAGATAGTCAGAGGATGCCGACAAAATGGAAGATTGTGCCCATGGTGTTGGCTCGGGAGTTTCACACAATCCTCTCAAGAATTATCTTAAAGAAATCACGCAACAATACGTTACATTGTCTGAATCTCTTTTTCGTACTCTGAATGTTTCGGTGTACCAAACTATACACCAAGACTAGATCTGCTTCTGTACCTATAGTTGTCCCAATTTTTATGGTGTAGTATGCGGCTTTGAAATCGATGAATAGGTCATGGCCTGATGGGTATCAATTTTTTTTTCTTGAGCTTTTTCCAGGATAACATCATTTGCGGCTGATCAAATGGCTTGTTGAAATCGTCGACAGTATTCTTCGACATTAAATGCCGTTGGTATGGTGTTAATTGAAAGATTAAGGTATACGTATACCTCTATAGCAATTTGATCAATTTGATTAAACGTGTGTTGATCTGGAGACTGCTGTGGTGCCTTACGCACATCATGGTGCAAATAGTGTGCTGGTTACAGTGGCAGTTAATTAGCCTTAGGTCGTTTCTTTTAGTACTCGGTACTCACTCATAAATTCTATTCTGGAACTCATGGAAACATTTATCTTTTCTTCCGTCGTACCCTCAGCGGCTAAGTCTGCCGCTTATAACAAATATGGATCCAAGTATTCGCTAATCCTGCTCACTATACCAACGTTCATTCTAAATGTTAAATTTGTTCAAATTTCTTCTGCCCATATTTGCTGTATGGCAGTAATGTCTGGTGTATACCACCTTGGGGCTTCCGTTGGTTGCTCGACTGCATCATTCCTGCTAAGCGTTCTACCATTCCAGGCGCATATGCGAATGGCATTCTGTTTTTATACACCCTATAACATAGGGGTAGAGTTTTGATACATAGTTTGTAACACAGATAACTAATTTAGCTAGATATATGTCTGTCCGTTCGTCCGTCCGTACGTCACCTCGTACACGTGCTTGTTGTTGCTCCCAGCAGAACAATTGTAAACATTTTTCAATTCCGCCCACTGTCACGGCAACTTTTTAGAAAAACGTAGTTTTTGGCTAGACGCTTAAAAATATTGAAAAACTGTCTGTACATCATGTCCAAACAATTCAAATTTCTATATCGTCTATACAAAGTTTTTTGCAATGCCCACTTTTTGAGGGCGTTTTCAGTGAAAAAAAGTTTTTAGGTTATGATATTTGGCTATGATAATATAAGCATTTCGTCCTGATATCATTTTAACCCACGCCGACTTTTCGGATGCGTTTTCATACAAAAACCATTTGTATAGCCGACCATATAGCATAACAAGACGAAAAACGTCGTTTTTTGTCGAACCATAAAAGATTTTGATAAACTGTCTGTGACAATGAGGTTTTCGCCAAGATCTTCGCGCAATGCGTATCCCTTAACCTCTCAATTAGAAGCATACCACCAACATCGAATGTCGAAGAACAATGGCAACGATGCCAACGAGCCATTAGATCAGCCGCAACTGATGTGCTAGGTTTCTCGAGGCCACCAGCAAGAACCCCTGGTTTGATGAGGAATGCCGACAGATGCTCAGGGCAAAAAAACAGGCCTACAAGGCTAAGCTGCAGGAGAAGATGAAAGTTTAGATTCAGATCTATAGGAAAAGAAGAAGGAAAAAATACCGGCTTTTCAGAATGAAGACAAAGGAGAAAGAAAAGCCCGCGAATGAGGATACAGAGAGGTGGCACTCCTGGTACCAAAGTGTAAAACGTCAAAGCCAAGGATACAAGGCTCGAATACAATCCCATCGTGTTGAACAAGGAAATACTGTAGCTGAGATAGAACAACCACTTCTGCAGACTGTTAAACACGATGAAGAGCAACATTCACCTGTCAGGCAGAACGAACCATTCAATATTGGCAGAAACAGCGAAACTGTCAACCACCCGACCTGAGTGAAGTAAGGATAGCAATATCTAAACTCGAGCTTTATAAGGCTGCCGGAAATGACGCTTTCCCGCCGAGCTTTATAAAGCCGGCGGAGATGACTTGGTAAGTAACATCCACCAAATCATAAGCCAAATCTGGTCGGAAGAAAGTATGCCTGAAAAGTGGAACCTCAGCATCGTTTGCTCGATCCACACAAAACGAGACCCTCTAAGCTGCGCCAAGGGGCATAAGCTAGAGACATAAGTCTCCTCAACATCGCCTACAAGATCCTTTATCTGCCGTAATATGTAAACGCCTGAAACCCTTATCAGTGAAGTTTTAGCCCAGGACCGATAAAATTTTTACAAAAAGTCCAAATCGGTACCCACCAACTATTCATCGATTTCAAAGCCGCATACGACAGCATTTACAGAGCCGAACCTTACAGAGCCATGGCAAGTTTTGGTATATCGCCTGTGTTTGATGACGATTGAGAATTCTCGCTGTTCCATCAGGGTATAAAACGACCTCACCGACACATTCGATACCAAAAAGGGATTACGGCAAGACGTTGCACTCTCATGTGACTTCTTCAATTTGATTCTTGAGAGGGTTGCACAAAACTTATAAGCCAACACCAGAGGCACAATTTTCCAAAAATCGGTACAACTACTAGTATACGCCGACGATATTGACGTCATTGGTAGGCTTCAACGTAATGTCATAGCCACGTTTGCTATTATTGAGAAGGAAACCGCTATGAACACGAACACGAAAGGATACAAAACATCGATGAATTGGACAGAACGTCACCATTGAAAGATATAACTTTGAGGTAGTACAGGACTTTGTCTATCTCGGCTCCGCTGTTAACTCCGAAAACAACATTTCGTCAGAAATTATACGAAGAATTACTCTTGCCAAGCGCGGATTCGTCGGCAATTCAGTAGTAAAGCCCTCACTCGAACTTCTAAGGAGATCCTATATAAGACCCTGATCATCCCAGTCCTGGTCTACGGCGCTGAAGCATAGACCTTATCAAAAGCGGATGGAGAGGAAGATTCTTCGATAAATTTTCGGTTCCGTTTGCGTTGGTGGGCTATGGAGACGAAGATTCAACCAAGAACTATACGAGCTGTACAGCCACATGCCCGTAGTCAAAAAAAAAACTCCGCATTGCACGTTTAAGATGGCTTGGCCATGTAGGACAAATAGACACCAATACTCCGGCTCGAAGAGTTTTCGATTCCCAGCCAGACGTCGGACCCATTAGAGGAAGACCTCGCATTAAGTGTCGCGCACAAGTTGAAAACGACCTCAACCAACTTGGAGTGCGCAACTGAAGGCAGTTAACTAAGGACAGGGCTATTTGGAGAGACATGTTGGTTGAGGCCAGGCTTATTCCGGACTAAAGAGCCACTAAAGTAAGTAAGTAATAAAGTAAGTAAGTCTGTATTTCATCGCCCTAAATACCTACATTCTGGGGATAATAATTTTAAGGATGGGATGGGATAGCATTCAGCATTCTCATATGCTTATAACTTTTGAATTGTTAAATAAACACACACACAAGGAATAAATAAATTGGTATTTGGTCCATTGTTGGCAGCTTTAACTGTAGTCGATAAATCAAGTCATCACAGCAACTAAATTTAATTTTATTTATATTAATATTAAATTACATGTTCCTTCTTTAAAAAAATGATTAATTGTATTTTAAAAACCGATTTAATCTTTTATCTTCTTTACAGTGATGGTCGTTATTACGAGACAGTGAAAGCCAACTTTGAACGTGCAGATCGTGTTACAGTGGTTCGCACCACCACCTGTTGTCGAGTATCACCATACCATTTGCTGCAGAATTATAACGATTTAATTTTTAACTAAATGAAGGTTTTTTTTATTGATATTAGTCAAATTTTGTTTGTTATTTTGCGCATTCAATCCATTATGTGTATTGCGTTGTTTTGTAAATAAAAATGCGAATTAATGTGTAATCTTCAATGAAGGGAAATAACTTCATCTCGAGTGGGCAATAACATCACCGTAAATTTTGTGAAGTTGTTTTCCACCTATCATTTGAGAATACTGCGTGATTTGGGTGTTTGCAAATTTTGAATGCGTGTGGGAGCGCATTTGCCCCCCAGCTTGAACTCGATGTTTCATTTGGGTTTCGTGCGAGGTAAAGGGTGATCCATTTCGAGGTTCCCTACTTTTTTAAAGAAAAAAACACAGAAAATTAAAATTTAACGGAGAATGTTTATTATCATTTGAAAGAACATTCTTTGGCATTTATTTTTTGAAGATTATGTCTATCAAATGTTGGCCGTTGCTACGTCGCAGATGGTCCATCCGTTGAGTCCAATTTTCGATCACTCGTTCGGGCATTTCGACTGGTAACTGGCGAATGACACGCGTGATGTTTTCCTCCAAGGCCTGAATCGAAGCGGGCTTGTCGGCATAAGCTTTTGACTTTACATATCCCCACAGGAAAAAGTCTAACGGTGTGATATCACACGATCTTGGTGGCCAATCGACCGGCCCAAAACGTGAAATTATGTGCTCACCGAAATGTTCTCGCAATAAGTCCATTGATTGATGCGATGTGTGGGAAGTGGCGCCGTCTTGCTGAAACCAAATATCGCCGAGATCTCGAGCTTCAATTTTAGGCATCAAATAGTCGGTTATCATGGCATGATAACGGTCGCCATTGACGGTTACGTTCGCACCGGCATAATTTTTAAAGAAATATGGACCGATGATTCCACCGGCCCACAAACCACTTCAAACCGTTGTTTTTTCTTGATGAAGTGGCAGTTCTTCAATCTCTTCAGGTTGCTCTTCGTCCCAAATGCGGCAATTTTGTTTGTTTACATACCCATTAAGCCAGAAATGGGCCTCATCGCTAAACAAAATTTGCCTCGAAACGTCGGATCTTCTTGGAACTTTTCAAGAGCCCATAGAGCGAAGCGATGTCGCTTGGGAAGGTCGAGCGGCTTCAGTTGTTGCACAAGCTGTATTTTGTACGCTTTCAATTTAAGATCTTGACGTAAAATGCGCCAAGTCGTTCCATACGTCAGTCCGAGTTGCTGCGAACGGCGCCGAATCGACTCTCTACGGTCTTCGTGTACACTCTCAGCTACGGCCGCAATATTTTCTTCACAGCGTGCTGGACGTGGTCTATTCGGTCGAATATTATACTGAATACTGGGTCTCAAAATGGGTGATGGTGTTGCGAATAGTACGCTCAGTAGGCCGATTATGTTGACCATAAGTTGAGCGAAGTGCACGAAACACATTCCTCACAGAACGTGAATTTTCATAATAAAGTTGAACAATTTGTAAACGTTGTTCACGCGTAAGTCTCAAGCAAGGGGGTTGCAGGCGAGCAGCATGCCTCCACCCTAAAGGTATTCAAACTTTGCAAACACCCAAACTGGCACTTGTTAACGTTAATAGTGCAAGAGTTATAATGGCTCTTGAATTATCATAAAATGTTAAAATATTTCCAACGAAAAGTGAAGATATTTGCTCACCTATAGTGGGCAATTACATCACAAAAAAAGTTGAAGGTGTTGCCCACTCGAGGTGAAGCTATTTCCCATGTGAAGTTATTGCGTCGTGAAGTTATTTCCCTGCACCGTTATCGTCTTCTTATATATAAAAATGGACTGTAACTATGTTTGTTTGAAGTCTATAGCTGGCTAAACCACAAGACCGATGTTTTTAAAATTCTCACGGGACCTATCTGCATATCTCGTAGGAGCAATAGGCTATAGTTTTTTTTTTTTTTATATCTCAAGGGGGTGTGGCATTTCCGGCAAAGTGGTCATAACACCTCAAATATTAAGTAAATATTTCATGTCATATGTCTGGAACACTATAAAAAATTGTGTCCAGGCTATTGATTGTGGTTGTAAGTCATAGTACAGGAAAAGTCATAGTATAGGAAAAGTGTGCACCTCCCATATAAAAAAAAATATCTGGAGAACTATTAAAGTCTTGAAACTTAGTGTAAGCAAATGAACTGCTAATCTGATTAGCTGAGTAGAAAATGGGAGTGGTAGAGAAAGGCGTGGCACCTCTCGTATAATGTAAATATTTTATTTCATATAATTATGGATTATTAAAATTGGATCCAGGCACGTTCGTTGTGGTTCTGAGTCTTCGAATTGACGGAATCGTCCCACACAAAGTAAATATTTAGTGCCAGATATATATATTAGTAAATAAGTGAGTGTCTAAAAATCCCAAAATACCCAAAACCTCCAAATTTTAAAATCCCAAAAACTTAAAAGCCCGAAAATGAAAAATCTAGGAAACCCCAAATACCAAAAAACTAAAAATTCCCGCACCCCAAATACTGAAAATAAAAAATTCGATAAAAATCCAGACAACCCATAAATCTCGAAAACGTAAAACCCAGAATCCTGAAAATCAAAAATCCCAAAAACTTAAAATACTGAAACAAAAAAAATCCAAAAATTCCAAATCCCAAACATTTAAAACTCAAAAATCCACACTCTCGAAAACCCGAAAATCAAAAATACCAAAAATTCAAAATTACAGAAACTCGGTTCGGTTCGGTTTGGTGGCGCTAGAGTTCGCAATGAACCTGGGCCTCTAAACCAACATTCCCTTCCAATTACCCCGGTCCTTAGCTTACTCCCTCCAGTTGCGCACTCCAAGTTGGTTGAGGTCGGTTTCTATTTGTGCGCGCCACTTAAGGGGAGGTCTTCCTCTACTGCGTCCGACGTCTGGCTGGGAATCGAATACTCTGCGAGCCGGAGTATTAGTGTCCATTCGTTCTACATGTCCGAGCCATCTTAAACGTCCAATGCGGAGGTTTTTTTTGACCAGGTGTATGTCGCTTTACGGCTCGTATAGTTCTTGGTGGAACCTTCATCTCCATACCCCGTCAACGCAAACGCGACCGAAGATTTTTCGAACAATTTTCCTCTCGAAGGATTTCTTTTTCCGCTTTTGAGACGGTCCATGCATCAGCTCTGTAGAGCAGAACTGGGATTATCAGGGTCTTATATAGGATCTCCTTAGTAGTTCGAGTAAGGGCCTTACTACTGAATTGCCTTCTTAGCCCGAAGAAACAGCGGTTGGAAAGAGTAATTCTTCGTTTAATTTCTGACGAGATGTTGTTGTCAGATTTAATAGCGGAGACAAGATAGGCGAAGTCCCGTACTACCTCAAAGTTATACCTGTCAATGGTGACGCTCTGTCCATTCGTCGATCCTCTGTGTTCTTTCGCGTTGACTCCATAAACTTAGTCTTACCCTCATTTACCCATCATCGAGATGAGGAAACCGTGTGCTGGTTATAGTGGCATTTTCTCCCGTAGCGAATTCAATTATCCTAAGTCCGTTACCAGACGTGTTGTCGTGCAGCCTATGTTTTCCGACAATACTGCTTAATATGTCTTCTCTTCCTATTTTTGCGTTTAAGTCACTCAGCACTATTTAAACATCGAACGTCGGTAGTCGCCCATAGGTTTTTTCAAGGAGCTCGTAGAAGCAACCCTTAGCTATATCATCTTTTTCTTCTGTTTTATAGCAGTTAAGGGCTTCCGCTAGTTGTTCGCTTGCAACTCTCCTGTTAAATATTCTCACATTCCAGGTGCAGATACGAACGTCGTTGTCCTTTTTTCGTTTAGCAAGGTCTTCAACAATAAAATCCGTCCTTTTCGACGCTATTGGTTGCTTCGTAACATACATTTTTTCCATGGTTATTTAGTTAACCAAAAGCACAACCCCCAACCTGGAGGGCCAGTTACAATTTATTAGCTACCTCTACGACACGTGCCATCAGTATTCACTACTGGATTGATCGCTGCCGTTGGCATTTCCGTTCATCCGCCACCATCTCTGTTCAAGGGGCCTGACTAACCCTTGAAATTTCTAGACAACCTGCTGTCAGAATATGTCGGAGCACTTGTCGTTGTTCGCCTGAGTCAGCAGGCTGGGTGTTCATTCCGTGCCATTCTGACCTGGCCGTTTATAGTGTTGCTGTTTTTCGTCTTGTTATCAACACTCGCATTTATCGTTTAGCAGTCAAATCCGGTTGGATGAGACAAATACGTGACGGTTACCACTCAGAAGTTAAAAATATTTGATGTGTAGTCAGGGTTACAACCACTGGGCATTGCCAAGTTAAAGCCAATCAAAGTCTAACTTCGTTCTACAAAACCCAACCATCTGTTGTATATTTGTCGAAAATATCAGCTTTTTTGTATCTACTCTGTCTACTTTGAGCAAGGATCAAGGAGCTCCTTCAGTTATCGGCGAGGTAATGATCTCTAGGAAAGGGATCATCGTACATCGGATCATCTGTGGCGTTCGCCTTTATAAAAAAAAAAAATCTACACAACCACTATTATTAAATAATAAATTTTATTTATATATCCTTTAAAATTGTGTTTTCTTATTTTTTTTTTGTTTTTTTTGTTTGTTTTTTGCATGCGATTTCATCATGTTCAGACTTCACAAAAATAAATCATCACTTTTTTTGTTTGTTTTGTTTTCTCCCCCATTTCTTGTTGGCTACTATTAAATGTTATTATAAAATATTACAATAATGATCACCCTTACATTTATTTAAATTTTCACTAAATACATAAATCTATAAAAAAAAAACAAATTGAGAAGGAAAATAATCCAAAAGTATCTCGTATCGTTAAACTTAAGATAAACAAAAAAAAATGGAAAATGGTGATGTTTGACTTTTTTTTTCTTCTTCTTGTTTTACCGGTAAAATGGTGTGTATATCTGGGTATGTGTGCGGTCGACACCACCGAGTGTTTTGACCGAGTTTTGCAAAAGCAGAGTTATTTACAATTTACATCTGATTCCCAGCTCGATGAATAGGAGACAGCAACGTTTTGGTAAAGGTGAGTGAGGCGGTAACGGCATCGGTTTAGTCGTTGTTACTGTGGTTTGGTTTTTTTTTTTTTTTGTTGAGTTCACGACTTGGCGCTTGGTGTGGATAAGTACTTACTCCTGGGATTCTACTGGCGGTGAGAGTCGAAAATTTCGAACTATATTGCTGCTGCTACTATCATTGTCTGTATTATTGCTGGATGACGCTGTGCCCGCTACTGTTGATGCGGCCGCTGCTGTTGGTAGCGATGTTCCGATGGAGGCTACAGCAGCCATTCGATTTGGGACTGGCACTGGTTCCGGAGCGGTTGCTATTCGGCGAGGCTCGTGTCCGGTAGCCATACGAAGCAGGTCTTGGGCGTTAGCCTTTAAAAATTTAAAGCGAGTTTTAACTACAAAATTACTTAGGAGAGACTAGAAAATCATTGCTACATTGTTGGGTCGCTCGTCGGGTGGATTGTTAGCTGGGTTTTGGTTGTTCTCCTCGGGTCGGTCGATGTACATCATTATCTCGTGACATAGAGGGCAGCGATCTTGCACGTAAAGCCATTTACGTAGGCATACACCGTGGAAGAAGTGTCGACAACGGGTTATCTTAGCTGATTCCATTTGCTTAAAGGAAGAGGAAATAATGGTTAACTCTATATATATGGTGTGGTTGGATCAGCTTACCTGGTGGCAAATAGCGCAGACGTCGTTCAGTCTGTTCAGTTGGGCCTCAGTCGCTTCGGGGAGGGCAGAGATCTTGTCCACAGCCGATCGTCTCTTCATGAATATGGACCATCCAGCTCGCGCCTCACACCAGATATTGAAATAGGCATGGATGCACATCATGATGGCTCTGATTGCGCCCCCTGTAGCATTTTGTGCTATCAAGTTATATCATACGGTACAACAATCAACCAAATAAAAATACATGCACACAGTTTGTTCGTTTTTTTGTTGTTTTTTTTTTTTTTAAATAAAATTGTTCATAAGAAAATTAATGGAAGCAAAGTGATGAGGAGCGAAAGAAGTATGATGCTGAGAAGCGATTCAGTAGAAAATTATTGAAAACTCAAAAATAAAATAAACAACAAAGGCTTGAGGTAATAAAATCCAATTCGATGCTAATTATAAGCAAATCAAGCTGAGAAGGACGAGGCTTACTACTGCGTCAGTGGTGCCTGAGGATGAAACCGACACCCAGATTGATGGTGATGTGATCGACAGTCCTTAGGCATTGAGTGCCTCGTATTTGGACATACATCTCATTAGAACACCGAAGGGATGCTACGAGAAGATTTTAACTCAAGAGGCTAAAATCAAATGAGTTTATCCATTGCACCTCTTTGACCTGCTAAATGACCTTAGTGTACATTAAATGTGAGAGCACTAAAGAGAAAAGGTGCAAACCAATAGCTACATGAAGCCCTTAGCTGGTACTAAAGATTATAAAGTCATACAGAGACGCACTGCACACCAGAAAAATTGTTCTATGGCGGGTCGTACTGCCACAGCCCGCCATATGTTTGGATCTCGTTTCTCATGTATGCACGTGCACACCGCCCGCCCGTACCATGAAGCTGGTGAGCGAGTTTCTGTTTTTTGTCTATATAACTTCGTAATCTTTGCCGGTATCATGCAGACATTACTGCCATTCAGGAAATACGTTATGTGGCGCCGGGCAAATGGAGAATGAAAAACTGTGATATTTACTAAGGTCCGTGTTGTAGTAAACGGAATCAACGACTATTTGGATGCGAAGTTGTAACAGTGAGCAGACTCAAGATAAGCGTTGGTTGCATTAGGTGTATCAGCGAACATTTGTGTGATAATCCGTAGCAAGGAAACAATTTTCCAAAGACTTACACCAGAACATCGTTTACAAATCGTTGAAATTTTTTTTCCGAAAATTCACGCTCTGTTCGCCAAACCTTTAGAGAATTCGTCAAGTTTATTGTTTATCTAAGCAACCAATTTGCAATACAATGGATCGATTCATGACCACATTACAGCTAATAAGCAATACATACTGTGGATCGTTCATGACTACATTTAATCTTTTTGCAAATATTCATCCAAATCGAGGCCGTACCCTGCTTATAAAAAAAGCCATCGCCGCTGTAGACTTGAGTGTAACAGAGGACCCGAAATTATCGATCCGACGCCGTTTTCAGCAAAGTGGTCTCTGCCCGTCCACTATTTGGAAAATTATGAGGGAAGATCTTGGTTAACATCCATATAAGATCCAACTGACGCAAGAAATTAAGCCAGCGAACCATCACTTGCGTCGTGTGTTCGGAAATGGGCTGAGAATCAACTGGAACCAGATTTTTATCGTCAAATCATCTTCAGCGATGATATTCCTTATGTCATTGGAAATCATTTGGAGGAGAAAGGTACCAACAAGAAGGCGCAACATGATGGGAATCATTTCGGGCTTGACGGGTGTATAAACAAGCAGAATTGTCTTTTTCGAAGTGAGTACAATGCTCATGCGACTCCATTGCATCCCGAAAAAAAAAACACTATTTGGTGCGGTATACATGCCGAAGGCGTTATTGTGCTATTTGTCTTTAAATCCAACATTACCGTGAATGGCGAACGTTTTAGGCAGATGATTCGTAATTTGGTTATTCCACATCTCATTGGAAATCATTTGGAGGGGAAATGGTGCCAAAAAGACGGCGCAACATGCCATAAAGCGCGTGCAACAATGACTTTGATGAGCCGAATGTTTGGTAACGATTTATTTCTTAGAATCCAACATTCGAAGCAATGTTGATGAAATAAGATCGGGTATGCTGCAAAATTAGACGACAGGAGGGCGTTCATAAAGGCGGCTAGACACACGCATTCTTAACTGCCCGGTATGCCTGTTCAGGCCACCAGTGCAGCAATACCGGACCAACAAAGCGCATCCGTACGCTCCGGTGAGGCACATCAGTTTTTGTGTTTTCGTCCGTCAGTAAACACATGGCGGACATCTACGGACGACATTTTAAACGAAAACAAAGGCGGCCTGTGAAAATTTCACTATGAACTGACGGACTTATGCTACACACTCTCCGGTTCTCCTAATTATAGGCGGCCTGAACAAGCAAAGCTATTTTTTATTTTCTTCATAGAGGTTATGGCTAATGGTTATGAACTAAATTCTAGTTAAACTAGACAAGGAACAGATTAAAGCTGTCGCGTATGCGGATGACGTGGTGATAGTAATGTGAGGAAAATTTCCCTTCATGATAAGAGAAATAATGAGGGCTGCTTTAGGCAAGCTTAGCACCTAGCCTGCAAGTTGATGCCTCGTTATGAAACCCGAGCAAAACGGCATTGTTGCTGTTCACCACCAAAACCAAAATACCTGACTTCATCCTACCCCGTCGAAATGGCTAACTACTCACACTATCTTCCAGGCATTTGAGTATCTACTTGACCTAAAACTCAACCATAAACAAAAAATCGAACACAGAGTAAGGCAGGTGTGTGTTGCCTTCTTGCCTTGCTTGCAGCAAATCCTCTTGAAAGAAGTGGGGAATTTAACCAAAGATGACCTTTTGGATGTACAGTGGTACGTCCAATTCTCACATATGGCTCACTAGTATGGTGGCCCGCGTTGGGTAAAGGCTACAGCCTCACAAAACTAAAAACACTTCAAAGAACTTCCAGTATAGACACCAGGAAGTTCTGAGGACGACAACAACGAATGCCCTTACTGAGATATTGCATCTCTTGCCTCTCGACCTACGCATTAAAGATACCTCACTATGGAGCTAGTAAGACTTAAGGAGTCAGGATGCTCGACTGCAAGGCCGTATGGCTACAGCAATCTCCTGGACTCGTAACTAAACGGCATGGTCACGTTACCAACTGACTACATCACACCCACACTAAGCTTCAAGAAAGGCTTTCACGTTTTTCTACCAGAGCTCAGTGGAAGAGAAACGAAACAGTGAGCGATTTCGACATGGTCGTCTTAAACGACGGATCTAAGATGAACTGTGGTGTGGGGTTCGGAATCTAATCGAAATCACCGAAAATATCAGTATCATACCGCCTACCACATTTTGTCTGCTTTTTCTAGGCGAAACTACTTTCTTCCCGGGAGGCCTGCACGCAATTGGGTGACACTACGTAAAAGCAAAAAATTGCTATCCTCATAAATAGTCAAGCGGCCATTAAGGCCATCAACTCGGCTACCATATCCTCCAAGCTGGTACAGCAATGCAGGAATGAACCTGCCCACCTGGGCGAACGCTTTCGGGTCACACTTCTCTGTGTCCCAGGGCACAGTGACATTAAAGGAAACGGATGTGCAGACGAGCTGACCAGGCAAGGATCAGCTCTACACGGATTACTTGCGGCAAGGGTCCATATCCCGCTAGGTGCGGTTAAGAGACAAATCCACTAGAAAAAGCGACTCCAAATGGAGAAGGTTAACAAAATGCAAAAAAGCGAAGAAAACATGGCCTACCTACGACAAGGACAGAACAAACGACCTACTGAATATAACCTGCCAAGATATCGCAAGAATTACGGCGAAAGTCACGCAGCACTGGGCAATTGGAGAGCACGCGGCAAAACTACGGATCCCATACAACCCCCAATGCCGCGGGAATGCAAATTAGAGGGAAACCTTCTCCTATTTCATCTGCAAATGTCCGGCACTAGCAAGAGCCAGATTGCGTGCATTAGACCAACCATTCTTCGACGACCTCAGTAACATCGCGGGTAAAAGGATACAAGATCTTATCTATGGCTTAGAAGCCACAAAACCTGGATCTAGATGCCGATTGTATCACATCCTCAACAATCATAACAAGAAAGGTTACACGAGTCGTGGTAACAAAATGGCACATCAGTGTTACTTCGGTTTATTAAATCGCCACCTCTGCCTACGTACCTTCCTATGACCCCAGAGAATGAGGAACACCATGCGCATGACACATCAACCCACTAACCTATCCTTCCTGTGCAGGCGTTTCTTCTATTGCTTTCTTTTGAAGTGCCTTGACATGCTCCTCTTCAGAGGCGTGTATATCCACGGGCATATTTTGAAGGCCGACTGGTATCCAAGGGATGGATTCTGCTAAATTCTCAATAATGTTGTGGTGCTGCATCGACTGCGTGTCAAATCTATTCTTGTACGTCGGTCGTAGAGTCTTCTCGTAACAAAGGAATGATTGGAATCACCATGTATGAAAATTTAGGATGCTGGATTCTTTTAGATCACCAGATATAATTTGATTGGGAATTGAAAGTCTTGGAAATCAAAACAAAGCCAGTTAGTCCATACCCATTAGCAGTTGCTGTTTTTTTTTGTTGCTGTATGCTTTTTGGCCCACCAATGATGTGTTTTTTCTCGATGTTGGTGTTGGAATACCTGATTCCGATAAAACGTAATCCTGACAGCCTTAGTTGTCTTTACACAGAATGTCAACAATTTCCTTTTTTTATACCGCACATAGTCTTGTCGTTCACATATGAAGCTTGCAACGTACCCCCAATGATCGCCTCGCTTTGAGAGTGTCATCTAGTAAGCAGATTTCGAACTAGGAAGTGGCTATCCCCCAACCGGCACTATCACCCGTGCTGGTGAATGTCTGACCAGGCTCACTTCCAATCATCTCTTGCTTAGCGCGAGACTCACGCTATAGCTTGACCCTCCTGTCAACATCCTCCACCCTTATGACCCAAGATAACAGGAACTTTAGGCCGATTCGGGCAGATTAATAGGAGGGGTGTCCAGCCATTTCCATGTAATTCACGTGTATTCCACCCTTGTAACCATCCATAGTGGAAGAGAGGCGCAGACGCTTTTTCACCAAAAGGTTGCTTTCATGTTGATCAAAACCAGGCGATCAACCCGTTGATTCTTGACCCAATTCGACTCCCCACAACGAATCCGCATCCTAACAAATATCAGATAAACTGGTCCTATTATCAGCTGCAATAAATGTCGCTGAAAGTGTAGATCGTAGATCCACACGGCTTATGACAAGAGCATATGAGCGTGAGAGAACATTTAAAAACGAAGATTTGCTTGAGATAGCGGAGAATTTGTCGAATTCCAAATCCATCTCGAATTAACTCGATGTTGACCTTATAATATCAATCAAGCAGATTAATTTAGAAGCACCTAGACCGGATACATTCAAATGAAACGGATACCAAGAGTAACCTTAATATGTCCGAAGCATATGTCAGTAGAAGAGGTAGATGGCTTCAGCTTTTATCCATTTCCAATGTGGAGAAATTACGAACCAGCGTTATTGGTAATGTAAAAGACAGGACGGCGGGATATATCAACGAAAATAACAAACAAAACGACAAACAAATGTTTTTCTCTTCTCCCGCTCTCAATACCATTGACGAAACAAATAACAACTTAAGAAAAAAAAAGACTCCTACCAACCGAAACTGAAACTAAAGAACAAACAAACAAACTTATCGACTAAGTTACACCTAACATCTATCCTTCAACGTTCAACATTCAATGGTATACTTCTCAACTGAGTGATGCTCCTTAAAAGAAAACGATCCGACATGGCAGACTTACCAGATTCGAAGAATAATATCCAGGCACCATTGAAAAACAGCAGAATTCCAAAGCAAAACTCCACCGAATTGCCAAAAGCACGCACATAGTACACATAGTCGTCCAGTCTTTCCCAGAATGTATCCCTTCGGGCATCGTATAAGAAGAGGGTGTATGTCGCCAAGCTTACAAGCACCTAGAGGCAAAAAGAAAACAATTATTACCAAGGAAGCACGTGTTACAAACTAGTCTCAAGTTTCACCTTGACAATCACTTCAACGGAAAAGGCAGTAACGGCTAACAGCCAAGTAGATGGGGAATGTCGTGACCATAACACAATAAGCAAACAACACGGCGCCACCAACAAAAACAGACACACTGTTAGCGCACGTGTATGACGTTTTCGCGACGGACTTCTGGCGGCGCTCAGCGACATCAGTATTGGCGAAACGATATTATGTAGGAAATGCAACAATGCCGTTACTAAAAGGCACAAATTTCGACACAAACGGATAAACCGTTTGTCGGGCGAAAGCGACGTGAGACCGGTTTGCAGTGCTAGAATATAGAAAAGCACTGCGGAAACGGTGCCCAATGACTTCTCCTCGTCTGTATCACCAGACATCAAGAACCATTGGAACATCTTGCCAATGTAGTGACACACTATCGAAATGACACTTGTCATGCCTAGCACAGCCGTCAGAGTTTCACATCCGTCGGCTAGCAGTTTGTGAATCGTTCCAAGAAGGTTTAGCGATACATCCTTTGCGAACAGAAGTGATATTAGCTCCTGGCCGATTCTGTAAACAAAAAAAAAAAAAAATGAATCATTCATCCCATCTAATACAACAAACTCACCGTATTGACCAGAATACCCGCAAAACAGACGGCACATTCAGCCGCTGCCATTCATTTTCTATTAGCGCCGACAGACCGAAATTCGTCACAAAATTCATTGCGTACTCATAGCCGTTGAAGATGGTTTTACCCGCTTCCATCGCGCTGGTGTAGAGGGTGACGTTCGTCAGAATGAAGGGTATCACACCGGCAAAGGCTGGGGTTAGTCTCAGAAATGATGACGGGAACGGTAGCATTGCCAGCAGAATTGGACTGACGAAGATGAGGGGCATCTTCTTCTGAAGAAAATCATATCGAGGACCGAGATGAATATACGCAAACAGCATACCCATGAACCATTGCGCCACTAGATGGGGAATAAGCGAGATCATAACACCTCCCGGGTCAAGCAGTCGTGTTGTATTTAGCGACAGGACGTCCACAAGCAGACAAGGCCCACTTTCCATTAGAGCCAGCGCGGAAACATTACCCCAGTACGAGAGAAACGTCAGTCCGACAGATATTATGAACAAATATACCATGACCAAATGCCGCGTCCATAGCATGAATATACAAGCTGCACTGAGAAAACCTGAAATTAGAGGACAGAAGATTTCTTTTATTTCAAGAAGAAAACTATACAAAGTTTGCAATGCGAGTAGGCCAAGGGATGAAGTTCGTTGTGCCCTGATATATGAACGAAACATTTTTGTATGATAAGCTTATTCTTTTGTTCAGTGTTGTGTACTCTTGCAGGATTTTATCTGACAGCAATCTGTCACCTATACAATGGAAAAGAAATCGCTTCTACAATATCCTCGATAAAACTTACGAGCAACAACCAAAGTATTGTACCGAAACTACTGCAATAAATTACCCGTAGTGACGGAAAAAGGCAACGGACTTAGGCTAATTGACTTCGTTGCGGAACGATATGCCAGTTCTCATGTTAATTTCTATTGGGTTACACGGCGTTCTCTGCCAATAGACACACATCAAGTATTCTCGATGTCCTTGCTGCAGCCAAATTTAAATGCAGATATATTCTGAGAAAATTGAATGTCGACAGGTCGCAAAAGACTGCAAAGTGCATGTCACTCAATACCTAAAAGGTGGTCCAACCATAATGCGCCATGTTGGTTTGGAGTCGACTTGTTTGGCCAACTTAATTTGCCTTTTCTTTGCTTCAATGTTTGACAAATTCTAGGCTGAAGTACACAATTGAGGAGAAGTACACAATTGAGCAGCGCATTAGGATTGTTGAAGTCTTTTACGAAAATGGACGTTCAAATCAAAATGTATTTCGTGCACTTCGTGATTTTTTTGCCCAGCGTAACCGACCACAATCGGGAGAGTTGTGCGGAGATTTCAGCAAAACCGGGTCTGTAGGAAATGTGTTAGTTCTGCGGAAAACATTTCTGTTGTTCGCGATAGTGTGGCAGAAGATCCATCATCCTGGATTCGTCATCGTGCCCAACAATTAAAACATCTCACGAACATCAATGATGCGAATTTTTATTAAAGATTTGAACTAACACGCTAACAAGGTTCAATTGACTCAGGAACGGAAGCCTACTGACCATTTCAAGCGTCGTCAATACGCCGAATGGTGTTATATAAGAAAATCGTCTTCAGCGACGAGGCACACTTTCACCTCAGTGGATTTAAGCAGACAAGCAGAATTGCCACATTTGGGCAAATGACAATTCACGAGTGATTGTTGAAAAGCCGATGCATCCACAAAAGAGTGACTGTTTGGTGTGGTTTGTGAGCTGGCGGCGTCATCGTGCCGTACTTCTTCGAAAATTAGGTCGGCCAAGCAGTTACCGTGAATGGTGTACACTATCGCGAGATGATATCTGACTTGTTGTGACCAGAAATTGAGGATGGACCGAAACGATATGTGCTTCCAACCGTATGGTGCCACTTGCCATTGCCACACAGCCAACGAAACAATGGCTCTTTTGAGCGAGAAATTCAATGGCCGTGTTATCTCACGTAGTGACGATGTTAATTGGCCGACACGATCATGTAATTTGATACCGTTGGTCTACTTTCTTTGAGGATATTATTAAAATAAAAATTGTACGTCAATAAGACAAGAACAATTAAAGAGCTAAAAGATGATGGGATGGCGGTTTTGGTATACCGCCCTAACTCGTCCGTTTGTGTAGGATGAAGATGGAGAATTCTCGGAAACGGAAACGACCTCACCGACATATTCGTTACCAAAAAAAAAGGACGCACTGTCGTCTGACTTCGAAAAATCTTCGGTCCCATTTGCGTTGATGGGCTACGAAGACAAAGATTCAACCAAGAACTTTACGAGCGACGTGCCCCTGGTCAAAAAACTACGCATTGGACGTTTAAGATGACTAAGACTTGTAGAATGAATAGACACCAATACTCCGGCTCGCAGAGTCTTCTATTCCCAGCCAGACGTCGGACGCATTAGAGGAAGGTGTGTCCAAAATGGTCCATTCATGGTTGCCTCAGGAGCTTAGCCAATCTGAATGGTAGAACACTCTATGGGAGAACAAATTCGCTGTCTTGCTGATGATATAATTTCGATTCCTTAGCGTTTTAGACTTTTTGCGGCGAATTTGGCTTGCTTTCTGGGTCCTTAGTTCAAATTCAGGATACGAAGGAAATGAGTCAGCTTTTGCAATGATGCCATGCTCAGTGGCCTGAATTCGTGCACTATGCCAGAGTTCTCACACGTTAGCAAGACGATGAGAACTTGGATGGAGGCTATATCCTCTTGCTTCAACCTTAGGAGACAGCGATTCGGACGAACAAGTTGTTCCACATCAAATTGAATAAATTGAAGTGCAAGAGCATACTGAAAGAAAAATGTCTCAGTCTAAACTCAGCCAGCTGGTCTATACGAAATGTTTTCCTACAAGTGCGATAAATTTTTAGAATATAGGGACCTCCTTTTATATGTATGATTTTAGAGAGAAGGTTTTTTTTCGGCAGACTCTAGAAACTAGTGCATCGATTTTTATATAATACACAAACTGGACTGTTCTTGAGAGAATGGTGTTAGAATACCGAGCTAACAAGTTATAAATCTAATCGACTGTAATTCGGGCCTGATTCTTTCGCATCGGTCGACTTTGCTACCCACAGATCATTCTCCCAGAGCGAACTAATTATCCGCCCCACTTTCATTTTTTATAGGTTCTGTGCAAATATGTCGCCTGTTCAACTGTTCAAATCGGTTATAGCCTATTCCATTCGATCCTTAAAACTAAAATCCCCAACATGTGGTCTTTATGGGATGAAATATAGAAAAGGGCATTATCACCACATCAGATCAGATAGTATCTAAGTATTTTTGGTTCGCCAAAATACCCAGAATTTGTTTTAAAAATTTTTCTTTATGTTTACGCGGTGAAATTTCTCGCGGCCAGAATCGACGCTTAACCGGAGGTCCATTCTTTGTGGGTAAAAAAAAAATTGCACACACAACAGCATGGAGAAGCTAAATTTGAGGTAAACTCGAACCTAAATATCGAAGACAAAATAAAAGCAACCAAAAATTGGGGCCCTTTTGCAATAGGTTCTGGAGTTTACTATAAAATAGTCAGGTTAGCCACATCCCTAAGACTACCAGACTCGTGAAGTTTATTCCAAGCACAGAACCTAATCTAGGGTGCTGGACATATCACAAGATGATCTCTTCATCTATGTAATCAAGCGACCTTAAATGCTCTGGCATCAAATTTAAAGCAATTTCATGTTGTTTAATGCTGCCGCGCAGAGATAAGTGCTCTATGCAGTCAGAGCAACACAAATAGTATGGGTGTCAGGACATCACGACACATTAGGAAACAAATCGCTCACCGATAGCTGGTTAAATTCCCCGCTGGATTTTGAGGAACATTGCATAACAAACTTAAGGCAAAAATCAACTATAGCCAGATGGGACAACACAAGTAAGCAATCCAAAGATTATTATCCCAAAATTCAATGACAACAAAGCAAATAAGCCCTTTCAGCGTTTAATCCAATTTTTGTATTACCCGGTCCAATAAGTACGTTGCCTCGACCTCGTCCAAGGGTTGACTCTCTGGCGATGCAAAACTAAGCTCATCGGCGACGAATCGACATTTTTGGATCATCTGCGTCGGCTACATTTTGTTCATTTCGCACCAATCTTGTTGGGGTGTTTGTATAAGATCCAAAAGATTGTACTCACGCTCAATTTCCACGATGCGAAGAATTGCCTGCACCCCAACGCCATTATGACGCGCAACATTCATTATTTACTACTGACACTGAATATGGATAAAATTTTCAAATAATTTTTGCACGTTCGGCAAGCATGAAACGATGCATGATGAGATGGAAAAGCTTACTTAATAGAGGGTGATGAAATAAAACACAAGACAATCGTTTTAATGTCCACCAATTTGGCTTTACTGGAAGGATAATTTTATGCCATTAAAGTTAAAATGGTTGGGTGTTGTAGAACGACGGTAGACCCTGATTGGCTTTAATTTGGCAATGCCCAGTGGTTGCAACTCTGACTACACATCAAGTGCTTTTTTTTTACCTCCAAGCGATAAACATTGGGTACTGGTCTTATCCAACCGCGCTAAATGATAAGCGCGACGAAAAACAGCAACAGCCTGTTGCAAAAAGCAATGGCACGGAATGAATACCCGGTCTGCTGTCCCATGCGAACCTAGACAAGCTGCTTCGACATATTCGGACAACGGGTTGTCTAGGAATTCCACGGGTTAGTCAGGGCCCTTGAACAGAGCTGGTGGCGGATGAACCGAAAGGCCAACGGCAGCTCTCAATCCCGTAGTGGATACTGATGGCCCCGTGTCCTATGGGTATTTAATAAATTCGAATTGACCCTCTAGGTTGGGGGTTGTGCTATGGGTAAACTACCCAACCATGGAAAAAAAAAGGATGTTACGAAGCAACCAATAGCCTCGGAAAGGACTGATTTTATTGTTGACGACACGGCTAAACGAAAAGAGGACAACGACGTTCGTATCTGCACCTGGAATGTGAGAACATTAAGCAGGAGAGGTGCAATCGAACAACTAGCGGAAGCCCTAAACCGCTACAAAGCAGACATTACTGCCATCCAGGAAATACGATTGGATGGGCCGGGCAAAAAGAGGATGAAAAAGTGTGACATCTTACTACGGACCGTGTTATAGTGAGCAGAAACAGCGATTATACGGATGCAGATTTGTTACAAGTGCCAGACTTAGGCAAGAAGTCATTTTAACAATCCGCATCAAGGCCAAATCCGCCAACATAAGCCTTATGTGCGCTCATGCCTATGGAGGAAAAAGATGACAAGCTAAGAATTGCTTCTACGAGCTCCTTGACAAAACCTATGAGCGACTTCCGAAGTACGATGTTCAAATCGTGATGGGAGATTTTAACGCAAAGGTAGGAAGAGAAGACATCTTTAGCAGTATTGTCGAAAACATAGCCTACACGACAACACGTCTGGGAACGGACTTAGGCTAATTGACTTCGCTACGGAACGAAATGCCACTATAGCCAGCACACGGTATTCTCACCTCAATATCCATAAGGGGACATGGCGGTCTCCAGATCAGCGAACGGTCAACCAAATTGATCACATAATGATAGGCAAGAGGCACGCATCCAGTATTTTGGATGTCCGAATATTCCAAGGAGCTAACATCGACTCGGACCACTACCTTGTTGTAGCCAAGCTTAGAATGAAAAAATTTATTGTCGAAAGACTGCAATCGCAAGAGACCTCCAAGACCTTCGCGCAACGCGTATGCCTAAACCTCTCGATTAACACCATATCACCAGCATCGAATGTCGAAAAACAATGGCAACGATGCCAACAAGCCATTAGATCAGCCGCAACTGATGTGCTAGGTTTCTCGCCCCCCAGCCAGAAACCCCTCGCAGCCAAGAACGAGGCCTACAAGGCTGAGCAGCAGGTGAATACGAGAGCTGCCGTTTAGCTCTATAGGCAAGAAAGAAGGGAAGAACACCGGCTTTTCAGAAAGAACAAAAAAAGCAAGAAAAGCGCGCGATCGAGGATATACAAGGCTCGAACGGAATCCTGTCGAGATGAACAAGGAAATATCGTAGTTGAGACAGAGTCGATGCTGAGGGTACAGAAGAACCACTTCTGCAGACTGTTTAACGACGACGAACAACATTCCGGTCACGCAGAACGAACCCATCAATATTGGCAACGACAGCGAAAACTGCCAACCACCCGACCTGAGTGAATTGAGGATAGCAATATCTAAACTGAAGCTTAATAAGGCTGCCGGAAATGACGGCCTTCCCGCCGATCTTTATAAAGCCGGCGGAGAAGGCTTGGTAAGTAACATCCACCAACTCATAAACCGAATCTGGTCGGAAGAAAGTATGCCTGAAGATTGGAACCTCAGCATCGTTTGTCCGATCCACAAACAAGGAGACCCTCTAAACTGCGCCAACTACAGAGGCATAAGTCTCCTCAGCCTACAAGATCCTATCTGCCGTAATATGTGAACGCCTGAAACCCTTATCAGTGTGGCCAGGAAAGTCCACAATCAATAAAATCTTCACACTTCATCAGATCCTGGAAAAAAACATAAGAAGTCCAAATCGATACCCGCCACCTTTGATTTCAAAGCCGCATACGACAGCATTTATAGAGACGAACTATAAAGAGCCATGCCTAACTTTTTTATACCGCCAAACTCGTCCGTTTGTGTAGGACGATGGAGAATTCTCGCTGCTCCATCATGGTCGGAAACGACCTCACCGACACATTCGATACCAAAAAAGGATTAGGCAAGGCGATGCGTTGTTACGTGACTTCTTCAATCTGATTCTTGAGAGGTTTGTGCAAAACTCACGAGCCAACACCATAGGCAGAATTTTCACAAAATCGGTACAACTACTAGCATACGCCGACGATATTGACATCATTGGTAGGACGCCACGTGATGTTGTAGCCACGTTTGCTAGTATAAAGAAGGAAGTGGCAAAAATAGGTTTAGCAGTAAATGAGGGCAAGGCGAAGTGTATGCTGATGACACTAATGGACATACAACATCGAAGATTTGGACAGAACGTCTCCATTGACAGATATAACTCTGAGGTAGTACGGGACTTTATCTATCTCGGCTCCACTATTAACTCTGACAATAACATCTCTTTAGAAATCAAACGAAGAAGTACTCTTGCCAACCGCTGTTTCTTCGGGCTAAGAAGGCAATTCAGCAGTCCTCACTCGAACTACTAAGGAGATCCTATATAAGACCCGGATCATTCTAGTCCTGCTCTACGGCGCTGAAGCATGGACCGTCTTATAAGCGGATGAAGAAATCTTTGGTCGATTTGAAAGGAAAATTCTTCGAAAATCTTCTACGAAGATTCAACCAAGAACTATACGAGCTGTACAGCGACATGCCCCTGGTTAAAAAAAAACTCCGCATGGACGTTTACGATGGCTGGGACATGTAGAATGGACATTAATACTCCGGATCGCAGAGTATTCGATTCCCAGCCAGACGTTGGACGCAGTAGAGGAAGACCTCGCCTTAAGTGGCGCGCACAAGTAGAAACCGACCTCAACCAACTTGGGGTGCGCAACTGGAAGCAGTTAGCTAAGGACCGGGCTAATTGGAGAGGCATGTTGGTTGAGGCCCAGGTTCATTCCGGTCTGTAGCGCCACTTGAGTAAGTAAGTAAGTAACGTTAAAATATGATTTCGGGCCGTCGCGGTTGGTTTGAATATAGCAGTGTCTAGAGGCCAATTTTCAACCAATTTTTCGAGCATCTGGGGCTGTATGTCGGCAAAAAACGCCCCGAATGTTGCCTTCCAAGTCCTTTAAAGTTGCTGGTTTGTTGGCGTAGACGAGCGACTTCACATATCACAAAGAAAATAATCCAATGGTGTTAAATCACACGATCTTGGTGGCCAATTGACAGGTCCATTCCGCGAGATTATGCGCTCATCGAATGTTTCCTACAATAAATCAATTGTGACTTGCGCTTTGTGGCATGTAGCTCCATCTTGTTGGAACCTCATCTCATCCACATTCATGTAATCCAATTCGGGAACAAAATAATCGGTTATCATGGCTCTATACCGGTCTCCATTAACGGTAACTGACTCTCCAGCATCATTTCGGAAGAAGTTTTGTGGATGTAATGACATCTCAAGGGTCTTATGTGGATTCTCTTCACTCCAAATGAGGCAATTTCGCTTGTTGACGTAGTCATTCAACCATAAATAAGCCTCATCACTGAACAAAATTTCGCGATGAAAATCAGCATCGAGATCAATCTCATTTCCAGCTGGATCTTGTAAGGTCGTAAGTCAAGATCTTTGCGCAAAATCTTTCATAAAGTTGATGGACAAAGCTCCCATTTGCTGTGAACGTTGGCGAATCGATTCATTCGGGTCATCTTCAACACTTTGCTCTACAGCGGCAACTGTTTCTTCGGTGCGCACTGTCCGACGCCTGCCCAGAATAGTGATTTCCTCAATGCTACGATATAAAGTCAAATGTGTTCAAGAGTGGCATGTTCTAGGATTGGAATGCGGTTATGACTTTTCAGTTAGACCAAACGATCAATCGAGTCTACTAAAACAAAAATTTAACGACTTATTGGAGAAAACGGGCCGACGAATCTACGATACTTTAGTAAACGAAGCACAGTCATCGCAATACAGAGCTTACTATAGTCGATTGGAGCATCATTTACAGTCTAGGACATATTTTTTGATCAGCAATTCCACTGATAAGATAAGCACAATCTTTAAAATAAGAGGAGAACTTCTTAATCTAAATTTTATACCGCACCGTGCCGAACTACCAATTTTATGCAACCTGTGCAACCTAAAGGAGCGTGAGGATGTTTTCCACTTCATCGCGAGATGTCCCGTACTAACAGAATTTCGCTTCATTTTCTTTGGTGTACAGGTGCTTGATTTAGACGAAGCAATGAGTATCCTTAATGGCGAAAGAGGTTGGGACCTTCTGTACAACTATACAGTAAACGCAATGCGGTACAGAAATTGTATAATAGATGAAAGCTTTTAACTTCAGCACATTAAGAACTGTCTTTGTTTTTTCTAATTTATATGTGTAAAATCTAAAATTAAACAAAATAAAATAAATATCTAAGTAAATAATGTCAAACTGGTAGACGGCTCAAAAGCCAAACCATAGAGACTAAGATTGTATGAAATATGAAATAAGAATGAAATAAAAATAGTCGATTTAACTATAACTAACTAACTATAACGATTGTCAATGCTATCTGGTCACCCAATTAAAAAACATAAAAGATCTGGCAGACATCTCTTTTGCCTAGCTTCTGCAAGAGTGACTATCTATTTCAAACACCCGGTGTGTGATCATATTTAAATACTGAAAATTGTTTTCCCCCTTTTCCACTTAATCTGCCTCATTATAGGTATTGCATAACTTTGGATTCGTTGCCTGGCAGTTACTTAATATAGACAGTAAAAATCAAATAATAAATTGTCAATCAATAAACTTTTCAAATTTTGAAATTATCAACGTATTCCAAGTTTAAAATATTCACTGAACGTTAAAACCTTAGCATAGCCATTTTTAGAATTCCCTTCGACCTTGAAATGTGTCCAATTATAAATATCATACTCCGGCTGACCTTGCTCTGAACTAAAAATAGCCAAACCCACACACTTTACCCTAACGCCATAAATATGCAAAATAGTTTGAAGCTTTTTTTCGCGAGCGTTGTTTTTTAAAGTTCGTCATGTCGTTGGTGGAAGCTTTGGTAGCATTTCACCGCCTTCATGGCCATCGCAATCACAACACCCAAAGCCTTATCATATCACTTGGGGCTTATCGTTTTTGTTTTGCACTTCGTGTTTGGTGTGTTTTGAATTTTTGATTCGTCATTGTTTTTGCTAATTTTGGGCACGGTATTTTAAACGTGTTTGTTACAAAGATATAATTACGGCAATAGATGCTATTAGCAGGCAGCTTTTATAATAGAATTTGTAAATTATTATTGCATTGTCATATTTTTTAAGAACTTGTACCTGTACAGATCTAAGAGTTCACAGTTCGAAGTCGATTGAGCTTGGGTTTTTTGTTTTATTTTAATTTGTGCTGATAGAGAATGCGGTTTTAGTTTGTATACATGGCTTATCAAGAGTTAGATCGTGGGGCGCCATTTTCGGGGCGTGCACAGTGTCATGCACATGTGTTCCAAGATCATGGTTTTTTTTTAAGTAAACATGTGAATGGGTTAATTGAATAAATGGTCATGCGTATGCATCCAAAATTTTGAATTACATTCGAATGGAGTACTCAAGTCAGGGTTAGTTGAAGTCGACAACGTTTTGAATTCCAACGAGTTACTTGTTTTTGTAAATGTCACACACATTTATTTGTTGCGGATGTTTACGTTACTTGTCACATGCAATTGTAAAAGTTTTCATTTTGAGCTTATTTTATAGCTTACGCTATCCAGTACATGATTAATAGCACGAAATCCATGGTTTATCAATGAATGATGGGGGATTTTCGCAACCAAGAATGTTACCTACAGACAACGCAGCAGGAAAACCTGCTGGTGGAAAATGTTTCATTGAGCTTTATAGGCTCAGGAGAAGAGAAGCACAAGAAAAACGTACGATAGAAGATATATAGAGGTGGCGTTCTAAAAAAAAATAAAACAAACATTGTTACGAAGACTCGGAACTGATGTGATAGGTTTCTCGCGCCCACCAACTAGATACCCCTGGTTTGATAAGGAACACCGACATTTGCTCGCAGCCAAGAACGAGGCCTACAAGTCATGTGAAGACGAAAGCTGCCATTGAGCTCTAAAGGTAGAGGAGAAGGGAGGAACACCGGCTTTTCAGAAAAAGAGCAAGAAAAACACGCTATCGAGGATACAGAGAGGTGCCACTCCAGGAACGATGTTCGCAAGTTTTACCAAAGTGTAAAACGTCAAAGCCAAGGATACAAAGCTCGAACAGAATCCTGTCGAGATGAACAAGGAAATATCGTAGTTGAGACACAGTCGATGCTGGGGATATGGAAGAACCACTTCTGCAGACTGTTAAACGGCGATGACGAACAACATTCCGCTGTCAGGCAGAACGACCCATTCAATGTTGGCGACAACAGCGAAAAGTACCAACAACCTGACCTAAATGAAGTGAGGATAGCAATATCTAAGCTCAATCTTAATAAGGCTGCCGGAAAAGAAGGCCTTCCCGTTGAGTTTTATAAGGCCGGCAGAGATGACTTGGTAAGTAACATCCACCAACTCATAAGCCAAACCTGGTCGAAAGAGAGTATACCTGAAGAATGGAACTTCAGCATCGTTTGTAAGATCCACAAAAAAGGAGACAACCTGAACTGCGCCAAATACAGAGGAATAACTCTCCTCAATATCACCTACAAGATTCTATCTGCGGTAATATGTGAACGTCTGAAACCTGATCGGCCCTTATCAGTGTGATTTTTGACCAGCAAAGTCAACAACCGATAAAATTTTCACACTTCGGCAGATCCTGAAAAAAAAAACTAAGAAGTCCACCACCTATTCGATCGATTTCAAAGCCGCATACAACAGCATTTATAGAGACGAACTATACAGAGCCATGTCTAGTTTTGGTATACCGCCCAAACTCGTCCGTTTGTGTGGGATGACGATGGAAAATTCTCGCGGCACACTCGATACCAAAAAAGTATTTTGGCAAGGAGATGCGCTGTCGACTGACTTCTTAAATTTCAATTCAATTCAACACCAAAGGTACACTTTTCCATAAATCGGTGCAACTACTAGTATACGACGATGATATTGACATCATTGGTAGAAATCAACTTGATGTCATAGGCATGTTTGCTAGTATCCACAATACAAAAATATGTCTAACGAAGTATAGATGTCGCTAGTGTTGCACATGGTCTAGTACGGTGTAAACAGAAAAGTTTGAGACTTAAATAATAGTCCCGGCCCAAATATAGTCCACGGTGTAAACGTAGCCATAGTACAGGTCACCTAAATAAGTGGACTGACCTAAGTAATTTAGTCCTTGTTCGATGTGTGTTTATACCAAATGTAGGCTCAGTCGCAGTTATTGTCCACTGTGTAAACGTAACCTATGATCTTTCAAATTTTTTTTATGAAAAATTATTTACAAAAGCCACATAAATTTCAGCGACGATTTTTGTTCGGAAATCACCTTCGGAAAATTACACACATTGTGTTGCTTTGATGGAAACTATGGCAGAGGTGGGAATTCAAATTAAAAACACTTTATCAAGGCCAATCATTTCCAAAATGAAGCTAAAAATTTCCCAACTAAGTCGCATTATACCTTTGAATCTATCTTCATCCAAATTAGGTTAAACATTCATAGCAAAGTTTATTGACATCGGAACAGATTGGAGCTAAAATTGAGCCGCATTTCGAAAATAATCAGCAATCGACTCAGAATTGGTAGCTGAATCGATAAGTCCAGTCTGTCTGTTTGACAGCTGTGTCTTCCTGCAGTTTCGCCAAAGCGACCTCAGTGCTGGCGATACCACCATCTTCATTGAAAGTCAGGCTGCAAAGAGAGCAATCTCTACTGTCGAAATAAAATCTAAGATTGCGAAGCGTAATCGTGATCACCGATCGGTCTGTCACATAATTTTGCCTTGGATAAGCTCACTGAAAGACTTGGATGTAGCGAAGAAGGGCTTGGAGTGATTGTTGGTATTTATCACTTTGGCCCGTTCGGAGACCGAAGTGGTTTTCTAAAACGATGTCTGTCGCTTGTACGTAGTGTCCTTGCTCTCTACAGTGGGAACTATACATTGCAACGTTGGTTGCCTAGGATGGTTTGACCAGTTCCTTGTTCATTCTGGATTCTTCCGGAATCCTTAGGATAAATTCCATTTGCATTGCCACTGCGCGGCGTGGTCTATAAAGAATCTTGGAGGGGTTGGGCCGCGAGCTTATATCTTTGCTGTCCTTTGCTTTCAAGAAGCATTTTGATTTAAGAGGAGCGAGTGACTGCAAGTACGAGGCTTTACAGTACTTTTCCGGTGGGAGGTGTTCCGAACACCTTAGCTGAGCGCGACTATTTGTTAGGATGAGGGACTGCGAGCTTGAAGCTTTGCAGTTCGATGATACAGAGGCATACATGGTAATGAATTTGCTAATGAACTGGCGAGGAAAGGATTTTTTTTTATAATTGGCACGCGCTAAAGGGATTATGAATACCCTTATGGTGTTTAAGCACAGCCTTAGGGAAATAGAGGAGTAGAAAAGAGGAGATACCGATGTGCGTAGGTTTTAAATTTCTTTAGATTGTAATGGAGATGAAACACAGAGTTTGGTAAGGTATTTCACATTCGTGTTGTTCGGTTTAGGATTGAATCTCTATTGAACGAACTATGAACGTCCGAATATAGGCTTGAGGGTGAACTAATTAGCATTCATGACACGGCGAGTATTACGGTTGAATTGTGGAAGGGGTGGAATGCATCTGCATTTTTCATTAGAGCGTTTGTTTTATAGTAGCGGTAAAAGAGTATCAGACAGGAGACGTTCCTACATATTCGAGCGAGACTATGTAGTTTGCTATGGTTGGTTCTCCTATCAACTTTATCGCACGTTTTTGCAATCTAGAAGGTGCGATTATGTTTTAGCTGCACCTGACTATATGTGGGCGATGAACACAAGTTTAGGGCGTATGTACGCTTTATATATTCAGGCCAGGTCAGAAGGGCTGAAATATTTATTGCATCGGTTAAGAAAACCTAGACCTCGCTGCATTTTTAGCGATTTCATATTTGTGGTCGCTAAAACGAAGGTCGTTACATATACCGAGCATGGAAAGTTTTTCGGTTTCGACGATGCAATTGCTGTAAGTGTTGGTTTCACTTCGAAGACAGAATACGGCATTGCGTTTTGGAAGCATTAAATTCCACACTATTAGATTTACCCCATTTGATTTTGCTGTCAAAGTGGGTATTTAGTGGACTTTTTGTCGTTTTTGTTGCACATCCGAAGGTGAAGGTCGTGAATTGGAGAACAAATATGAAAAGCTGAGGGTATTGTCATAAGCGAATGAATGGATTGAAATAGAAGTTGCAGACAAGTGGTCATTAAAAAAAAATGAGAAAGAGTGTCGGAGACAAAACGAAGCCCTGGGGAATATCAGCATTTATTTGGTGAGTTGCGGACTTGAAACCGTCCAAAACTACTTCAATTGAGCGTTTCGAGAGGTAATTTCTAATCCATTGAAGAAGAGTATCGTCGATACCAAAAGCACGCATTTTCGACAAAATGGGTTGTTGCCAAACCCTGTCAAATGCCTTTGAAATATCAAGTGCAACAATCTTATTTTCGCCGCCAAGATGGATTGATTGGTTCCACTTTTCGGTGAGATATCACATCAAATCACCAAATCACGAAAGTCGTCGTTTTGGCCCTCATTAAGGAGTTTTCGTGATTGAAGATATTTTATAAGCTGACGGTTTATCAGCGTTTCCATGACCTTAGAAAGAAGGAAGGAGGTAAGTGCAATTGGTCGATAGTTGGAGAGAGAAGAAGATTCGCCTTTTTTGGGAACGGGCTGGACAAATGCAGTTTTCCATCGACTCGGAAAGAATCCGGATGAATAGGACAGATGGAAAAGCTTACGCAGTCGTTTTACCAGCGTTGGATTCAGAATTATGGGGGAGATACCATCTGGACCAGCCGATATGTGTATATCAAGATCGATCTATTGATCTTGCGACTGTACGAATACGAAAGTGGATTGGTCCCATAGAATTTTCTACGTTCACTAGTACACGGGGAGACTGGGCACAATCTGGTAGCGTGGAATTGGCTGCAAAATGAGCAGCGAGCGGATTGGCTTTGTCTAGAGAGGTGAAAGCTGGAATGCTATTGTAAATCAGCGTTTGGATAGAATATGAGGTCGAATTCTTAATATTGATTTTACAAACAACCAAAAGCTTTTACTACCTTTGGGACATAGTAGAATTTGTTGCCTCGACTTTTGGTCATGGAAGGGCACCGTAACATTACGTTTGGTTCATCTCACAACGCTTGATGTGAGCATTGCAGTCACTCCTGACTCGTTTGAATTTTAAACGGTTTTTCTCAGTAGGCTTGGACTTGTATGACCGAAACATTAACTCTTTCACCCTCAAAGCCTCTTTATATCACCTGTTTACCTTCGGTTTGATACTATTTCGGTGAGGGATAAAGTATTTCATACCCAGGAGTGATAGTTATCGCATCAGCAGAGCCAACCACGGCACTATCGAGGAAGCATAGAAACCGTTTAGAGCTACCCAGTTGGCTTTATTCTTTAACTATGTGGTTGGAGTACGGGAAAGTAGCTGATACGATACAGTAGTCTGACGTGCCTACAGGCGAAAAGACATTTGTAGCGTATTTATCGGGGTGAGATGTTAAAAAAATAGTTCAGGGTGTTGGCGGCTTGACTGTCAATCTCAGGAATGCAAGTTGTCTCATTTACAAGCTGAGTTAAGTTGTTTACATCAGCAATGATCTCGACATACCTTCCTTCGGGTGTTGACTGTCCAGACTGTCGAAGCCACGAAGAATTTTGCACTTTGAAATCGCCCGTAATGACGATTTCAGTGTGAGGGTATAGGGATACAATTCTTTAGATAGAGTCAGATAGCGCATCAAACTCGTTAAATGTGGATTTGCTATTCAGGTTTGCAACAGTAGAGGATTCAAGTCAATTCCACCAGCATTGGGTTTGCCTGAGTATGGCAAACCCAGAACCCACAAGTTATTCAAAGAAAGAGGAAATGGGTTCTTACTGAACACAACTTACTTAAAAGCCATAAACTGAAAATTCATCTTATAGATGATGGCGTTTATAGAGGCTGCGGTTATGAAGAACACGAGGACAACCTCCATTGCAACTATCCATGCCTCAGTCAATTAAGAGTACGAAATTTAGGAAAATACTTTTCCATGACCTCACGGATCTTTCCGATATTCCTTTCTCTAATATCCGATTTGCGACAACACCTGGATGGCTGGAAAGGGCTAACAACGATGGACTGCGACGGGATAAATGAAGGAATCAACCTCACGCGTGGATCCCCAACGGGCATCACAATGGGTTTATATTGACCTGAGTGTGATGAGGGAAGACAGACACCACCTACTGCATCAACATCAGTACCCCACATAGAAAATTTTTGTTGTATGAGATGCGCACTCTATGTAGTTCTACACATTCAACAAAAATGGCAGAGGATATCAAACAGTCTATTAGCAATCTAGCATGACAATTAGGAAAATGTTTAAGAAACTTGAGTAGGTAACTGTCGCCTCATCATGAGGTTTAACCAAAATTGCAAAAAAAAAAATGAATGCAAGCAAAGATTAAACAATTGTCTCCTCAACCGGTATGCTAAAAAAGAATTTGTGCCGAATTTGTTAATGACATCAAATAACTGGACGAAAATAACAAAACACCTATTTGTTTATTAAAACAACAAAGCTAATAAGCTTAGAAGTACTTAAACAACCTCTATGGAGCTTAAGTTCAACTAGCTCTTAATAAAAATACTGCAAGGCAGCACAGACGTCTTTAAATTCAAATGATTCGGCTGAAAACGAGTTTCAGTAGCGCCATAATTCACTTCTCTTGATGGGATATTCTTTCATGATAGGTTTCAAATTGTCTTGAGACTCGGAGCATTGACCCTTTGAAAAATATTAAGTAACAACACAATGGACTTGCGAAAATTTAATTATGCATGCACATCATAACAAAAAAAAAAGTTTCAAAGCGTTTTTTTTACGGATTTGGAGTGATTTTTGTTTAGTAACCAGAGAGAGGTGAAAGAGATTACCTACATAAGAGATCTCAAGACTATCATCTGTAAGTTATAATGGAGAGGAAAAACAGAGTTTGGTAGAGCATTCCACATTCGTGTTGTTCGGTTTATGTATGAATCTCTATATTTCAGCGTACGTCCGAAGATAGGCTTGAGGGTAAACTGATTTGCATTCATTGCGTAACGAGTATTGCGGCTGAATTGTTGAATGGGAGGAATGCAGCTGGCTATTTCATTTGAACATTGGTTGTTAAAATAACGATAAAACAAGGTAAGGCAGGTGATGTTTCGACGGTGTTCAAGCGAAACTAAGGAGTTCGCTATTCTTATGTCTCCTATAAGTTTTTTCGCACGTGTTTGAATCCTATCTAGTAGGTGCAATGTTGATTTTGGTGCACCTGACCAGACATGGGCGTTGAATTCAAGTTTTGGGCGTATAAACGCTTTATATATTGGGGCCAGATCAGAGGGGGTGAAATATTTCTTACATCGATTTAGGAAACCTAGACATTTCGCTGCGTTTTTAGCGACTTCGAATATGTGATCGTTCCAACGTAAGTCGTTACTAACACACATACCTAGCATGGAAAGCGTTTCGGTTTCTTCGACGTAAGTGCCATTCATGGATAATGGCTCTAGATTTTGGTTACGCTTTAATGACAGAAGACAGCATTGTGTTTTGGAAGCATTGAATTCCACTCTATTAGATTTACCCCATTTGATAATGCTGTCAAGGTCGGAATTCAGTGAGCTTAACATATTTTGGCGTTTAGAGTCCACGTTCGAAGGTGAGGGACGAGGACCTGTAAACGAATATGAGAAGCTGAGGGTACTGTCATCAGCGAAGGAATGAATTGGATTAGAAGTTGCAGACAGGAGATCATTTATAAAAATGAGAAAGAGAGTCGGAGACAAAACTGAGCCTTGAGGGACACCAGCATTTATTTGGTGATTTACAGACTTGAAACCATCCAAAACAACTTGAATTGAACGTTTCGAAAGATAATGTCTAATCCATAGAAGAAGTTTTTCGTCGATTCCAAATGCACGCATTTTCGACAAAAGGGCTTGATGCCAAACCCTGTCAAATGCCTTTGAAATATCAAGCGCAACAATCTTGCTTTCGCCACCATGGTGAATTGATTGGTTCCACTTTTCGGTGAGATATGTCATCAAATCACCAGTAGACCTGTTGCTGCGAAAACCATACTGCCGGTCATTGAGAAGTTTTCGTGTTTCGAGATATTTCATAAGCTGACGATTTATCAGCGTTTCCATGACCTTGGAAAGAAGGGACGTAAGTGCAATTGGACGGTAGTTGGAGAGAGAAGAAGATTCGCCTTTTTTGGTACAGGCTGGACAAATGCTGTTTTCCATCTACTCGGAAAGAGTCCTGATGAGTAGGATAGATAGAAAAGCTTACGCAGTGGTTTTGCTAGCGTAGAAGAACACCTCTTCAGAATGATGGGGGATATACCATCTGGACCAGCGGATTTATGTATGTCAAGATCAGATAAAACTCTTGCAACTGTACGAGTACGAAAGTGAATTTGTCCCATAGAATGATCTACGTTCTCAAGTACAGGAGGAGACTGAACACAATCTGGCAATGTAGAGTTGGCTGCGAAATGGGCAGCAAGCAGATTGGCTTTGTCTAAAGAGCTGACAGCTGGAATGTCATTGTGAATGAGCGTCGGAATTGATGTTGATGCCGATAAGCTGCCGGTAAGCTCTATATAGGCAGAGAAAAAGGGAAGAACACCGGCTATTCAGAAAGAAGAAAAAAAGCAAGAAAAGCGCGCGATCGAGGTTATAGAGAGGTGCCACTCCAGGAACGATGTTCGCGAGTTATGCCAAAGTGTAAAACGAAGCCAAGGATACAAGGCTTGAACAGAATCCTGTCGAGATGAACAAGGAAATATCGTAGTTGAGACACAGTCGATGCTGAGGATATGGAAGAACCATTTCTGCAGACTGTTTAACGGCGATGACGAACAACATTCCGGTCACGCAGAACGAACCATTCAATATTGGCAACGACAGCGAAAACTGCCAACCACCCGACCTGAGTGAAGTGAGGATAGCAATACATAAACTCGGCCTTCCCGCCAAGTTTTATAAAGCCCTCGGAAATGGCTTGGTAAGTAACATCCACCAACTCATAAGCCGAATCTGGTCGGAAGAAAGTATGCCTAAAGAATGGAACCTCAGCACAGTTTGCCTTTATCACAAAAAATTAGACCCTCTATACTGCGCCAGCTACTGAGGCAAAAGTCTCCCCAACGTCGCCTACAAGATCCCATCTACCATAATATGTGAATGCCTGAAATCGTTTACCAACAAAGTGATCGGCCTTCATCAATGTGGTTTTAGGCCAGGATAGTCCACAAGCGATCAAATTTTCACACTTCGGCAGATCATGGAAAAAATCCAAGAAGTCCTAATCGATACTCACCACCTGTTCATCGATTTCAAAGCAGTATTTGAGATTTATAGAGACGAACTACACAGAATCATCGATAATACAGGGAGCTCTCTTGCGCATATTTGCTTAATTTCGGTGGACCTAGATACGCCAGAAGGTTTCTACTTTCCTGAGTCATTACGTGAGTACTTTTATATGCCGCCCCAATCTAGGCGCATGCACTTTTAGGTCACGAGAGGCCAAAAGGAGACTGTCGCCAATATACAGAATCTAAGCGCTATGGACAATCAACGGCTTTCGAACCATCTCAGACGAGGCCTGCTTTTTTATAGCAGGCTGGTCCCAAGCGTCATCCTTGCAGACGAGATATGCAAAAATAGAAGAATTCTGAACCAAATCGATGCCAATGACATCAAGAGAATCAAACTGGATGAGAAGGCATCGTTAGCAGCTAGGTGGGAAGCTCTAGCCCAACGAGCTTGCCATTATAGGCTGATGGAGCTACAAACTGATACCGACAATCCAAGACTGGATCAGTCCAGAGCTTGGATACCGCAACTACCCTAGCACACAGTTCCGTCTGCTCACGGTGGTTATCGCAAATACTTGCACCGAATTGGACACGTTACCTCACATTCCCTAAAGAGTGTTCAGGTGAAGACGAAGATATAGGGCACGCAGTTTTTTTGCACACGCCTAATGACGTGGAGAATTACTCTGCTACTTTTCGGCCATGGTAGTATGTATCTGTGCAACTACATTACGAAATGAGCTGCGGAAAATGGAAAAGCTAAGAAGAACAGCAGATGCAGCTGAAACAAGACGTATAGCATGATTTGCTAACAAATCCAGCGAAATAATACCTAACGGACAGTCCCGTGGGGGAAAAAGTCTACGTCGGGACAGGAATATGAATCAAGGATGTCAATATCACGTGATACCGGAATCTGAGGAAGATTTCCCACATTCCTGGAGCAACCAAACCAAAATTGCAGGTAATTGTAATGCTATGCATCGTTGGATGAAGAGAATAAACCACCGATGGAACAATGGCAAAAGCTGGACCTTACTCGCTGATCATGATGTGACCCTAAGGGTTATTCTTACACTATGGTGCACCTCCCTAACTAAACGAGATGTTGGCAAATTACACGAATTAGATGTAAGGAGTACCAAACTGGAACTGAACATCTTGGGTAACTTGTTTACAAGGTTAAATCTGTGAGATTTAGTTATTCAACATTTTTAAGGAAACCCTTTTCGCCGTGTTAGATGAAAGCCGTTCATATATAAGGACAACCGAGAAACTGACTTTGCAGAGCCATGCAATACTGAGATTAGTAACTCTAGATTTTCTCGACTCTGAATTTGCACCACAACTTGGGGATCTGCCGATGGTCGAACGGCAATCAGTTCGACCATAGATGCGATAAAAAAGACTCCAACATCGTGGTAGTACATTCAGAGTAAAACGTTAACGTCGACGTTTGCAGCTAACTGGAATGTTAGACTATGCAACTAGAAGAAACTAAGAAATGCACAGAAACAAAAAGACTTCAAGCTGATCGCCTTAAATAACCGTAGAACCGTAGAAAATTGTCCTCTGTGTATTCACCCTCTACCACCGTCAGGCGGCGTTTTCAGTTTCCTTATTATTAAAGAATTACCTGATTCCATTTGAACTGGTCAAATGGTAGTCAATGCAATTACATGAAACCTTGAGTTTTCACTTAGCTGATGCGTACCTATCAACTCCGAGGCTTTCTCAGCCTTTTTGTTGCGACCGATGAGTTCCTTAAGTGTGTAAAGCCTTGGTGGCAGCAGATTAGATGACACTAATGCACATATTCCATTCGCTCACTAGGCCGCACAAAAGCGCAACCATAAGTGTCATCACTAGACACTGTCTAATCTTTAAGCACGCGCAAAGGCAAGGGACGATGATGAAGAAGAAGCAATACTCCATCTTCTTTCTAACTGCACGACATTATCAAACAAAAGGAAGCCTTATCTTGGAGCCTAATGCTCAGCGATTTGACAGAAACCAAAGCGATAGGTCTCCCCCTTTTCATTTATTAGATCAGATTGGCTTTCTCAAAGGTAACAAGGAGAATGTGGTACATACCACAATGAACCAAAAACTGGTCTAAGTATGCTGGCGAATCGCTGACACCCACTCGAACCATAACCATAACGACGACCAAGTCAATCAACATACGGAAGGTAGACAATACCAATACCCCGAATATTCTGCGATATTGGGTTGTTCCGAATTCGAAACTGTAGACCTTCCTGTTAAGTTAAGACGGCAAATGAACATATGTCCAGGCTTAAGCTTCAAAACATGAATATCCCTCTTTCGATTGCAACTACAACTTCTAATTTACGTCCACGTATCCAATACCAAAATAATCCATGTGATTGAACATGACAGCAGGAGTAACAGCTGCACTTTCTCAGACAGGTAACTCACAATCTAGGCCACTGCGGTAAACGACCCCAATTCCACACATCGTAAAATTATACTCGAAATAAATTTCATCACAATTTAATTTGCCTTAACAGAGCCGCACCACCTTCATGGAATCAACATCTAGAAAGGCCAAAACAGAGCTTTCACAAAGCCAACACGCTTACCCCTATCTTTCGCAATCGAAGCTTTGCTCTTCTCAATCAAAAGCCATTCGGCGCACTTGGCTAAGAAATCTAAAAACAATTTCGATTTCCTCCATCACCGTGTATTTGTGATCACAAGAGTGGAAGAGGCACTGTTGTGTGCGAACTTTGATACTGACATTGATTTTGCGTGCGAAAATTAGATGAACCGCAAATCCTTGCCTTTTGCATATGATAAATGAAAAGCCACTCACCCACTAGACAAATGATGACCTTGACAGCCGTTATTGATAGAATTTCACTTAGGCTGGTTTCTATAGCTGCTTCGAAGCCTCCATTCGCTGCTGCTGCTGCGACGGCTTCGCTCGTCTCACTTACGTTCTGTATTAGTAATCCTATTGCTGCTGTTGCAAGGCCAGGTACATTTGTTAAATTGCTAGAGGTGTTTGTATTAGATGATACTGCGGAGGAGCTGCTAATATCCACACTACCACCGTCGTTGACCGGCCCCCCATCGCCAACATCGAACGAATCTTCTGAAAGTACTGATTTTTCTATCGAACTCGGATAGAAGCGTGTTGGCAAGCCCATGCCAATCTTAAGAATCTCATCGATGACCAGAATCGGTGGCACACGCATTATTACGTCGACCAGACCGAGAACTTTCGCGCGGAATGACATTGTACTATCTCGTCTGTGGGTAGTCCGGTGGTGGAGTCTCGAAGATTTTTTGTTGCTCGCCTTCTTCGCGAGTGTTGATCTCTTTTGCTACGTTCGACGTCGTAAGTGGCCCGAGTGAGAGAAAAAATTGAATTTTGCAAACCGTGAAATTTATTTTTTCAAAGAATACGAAGAATTTTCTTTGTAACCGTTCGCAGCCCGATAAGGGCGAATTTACAGTACGAAATTCAACTTTTCAGGTGTTTTTTCTCGACACTTTTTCTAATTTTTTTTTCTCTTCTCACGGAGCACTGAAGTTTTTGACAATTCGCGAAGTCATTTTTGTCGATTGGTTTATTTTTCTTTGTTGCGAGGTAAGTTTTCTTGAGGGCGTTGTAGTCGATTGGGGGGAAAATTTAAAGTTTTTTTTTTTTTTCTTATGATTTGTTGGTGTGATGTTTTTGTTGTTGGAAGTGGTTGTCAGTTTACCATTTGGAAGGCTTTGACGTGTATGATAGAAAGAGACAAACGTGGTATTGGAATGAATATTGTGTTTGGGTAATGTAGTGCTGTGGTTCAACTATCATGGGGAAGATGGCGCAGCTAAGCACTGGAGAGGGTTTCTATGGGTATGTCACTTTATTTATTAAATAGATTATGGGGAAACGTTTTTGTCGTGCATTATTAGTAATAATTTGGTGGATATTGTTGAGTAGTACTATTTAACACTTTTTCAGAAACGTCTGGCCTAAGTATTGGTGGCCATTTTTTCTACATGTCTTAGCCATTTTAAACTGCCAATGTGGATTTTTTTTGAATAGGGACGAGCTCTACAGCTCGTTTGGCCCGTCAACACAAAATGGACCGAAGACTTTTAGATGAATTTGTCTCTATCGACAAAGAATTTCTTCATCCACTTTTGATACGGTCTATGCTTCAGCGCCGGCCGTAAAGCAGGACTGGTATGATCAAGATCAGAATGATCTCACACAGGATCTCCTTAGTAGTTCAATTGAAAGCCCAAAGACTCAGCGGTTGGCAAGAGCAATTCTTCTTTTAATTTTACACTATATGCTCTTGTCAGAGTTATTAGCGGAGGCAAGGTATACAAAATCGCGTATTACCACGTCAATGGTGTCGTTCTGTCCAATTCGTCAATGTTGTGTATTTTTTCGAGTTGAGTGTATATACCAGAGATCAAGTAATCTCAAGTAAGTAGTGATCTCTTGCATATACTTGGTCTTAGGTACACTCATTTACTGCTAAATCCATTTTTCTATACTAGCAGTCCGACCAACGATGTCAATTTAGTCGTGTATACTAGTAGTTTCACCGTTTCATGGAAGATTGTGCCTATGGTTTTGGCTGGGGGGTTTCGCACAATCCTCTCAAGAGGCATCTCATTGCCTAAATAATGATGGAGCAGCGAGAATTCTCTATTGTCATCCTGCACAGGCGGATGAGTTTGGATTGAATACCAAAACTAGACATGGCTATGTATAGGTCGTATAAATGCTGTCGTATGCGGCTTTAAAATCGATGAATAGGTGGTGGGTATCGATTTGGACTTCTTGGTTTTTTTTTTCAGAATCTGCCGAAGTATGAAGATTTTATCAGTTGTGGACTTTGCAGGCCTAAAAACAAACTGAAAAGAGTCGGTCAGGTTGTTGGTAAACAGTTTCAGGTGTTCACATATTAAGGCGATCCACAGATCTTGTAGGCGATTTTGAGGATAAGCATGCCTCTGTAGTCTTCTTTTTTATAGATCGGGCAAACGATTCTGAGGTTCCATTCGTCGGGCATTTATTTCTTCCAACCAAATCTGGCTTATGAGTTGGTGGGTGCTATTTACCAAGGCATCTCCTTTAAGGAGTTCGGAGAGAAGGCCGTCCTTTCCGACCTTCGCACCTCACTTAGATTGGGTCGTATCCAATATTAAATGGTTCATTCTGCCTTACAGAGAAATATTGTTCGTCATCGTAGTTTAACACTCTGCAGAAGTGGTTCATTGTCATCTCCAAAGGATTCTGTTCGAACCATGCATCCCTGGCTTCGGAGTGGCACCTCTCTATATCCTCGATCGTGCGCTTTTTTTGATCCCTTTTCTTCTCTCTGAAATAAATGAGTTTTTCGCTCATCTTTGCCTATAGAGCTCAATGGCAGCTCTCGTCTTCACCTGCAGCATAGCCTTGTAGGCTTCGTTCTTGGCTCTGAGCATCTGTTGCCATTCCTCATCAAACCAGGGGTTTCTTGCTGGTGGGCGCGAGAAATCTATCACATCAGTTGAGGCTGATCTAATGTCTTGTTGACTTGATTGCGATTATTTTCCGACATTAAATGCTGTAGGTATGGATGTTATTCGATAAGTTAAGGTATACGCGTTCTGCGAAGGACAGTGGAGTGAAATATATAAGGTTCCGTAAGTGTATGACGAATTCCCCTATTAATAACTTATTCTATTTTTTTTTCGCAATAGCGTTTGTTCCTAGCTATTTTATAGTATTATTGAGTTTTGGAGTAGGTACAAAACTGGAGCCACAGAAGTTTAATTGTGATGTCTCTCATCGTTTGTCAAAAATGGTTTTCTTGTCATTCTATCTCACAGCAATCAAAACAATCGGTTTTTTTAACAGGAAGATGGGAAACAAGTGCATATGAAGAAGCATGATTCCAACGGCAGTTTTTAAAATTATTCGCGGAAAATCGAATTGTATGATCATTTCATTTCAGTACTAAATTGCTTATTCTTTGACTAATTATATCATCCATCAAAAAGGACTTTCATAGGGCCGAGTTAAAGCTATCATGAAACCCTCATTGGAAATTTTGTTTAAGTTCTTGCGGTTTTTTTTATTATTTCAATCATTGTCGAGTTGGTGTCAAAACAAAGCTTTTGAACATTTAGAACACGATAAGCCAAAAATATTAAAATTTCTAATTATAAGCTTCGCAGCAAGTTACTCTTCATATTTTTCACTGATCAACATTTATTTTTATGAAGTAATGAATGCCCTTCCAACGAAATGAAACGCAATTTTCCAATAATTGCTATAAGCAGCTGTGGGTTGTGCTCCAATGCAGTTGTTCAATGATAGCAAAAACTTGGCCCTTTCACACTACTGCAGAGGAAACAGTATTCTTAAGTTGAATGAACACACGTATAACACATGTGTCGTATTATTCACCTAACTGCTTACAGCGCCACTTATGTGTACCATGTGGTATATGGATTGTGCACAGGATACATACATGTACCATGTACACAACCCTAATTTGTTTGAAAATGTTTGGGTTGGTATCAAGTCACACTTTCATTACACAAATTACACACTCTCATTGATAAGCCCGATCGTAGGATTTTGCAGCTAGTTGAGTGATGCTTGTGTATCTTAGAGAGGTCCATTGAGAGTCTGCTAATTAGTTTGTATTGATACTGTAGGGTTAAGTGCTATTTATTCGCTTTTACTAATTTAAGTTCATTTTTTATTGACTTAAAATATTTACTTAAAATTAGACAAAAATGATTAAATCTAATGTGCGGGCGCTCTAAGCTTATATCTTATACTGTGCCTTTAAGCTTAAATTTGTCGGTTTTCATTTTATTATGTAGTTGAGATATTTTATTTATTTTTTTCAAAGAAAAATTCAATAAACTATGAGAAGTATCATTTTGTTTTTATATAAAAATCTTACTCTAGATTAAAACTAACTTAAGACTACTTACAACTACTTAATACTAACGGATGATCCAAGTAGAGATGCCTTCAATAGCATTTTTTGACAGATCACGTGTGAGTCGTGTCATGCTGTCATGTTATTTTTGTTTAGTATTGTTTGGCATTTCATAATGGAAAGACTTACGCGTGAACAACGTTTACAAATTGTTCAACTTTCTTATGAAAATTCTGTGAGGAATGTGTTTCGTGCACTTCGCTCAACTTATGGTCAACATAATCGGCCTACTGAGGGTACTATTCGCAACACCATCACCCATTTTGAAACCCAACATTCATTATTGGATAATATTCGACCGAATAGACCACGTCCAGCACGCTGTGAAGAAAATATAGCGGCCGTAGCTGAGAGTGTACACGAAGACCGTAGAGAGTCGATTCGGCGCCGTTCGCAGCAACTCGGACTGACGTATGGAACGGCTTGGCGCATTTTACGTAAAGATCTTAAATTGAAAGCGTACAAAATACAGCTTGTGCAACAACTGAAGCCGCTCGACCTTCTCAAGCGACATAGCTTCGCTCTATGGGCTCTTGAAAAGTTCCAAGAAGATCCGACGTTTTCGAGGCAAATATTGTTTAGCGATGAGGCCCATTTCTGGCTCAATGGGTATGTAAACAAACAAAATTTCCGCATTTGGGACGAAGGGCAACCTGAAAAGATTGAAGAACTGCCACTTCATCCAGAAAAAACAACGGTTTGGTGTGGTTTGTGGGCCGGTGGATTCATCGGTCCAAATTTCTATAAAAATTATGCCGGTGCGAACGTAACCGTCAATGGCGACCGTTATCGTGCCATGATAACCGACTATTTGATGCCTGAAATTGAAGCTCGTGATCTCGGCGACATTTGGTTTCAGCAAGACGGAGCCACTTCCCACACATCGCATCAATCAATGGACTTATTGAGAGAACATTTCGATGAGCACATAATTTCACGTTTTGGGCCGGTCGATTGGCCACCAAGATCGTGGGATATCACACCGTTAGACTTTTTCCTGTGGGGATATGTAAAGTCAAAAGCTTATGCCGACAAACCCGCTTCGATTCAGGCCTTGGAGGAAAACATCACGCGTGTCATTCGCCAGTTACCAGTTGAAATGCTCGAACGAGTGATCGAAAATTGGACTCAACGGATGGACCATCTGCGACGTAGCAACGGCCAACATTTGATAGACATAATCTTCAAAAAGTAAATGCCAAAGAATGTTCTTTCAAATGATAATAAACATTCTCCGTTAAATTTTAATTTTCTATGTTTTTTTCTTTAAAAAAGTAGGGAACCTCGAAATGGATCACCCTTTACTTTAGACTACTTAAGACTACTTAACTACTTACACCTAACTTAATTATAATCGGGGTGGCGAGCACTCGTTGCATATGCCCCGAGTGGTCGCCATCCTGATCGAGTCCTTCGGTCACCAGGCATCATGCAATCAGCCACATTGTACGCCAATATGGTGTACACCCCAGCCCCAGACCTTTTTCCTAACTTTAATTTTCTTAAAAATTAAGGAGTGGACTAAAAGTCCGCAAAGTCCTGAGGATGTGCAGAATCACCTTCCTCATGTAGCCACCAAAATTCCGTACGCTGCTTTTCAGCATCGGTCCTATCGCGATCCGATACCGAAGTGCTGAAGCGGAGGAGCTCCGTAGCATTGTCGACATACCCGTGGCGGATTAGCCGCTTGTCACGCGCGCACGGTAGCGGTGGTACAAAACCGGGATACCGTTCCTGTCCTGTACCAACCCTAACGAATCGATATAAATAAATGCCTCTGGTGGAATAAAGCCAGACACAAGTGTACTCTCCATGTATGTTTCATTGGGGTAATAAGCCCCGAAGATCAGGCTGTTGTCGCTAGCCATCGCCCTTGCAGCGTGCCTTCGATTCATCATAATAAGGAAATTGTCGATTCTGTTCAGCGGGGCCCCATTGTAAAGGACCTCGTTGCGATAATATTTTATGTACTCGGAGTCCGGCGTTCGGTACAATCCTAAGCAGGATCGGAGACAACGCCTCTCAAACAGCCGTATCCTTTCCATGTAGGCAGGTGAAACATTGAACCACACAGGACAACCGTATGCGATGATCGGCCTTATGAAGGCCATGTAGCCAATGACTTTCACCCTTGAATCAAGTTGACTGCTATGAAACAATCTTCTTGTCAGAGCCCCCTTAGCCCTGGCCAGACAAGCATCCACATTTTTATTAAAATTCTCACCGCCAACGGCCGTCCATGCTGTCCAATGATACACAAGTTTTTCCAGTTTTTTCTGGTATCGTAAGAAGCCCTCTGCACTGGGGTCCTGAACAGAATTGTTTCCCTTTTTTTTAAATTGATCCTCAATTTCCAATCCTCGCAATATCCCTTAATGTGATCGAAGTCACGCTGCAAAAGTGTGTTGATGACTCCGGTTTTCGGACCTGATCTGTACGCCACCAGATCATCTGCGTACGCTATAGCGTGACTGAGGGAACCTACAAGATCACTTGTATAAATGTTAAACAATATCGGGGAGTTCACCGCCCCCTGTTGTAAACCGTTTTTAATTTCAAAGACTTTACTCGAAGTTATGTTGCCACATTTGGCAACGAACTTCTTTCTCATAAGCATTTCATAAATCATATATAGCATGGGTTTACGCATGCCCAGTCTGGTTAGCTTGTAGAAAAGCCCCTCTAACCATACGGTGCCGAAGGCCTTCTCAAAGTCAAGCAGACAGGCCCCTGTGCATTGTCCTTTGGATTTATTCCATTGGATGTCGGAGACTAGTTTCGACGCGGCATGAATAGTGTCATGCCTCGCTCGAAAACCAAACTGATTTTCCGGAATAATTTTATTTTCCTCGACCCACTTAAGCAGAGCTCTATTGACTATTTTCTCAAATACCTTGCTTACATTCGGCAGAAGGCTTATTGACCGAAGATTTGCAGGGTTTGTTATGTCCTTGTCCTTTTTGGGGATAGGATGTACCACCGCCGTTTTCCAGTGCACCGGATAATGTGCATTATTGAGTGCATTGTTAAACAGCGTGTTGGAAATATCGACCGCTTCCATCGGAAGGTGCCTCAATACGACGTTTGGACCCCGTCCTCTCCCGCCGACTTTTTATTCTGCAGTGATACAAATATGTCCAGGAGTTCATCTTTTTGCACGAACAGCATCAGGCTATTGGCGACTATGCCATTTGAAGGATTTTCGTCATTGAAACGGTCTATTTATTCGCTACGAATGGGAAATTACGCTTCGTAATTTTTGGTGACTTGAATTTTAACCGCGGAAATTTGTTTTGTAGCGAATAAATCGCGCCTGTTTGGGAATGGCTTTAAGGGATCATAACAGAATACTGAACTACCGCTGGCGGAACCTTAATAATCCTTGAAAACTTTATCAAATCTGATCTGAGATATGGATATGAGATATGTTTTCACAAGCATCGGAAATCTGCGCTAGTCCAATCGTCTTTCTTCTTTGTTGCATCAATGAACGCACTCATTCTGCAGAACGGGTGCAGGCCTGCTTAAGTAGGATTTTAAGTAGTCACTGAATGCTCATAAACGTCAAGCAAAGTTTGGAAATAATCGTGAAAGAAGTTGTGCTCAATCTTGATTGTGAAATAATAACAAAGAAGAAGAATGGATCGTTTTAATGTCCTCTACAATGATTTTTTTTCTTTTTCCATCAGAATTCTTTTATGAATTAATAGCTTAGTTTTCGCCACATTCCACAGGTGCAGCTTCTTCTTCCATTAAAAAAACCATAAATGTTATTGAAGGCACACAATTTATTAAAAAATGGTCAATAGAACTTTTATTTTCGCACTTACAATTTGTTTTCTTCATATCCTGCGCTTCCTGAAGTCAAACAAATATGGATGCACAATCTGCCAGATGCTGATGAAACTTATGACGTTTATGAACATGTTTTCTGCACTTTATCTGGGACAGTTCCATCAAATATCGAAGAGGAAATTCTAGAGGAATTCTGACCAAAAATAAATGTCTGTTCACGAGTATTTCTTACCGCTCTGCTTGTTTTATTGCTTCTAGACCATCTGAAATTGCGTTTCAAAGATAAGTCAGCTTAGACGTATTGAACCAAAAAATTATAATAAAAATTATTGACCGACAGGCCTTGTCAATAAATGTCAATGACAAATGGAAAAGCAGAACGTTAGGGTCCAGTTATAGCTATCATTGAATAACTTCATTGGAACACAACACATGCTGGAATTGAAATGTCACCCCAGCTTCACAGCTTCTTATAGGAATTATTGGAAAATTCCATTTCAGTTCGGTGGAATGGCAACCATTACTTCATAGAAATAAATGTTGATCAGTGAAAAATAAGAAGTGAGTTGCTGCGAAAACTACACCCAATTAAAAATTATAAATTTTTTGGATATTCATGTTCTAAAATTCATAAACTTTGTTTTGACACTAACTCGCCAATGATTGAATTTATAAAAAAAAACCGCAAGAAGTAAAATAAAATGTTCAATGAGGGTTTTACGATAGCTATGACTGGGCCCTTAACATCGTCTTTAACTGAAAATGTGTTCGCATTGTATGGTCATTTTAAAGATATTCCTATATGTAGACATATTTCTTCCCTTAAAAATTTTGAATAATAATAAATCGAAAGAATTAATGGCATATCAGCCGCAGGAACACCTTAACCACTGAAATACTTACGGATTTATTTATGGTTGACATTTTTTTTTAATACAAAAAAAAAACTCCGCGTGGAGTTGCTACTTTCTAGTCTTGGCGATTGTGATTTCTGAAACCGTCAACAGCTGTTCGAAATAAGGAGAATTGAGTTGTTGATTTGAGACACAGGAGCGTGCATGTTAGCTAGAAGGAATTTTGAATTCCAACGATGGTTTCGGGAGGTACATACGAATTGCAATCGCGACTGGACGTGTCTATGAACTTAAACTTAAAATTAAGATTTTGCTAATTTGTTTTTGGATTAATTTATTCATTAAATAATAAATTACCTATTTTATATAACTACGGTTTGGCCTAAGGTTGTTTATAATAAGTAGTGGCTTTAAAAACGAATCCGCTACAAGTCTTTGGGGATTGACGAATCTTAGTATGGCTAACGACCACCAGCAGCGCATGCATCAAAAAGAAGATCGTTGAAAACAATGAAGCGCCGTTCATTACCTGCGTCAACATTTACGACATCATTAACAGCGTTTTTCCCTTTTCGATGTCATTAACGGCGTTTCTCTTTGTGGTCATTAACGGCGTCACTTGGGATTCATATAAATATCAGGATGTCCTTTATTTGATCTCTAATTCCGTGTATAACCTTTTTACTCACTACACTTACTTACTGTTTTAATTTTAATTTTATCTTTCTAACTTGTAAATAAATTTGTTTGTTGTTTTGGAAAATTGTTTGTTTTCTTACAAATTGTTAAATTAAGCTAGCGACCAAGTACGCTACAAGTCTACCATCGGAGGCGTTCTCTGTTGTCGGATAGAGGAATTCTCTGCAAATATACGGGGTAAATGGAAAATAAAGTACTACACGTGGATCAAAACTAGCTAGAGGTAGATAAGGTCCTCTATTAAAAAACCTATTCCCAGGCGGCAGCGGATGAGTTCCAAAATGTAATCAATGGTGGCGTTTACAGTCCCAGGTAGGATGGTTAAAGTAAACCCTATTTGAGCGGCCCCAATATATTTGCAAGAGTTAGTCGGGCACCTTGAACAAAGATGTTGGCGGAAGAGCTGAGAGGTCAACATGGCAGCGCTCAATCTCGTAGTGGATATTTTAAGGGTATCTTATAAATTGGAATTGGCACTCCAGGTTGGGGATTGTTCTTTGGGTGACCTACCTATTACTGGGGGAAAAATTGTTACGAAGCAACGAAAGGCCTCGGAGAGGACTGATTTTATTGTTGCAGATTATGCATACAATAAACAGGAGAAGTGCAACCGGAAATCAACGAAGCCCTAAGCTGTTTAAAAGCAGATATTACTGACATCTAGGAAATACGTTTGTATGTGCCGGGCAACAACGATCGGTCAACCAAATTGATCACATTGCGATGGACAAGAGGCAGCCATCCAGCATTCTGTGTAATATGTCTTAAAATTTCGAGAGCTGACACCACTGCTTAGCTTCTCGCGCCCTCTAGAAAAAATCCTTGACTTCATGTAGTATGCCGACAGATGCTCGCAGCCAATAACAATGGCAACAAGGCAAAGCAGCAGGTGAAGACATTTAGGGAAGGAACGCTTCTCAGAAACAAGATAAAAAGAGCGCTGTTCTATGTTTTACCCTAATGCAAAATGTCAAAGTCATTGGAATAAGGGGTGAACCAAATCTTGCAGACATAAACAAACAAGATCGCAGCTAAGCGATGGAGGAACCACTTTTGCAGGTTAAACGGCAATGACGGACAATCTCCCGCTATCATTCAGAAGGAAACATTCAACATTGGCGACGACAGAGAAAACCACCCGACCAAAGTGAAGTGAAGAAAGCAATGTCAAAACTTAAGCTTAACAAGGCTGCTAGAACTAACGGCCTTCCCGCCGAGCTATATAAAGCCGACAGAAATAACCTCAGGATTATTTGCCAGGTCCACCAAAATAAAGAACCTCTGAACTGTACCAATTGCAAGAACGTTGAGAAGAACGCTTGGAAACGTTTACCAACAACCTGATCGGCCTTTATCAGTGTTGTTTTAGGCCAGGACCGATCATATTTTTACACTTGGGCAGATCCTGAAAAAAAAACCCAAGAAGTCTAAATCGATACCCACCAACTATTCATCGATTTCAAAGCTGCATACGACAGCATTTACAGAGACGAACTATACAGAGCCATGTCCAGTTTTGGTATATCACCCAAACTCGTCCGTTTGTATAGAATGACGATGGAAAATTCTCGCTGCCCCATCAGGGTCGGAAACAACCTTATCGACATATTCGATTCCAAAAAAGGATTTAGGCAAGGCGACATAATTCTTTAACACCGCTCTTGCGAAGATTGTGCAAAACTCCCAAGCCGACACTAGAGGCATAATCTTCAATAAGTCGGTGCAACTACAAGGTGGGCCAAAAGAAGTCACCCGATGTTGTTTGGAGTTCATAATATCGGTTGTAGCTCGCGCAGTATGTGCCATTGCTCCAGTCCTAATTCGTCCAATCGCGGCAAAAAACTCCACTGTTGTCGTTTGACCAGCGGCGTTCTCGAAAAAAAATTGCCCGATCACTCCTCCAGCGTGAACAGCGAACCATGCAGTAACTTTGAGCCGGTGTAATGGCTCCTCGCGCATTACTCGTGGATTTTCGGTGACCCACGAGTGAAAGTTTTGCTTGTTCACGTACCAGCTGAGGTGGAAATGAGCATCATCGCTCATTATGATTTTGTCCGAAGCATCGTCCACTTCGATTATTCCGCGTTCTTGGGGAGTTTATCGCTCAATGGCTTGTTCACTTGTATTCTACATCTATCTAGCCCACAAATGTCAAAACAGATTTGACATTGGGGGCCATTTGCAAAAATAAGAGCATCTTCCAATAGGGTGATCTCTTTTGGCCCACCTTATACTCACATACCCCGAAAATATTGAAATCATTGTTCGAACTCAACGTGCTGTCACAGCCACGTTTGCTAGTATAGAGCAGGAAGCCGCATAAATGGGTTTAGCAGTAAATGAGGGTAAGGCTAAGTATATGTATGCTGTCAACTCGAAAGGGCACACAACATCGACGAGTTGGACAGAACGTCACCATTGACAGATATAACTTTGAGGTAGTACGGGACTTCGTCTACCCCGGCTCCGCTAATAACTCTGAAAACAACATCTCGTCAGAAATTAAACGAAGAATTACTCTTGCCAACCGCTGTTTCTTCGGGCTATGTCGGACTGCTAAGGAGATCCTATGTAAGACACTGATTACCCCAGTCCTGCTCTACAGCGCTGAAGCATGGAGCGTCTCAAAAGCGGATGAAGAAATCCTTGGTTGTTCGGTCGTGTTTGCGTTAACGGGCTATGGAGACAAAGATTCAACGAAGAACTATACGAGAAGTATGGAACTCCGCGTTGGACGTTGAAGATGGATAGGAAATGTAGAGCGAATGGACATCAGTATTCCGGCTCGGAGAGTCTTCGATTCTTAGCCAGACGTAGGACTCAGTAGAGGACACCTCGCTTTAAGTGGCGTATGCCTTTCCTGTAATGCCTCGTAAGCGATACTTAAATCCCTTACTTTCCCGTACTCCTCAATAAATATCTAGTAGCCAATTCTTAAGCGTATCCCCATCTAGATGAAAGTGAAGTCGATGAATTGTTACATAACACAACTAACCATTTAGATAACCCCAACGCTTACAGATGACTTCAGTGACATCATACCCCAAGAGTATTTCCATGTCGAATTTTGACAAACATCGTGAAATAAATTCCCTCCTTATCTATCCTTTTTATCGGCGGTGTGTCGACACTCACCTCGTCCTTCAACACAAATCCACTTCCAAATGGAGAGCCTCATACAATCCCAACACCCAGCGACGTATACTGACCAAATCTCCTATCTTACTCTCCATTAGACCCGACAACATTGAATTCCTCCAATTACGCGAATTGGCAATCTATTAAGGCAACAGCTATTACTTAACATCAATTCGGCCTACAGCAATCACCGGCAACAACTTCATCGGGTGTGCAGAGTTCAATTCGATTCCCGGTATCTCCCTGTACAGCTCTCTCCTGCACTACTCCAGATTCTTGTACACAGTTCTGTGAGTGTGCTTAAGATGCCGCCATATAGCCTACCACTGGCACTGCCACCGCCTCTATTGCGGCCTTGTGAGTGTTGTGTGTTTGTGTGCCTACCAAAGTCCAAGACGTGAGCACAGCAATTAATTAGCCGGAACACAAGAACCCTCTCGGATTCGGTGGAAGCGATTTTAATTGGCAATTGTTGTGCGCGCTCCGAGAATGGTAATAAAAATTCCATTTCCCCAAAGGTTCAATACATGGCCTCTGCCACATACTCCACAGGCCGATGGTGATGGGCTTTGGTAAAATAGAAGAACCCAATCAATTGGATCGGATCGCGCAGTGTATATATCCGAAGGTCGATGAGAGTGTATCTCTGCTCGAGACAACGATGACAGGTTTCCAAAGGCATATCTCTCCCGGTTATCAGTTGAAGATCTTTCCGTCAGTTTTCCTACAACAGAGAGGCTGGAACCGCAATGAAGACACAAAAAGCAGGTTGTTTGGCAAATCATGGCGAATCTGTGCATCTGAATGCAATCACCAAATAAATAAACCTATTGCGACACACAAATCAAAGCGGACTGCAGCTGGAGACTGTTTAGCTGAAAAAGGGAAGTCGAGGTGACTGATGGTCACGTTTGTGTAGGTTAATATGTAGTGACTTAGTGAGGCGCTTGTTTGAGTTTTGGATAGGTAGTTGAGGAATGCGGATCCGTGAAACTGAGTCTAGATAGTTAAATCAAAAATAGGCACAGATACCAGTGTTTTGAACTATAGGGACGCAACCTTTAAGAGGGTCATTTGACAATTGTATTTGAAAATATAAAAGGTTGCAATGATAGTGATTTATACAGGGTGCAGCTATACAAGTTCGAATTTTTTATTTATTTTGTAATGTTGGTACATGTCTAAAGTTTTGTTTCACACATTTCGAAAGCCGTATAAGGCAGATGAAGCTTCACATTGCCCAATCGGGATATAAACCAATTTCTGGCATTTTTGTCAAGTCAAACCACTCACTCAAACCAACCATCAATGCCATTGAAAGGTTTCCCGTTGCTCCGTACTACTTACATACTTAAGAGGCGCTGCAGTCCGAAATGAACAAGGTCCTCAACCAACATGTATCTCCAATTGGCCTGGAGCTTACTAACTGCCTTCAGTTGCTTCAAAATGCTTGAGGTCGGTTTCTACATATGCGTGCCACTTAAGGCGAGTTCTTCCTCTGCTGCGTCCGAGGACTGGCTGGAAATAGACGATTCTGCGAGCCAGAGTATTGGTGTCCATTCGTTCTACTTGTCCCAGCCATCTTAAACGTTCAATGCGGAGTTTTTTGACCAGAGGCATGTCGCTGTACAGCTTGGTTGAATTTTCGTCTCCATAGCATAGTCACAGCAAACGGGACCGAAGATTTTTTTAATGTTTTTCTCCTCTGGATCGACCAATGATTTCGTCATCCGTTTTTGAGATGGTCCATGCTTCAGCGCCGTAGAACAGGGCTGGGAGTATAAGGTCTTGTCGATATAGTATCCCCTTAGTAGTTCGAGTGAAGGCTTTACTACTAAATTGTTTTTTTTTTTAGCCCGAAGAAACTGTGGTTGGCAAGAGTAACACTTCGTTTCATTTCTGACGAGATGTTTTTGTCAGAGTTAAAAGCGGAGCCGAGGTATACAAAGTCTCGTGCTACCTTAAGGTTATATTTGTCAATGGTGACGTTTTGTCTTATTTGTCGATATTCTATGTCCTTTTGGTCTTAGGTTCATTTACAGCTAGCCCCATTGTTGCCGCTTCCTTCTCTATAGTAGCAAACGTGTCATAGCCACCAATGTTGAATCCAACCAATAAAGTCAATATCGTCGTCGTATGCTAGTAGTTCCACCGATTTTCGCAAGACTGTTCCTCTGGTGTTGGCTTGAGAGTTTTGCACAAACCTCTTAAGAATCAAATTTAAGAAGTCACGATGCGCTCTCATGTGACTTCTTGAGAGCCTTGCCCAACTCCTTTTTTGGTATCGAATGTGTCGTTGAGGTTGTTTTGACCCTGATGATGCAGCAGGAATTCTCAATTGTCATCCTGTTCTTTCTAGGCTCTGCATAGTTCATCTCTAAATATGCTGTCGTATGCGGCTTTGAAATCGATGGATATGTGGTGGGTATCGATTTGGACTTCTTGGATTTTTTTTCTAGGATCTGCCAAAGTTGATCAGTTGTAGAACTTCCTGACCTAAAATCAAACTGACAAGGTCCGACCAGGTTGTTGGTAATCGGTTTCAGGACTTCACATATTTCGGCTGGCAGGATCTTGTAGGCGCAATTCAGCGGGTCACCTTTTTTGTTGATCGGGCCAACGTTGGTGATGTTCCGTTTTTCGGGAATACTTTCATCCGACCAAATTTGGCTTATGAGTTATTGGATGCTACTTACCAAGTTGTGCTATGGCGGGTCGTACTGGCTCAGCCCGCCATATATTTGGATCTCGTTTCTCATGTGTGCACGTGCACACCGCCCGCCCGTACCATGAAGCTTGTGAGCAAAACTTCTGTTTTTTTTGTTGTCAATGCGTCATCTGTATGGCTTTATAATAGTTGTTACTACCGACCCTGTTGCACCAAAAATTTGTGTTTGTTATTTATTTCGCTCAAGGGCATCTCTTGTTCTCACCTACTTAGTTTACATAAAACGGTGTGGACCACGTTCTTGGATGTGAGCACCTTCATTGACAGCCAACCGACAATAAAATGGATCAGCCCACGAATGCCGACTATCTCTTAACGAGATGGCAGAGCACTTTACCATTCACCTCTTTTGGGTGCCGGGTTCCATAGATATCCCAGGGAGCAGTAAAATGGATGAGCTTGCTACACTGGGCACTACCCTTGATATTCCACTGCGACTAGAAATGTTAAACTTTTTTTTTTGTTCGTGGGCTGTTGGAATCTCGAAAGACACGATGAGCACGTGCCCAAAGTAGTGTGAGACTTTAACCCACTAGAACCAACACCCTTTTTGTATTTATATTGCAACTACGTATGCGACTTATCCAGCAATTTTTTTTAGCACCAGTAATGAATGTTTGGCAGATAACTTGCCTTTGAGAGTCCCTGCTTTTTCCGCAATTTATAGCGCGGTTTGTTATTATCGGGCCAAATCTAAGGGCTTAGTTCTTTGAAGACGCCGCAATAAATTCGTTTCGTCAAGAATTTGGAGGACCGTTGTGTTAACGTGTCCCAATAAACGTTTTTTTTATGTTTGCGTGAAAAATTGTTCGTTTCATTTGGAACCGCGGAAATACCCAGATCTCTGCGTAGATCTTCATTCCACATATACCACGGCGCATTAACGAATGATGTTACATCACCACTATTAACAAAATGGAATCTGACTAAGAAAGCAAAGCACAGATGGATATACCAGAAGAGCTTTCTCTGCTTAATAATGCTGAATAGATCAAACATCAGTAATACCATCAGTGTCCTTACAGAAAAGGCCGCCTTAGACCTATATGCAAACAGACGAGGCCTCTTTTGTACCGAATTCTGCAGAAGCTGGTTGAACTAGTCCAGCACTCACCAACAAAATAAAAATACACCTAGGAGACATCTTCTGTTATAACCTAGGTATCCTGGCTAATATCAGAAATCTCTCCTTCTTCATAGTTACCTCAGAATGGTTTACTTAGGCAAACGCATCTCTAGAAAAAGTTGACATATCCACGTGGTACGCCTGAAACCGTTTACCAACAACCTGACCGGCCCTTGTCAGTGTGGTTTTAGGCCAGGAAAGTCCACGACCGATCAAATTTTCATACTTCGGCGGATCCTGGAAAAAAACCCAAGATGTCCAATCGATGCCCACCACCTATTCATCGAATTCAAAGCCGCATACGACAGCATTTATAGAGAAGAACTATACAGAGCCATGTCTAGTTTTGGTATACCGCCCAAACTCGTCGGTTTGTGTAGGATGACGATTAAGAATTCTTGCTGCTCCAACAGGGTCGGAAACGACCTCACCGACACATTCGATACCAAAAAAGGATTTAGGCAAGGTGATGCGCTGTCATGTGACTTCTTCAATCTGATCCTTGAGAGGACTGTGCTAAACTCCCGAACCAACTTCAAAGGCTCAATTTTTCAAAATTCGGTGCCAGTAATAGCATACGCCGACGATATTGACATCATTGGCAGGACTCAGCAAGATGTCATACCCACGTTTGCTTTTATAGAGGAGGAAACGGAAAAAATTGGTTAAACAGTTAATGAGGGTAAGACTGAGTATATGCTGTCAACACGAAATGTCACACAACATCGACGAATTGGACAGAAAGTCACCATTGACAGATGTAACTTTGAGGTAGTACGCGACTTTGTCTATATCGGCTCCGCTATTAACTCTGACAACAACAACTCTTACCAATCGCTGTTTCTTCAAGCTAAGAAGGCAATTCAGTAGTAAAGCCCTCACTCGAACTACTCATGAGATCCTATATAAAACCCTGATCATCCCATTCCTTCTCTACGGCGCTGAAGCATGGACCTTCCCAAAAGCGGATGAAGAAATCCATGGTCGATTTGAGCGGAAAATTCTTCGAAAAATCTTCGGTCCCGTTTCGTTGACGGGCTATGGAGGCGAAGATTCAACCAAGAACTATAAGAGCTATACAGCGATAAGCCCCTGGGCATGTAGAACGAATGGACACCAATACTCCGGCTCGCAGAGTCTTCGATTCCCAGGCAGACGTCGGACGCAGTAGAGGAAGACCTCGCCTTAAGTGGCGCGCACAAGTAGAAACCAACCTAAATCAACCTTGAGTGCGCAACTGAAGGCAGTTATCTAAGGACCGGGCTAATTGGAGAGGCATATTTGTTGAGGCCCTGGTTCATTTCGGACTGTAGCGCCACATAAGTAAGTAAGTATCCACGTGGTACCTTCATGGACGAAGTGTGCATTCGCATTGCTTGCAGGAACTATAACCTAACCTAACCTTAACTATAGAGCTTGAACGCATTACTGAACAGAATGCCGGACAGAATAGAAAAATAAACAAAAAAACAGAACTTACCGGCACTACACAAACCGTTATAATTGCTGCTTTTACTACAACAATTTGTAGATGAATCACAGTAATGTGTTGACTATTCAAAGTCTTTTGACATAATGAAATGCTAAAAGTTGACCTCACTTGTCCGCAAGTCTAGTTTACCTCCAATCGTCAGTTAGCACTGTTCTCAGTCCTTTTAATTTTTGCTATCTAAAATACTCTACAAAGTGCTGACATTTTTCGGAATGATTCATTTCGAATATACATAACTGGATTTTGTCGAAATTAAAGCAGACTCCGAAGAGAAAAAAGATTTCAGCAATTGTCTACTATCGGGTTTTTCAACAGGGACGCTACAGAAGTTGAGCGACAGGGACAGCAAACGACGCCATATTTCTTGCCGCTCTTTTGACGTTTCTCTTCAGTAAGGTTTGCCATTTCATGATGGAAAGACATACGATCCAACAACGAGTCGATATTATGAAAATTTACAACCGAAATTCGGAGTCAGTGGCCTAAACGTTAAGAGCGCTACGTCCAATTTATGGTCGTCATAATCTTCCTAGCATATCAACAATTGAGCGTCTAATGGAAAAATTTGAATCCACAGGCACAGTACAAAATGTTCCCGTGCCAGTGAGACAAAGATGTGCCCGTCGTGTGGAGAATATTGCTGCCGCTGAGGCTTCAGTTGAAGAAAGCCCAAATGTGTCTCTCACACGTCGCTCTCAAGCATTGGGCATCTCTGTGACGTCGGTGTGGCGGATTTTGCGAAAAGATCTTGGCCTACATCCTTGCAAGATTAAATTGACACAAGAACTCAAGCCGCTTGACCACCAGAAGCGTCGTATGTTCGTGAATTGGGCTGAGCAAAAACTTGAAAATGATTCGGATTTTCATCGAAAAATCATCTTCAGCGATGAGGCTCATTTCTGGCTGAATCCCTTTAATGTCGAAGGACTGCAATCGCAAGAGACCGCCAAGATCTTCGCGCAACGCGTATCCCTTAACCTCTCGATTAACACCATACCACCAGAATCGAATGTCGAAGAGCAATGAAAACGATGCTAACAAGGCATTAGATTAGCCGCAACCGATGTGCTGGGTTTCTCGCGCCCACCAGCAGGAAACCCCTGGTTTGAGGAGGAATGTCGACGGCTGCTCGCAGCCAAAGACTAGGCCTTCAAGGCGACCGATTAAATTTTCACACTTCTGCAGATCCTAGCAAAAACCCAAGATGTCCAAATCGATACCCACCACCTATTCATTGATTTCAAAGCCGCATACGACAATAATTTTAGGGACGAACTATACAGAGCCATGTCTTGGTTTGTGTAGGATGACGATGGAGAATTATCGCTGCTCCATCATGGTCGGAAACGACCTCACCGACCTATTCGATACCAAAAAAGTATTTAGGCAAAGCGATGAGCTATCATGTGACTTCTTCATTCCGGACTTTAGCGCCACATAAGTAAGCAAGTAAGACTAACGACTTTATATAACCCTACAAGAAATAATAAAGAGGCGTTTAATCTTGATGAAACCACATGTCAACCAAGTTCAACTTAGCCAACTGAGGCAAATAAAAGTCGCGTATCATGGCTCGATATCGTTCGCCCTTGACGGTATCGTTTCTTCCACGGTCATCTTTCAAGAAAAATGGACCGATGATGCCACAAGCCCATAAACCTCACCCATATGTCGTTTTTTCGAGATGAATTGGTAATTCTTTTATGTCATATGGCTGTTCATCACTCCAGATTAGTCCAGATGCGACAGTTTTTCTTATTTACGTATCCGTTGAGTCAGAAATAAGAATCCTCTCTGAACACAATTTTTCGATAGCAAATATTCACATTTTTCACAAAGCATGAATTTTGATAATGAATTTCAATAATTTGCAATCGTTGTTCGTTATTACGTTTTTCAATAATTAAATGGCAGAGTATGCTGCACATTTTTCACTTTGACAGATGACGTTTGGACGCCATTACTAGCCAGTGCGTCAAACCTGAAAAAACCTAACTCTTAAAAAATCACCCGTCAGCATCGGTGTTAGCACATCGAACAAGGACTAAGTTGTTTAGGTCAGTCCACTTATTTGGGTGACCTGGACTTTAACAACTTTAACTGTTTATTCAACCTTGCACATAGATGTCGCTACAAATTGAATTAAATCGGTACTAGTTAGTAGTATAATAGCGTGGATTTTTCTACTTTACCACTCGTCATGGTTATTGTCCATGGTGAAAACGTAGCTATTGTTGCTGATCTTGGGAGTTCTGCATTTAGTCAAGTACGGTGTAGACAGTACAATTCTGAGACTGTACCAGACCATATTTAGTCCACGGTGTAGAAGTAATGATTGCCATTTCACCGAACTGAAACGGAATATTCTAATAATTCCTATAAAAAGTTTTTCAATGAAAGCTATAACTGGGCCTTAAAAATCCCAGTTGAGAACATTGAAAATTACAATGGGGAACAAAATGGCGCTTATTTAATGTTGCAACACTCTCCATTTTAATACTCCAAATTAAATAATAATCTCAGGCAGGGTAGGTAATTGCTAATCGGTTGTTTACAATAAGATGGAATTCTGATTAAAATTTCGAAATTAAAAATACCAACAGATATATTTTTTCACTACTCCACCTTTTGCAAAGTCTGACAAACATCCAAGAGCAGAAAACTGTTATTAGATATGTCACCGGAAATTTACTATATATTTGCATATTTTCCGAACCTAAATTACATGTATGTATGTATCTATTACAAAAGTGTCATACGAAAAAAAAAAAAAAAGTTGAACAGGTTCTACCGAGATTTGAACTCGGATCGCTGGATTCAAAGTCCAGAGTGCTAACCATTACACCATAGAACCGATGTGACGTACGCTTGTCAAAAACTGACGGTATGATTGTATCGTTCAAAAAAGCAAAATAAATTCAAATGGGCAGAGAGTTGGAAATCTTTTTATATTCATTGATGCAGTAAAATTTTCACGTAAAAAAGGAAATCATTTTGTTGTGGTATATTAGGTTATGTTAGATTAGGTTGCAGTGGCTGTACGCGATGCGCCGGTACACTTAGACCACAACGGTGCGTTGTTGTACCACATAGATCTGTTGACTCTTCTTATATTCGTTCTCCTAATTGAACCATTCATAGCTGACTTAGAGGTTGGTTTTTCGAATAGAGATAAACCTGACATTTTATGGTCAAATCGGGCAACTCTAATGTCATTTATGTTCAGTTTGGTTTGCCATTTCATCATGAACAGGTTGACATTGTGCAAATTTATTTCGAAAATACTGGTTCAGTTCGCGAAGTTTACCGCGAACTTTAATTTTATAGTCGACATAATCGTCCATCAGAGCAATTAGTTCACATAACCATGGATCGTTTTCGCACTACGTTAACTCTATGTGATAGTACGCATCCGCAGAGACGTCGGACAATGCGCACCGAAGAAACAATTGCCGCTGTAGAGCAAAGTGTTGTGAGAGGACCCGAATGAATCGATTCTCCACCGTATACAGCAATTGGAGCCTTGTCCATCAACTTTATTGAAGATTTTGCGCAAAGATCTTGGTTTACGACCTTACAAGATCCAGCTTGTGGAAGAAGTAAAGCAGCGAAACCACAATGCGTCGTGATTTTGGTGTATGAGCCGAAAATGAGATTTATCTCGATGCTGATTTTCGTCGCTGTAATGTTCGGATGTTAAATGATAATGCAATCCGTACTTACTAATACTTTAATCACTTTTGCTAATATACAGTATGGTTATGCTAAGCAGTGACAGAGCGATATAAGAGGTAGACGTGTGTACAGTATGGCGGTTGGTTAGTTACTCACTAATATGTTTTTATATGTACACAATTACACATACACTACAACTCTTCCCCCTTATATTGCGATGTCAGGTTTTTTTATATTCTTAATTCTTATTTACATTTCTACTTCTTAAGTTGTATCTGTTTTCAATTAAATCTTGTTAAAGGTTTCTTCATTTACATTTACATTACTTTTTTCATTATTGTTTAAATTTGAGTTTTCATTTGGATTTGTATCGGCAGTATTACTAACATTTATTCTATGGGATACATCTCTTAAAATCTTAGAAACATAATTATTTTTTACTTCAACCCTTTTTAGTTGGTTAATATGCCTTTTCCAAATTAGATTCTTACTTAATATGTTTACAATGTAGTATTGTTTGCCAATACGTTTTGTTATTTTCCCTTTAGTCCAAGATACCCTTCCAGGCTTACTAAAATCTTTCGTCATAACGCAATCACCTGTATTAAACGTTCTGTTTGATTTGCCCTTATAAAAGTATTTTTGTTTCAATCTGTTTCGCTTAACAATGTTTTTAACAATATTAAACTTCATCACTTCATTGCTTTTGTAAGGGTTAATTAAGTCTAATCGAGTTTTAATACATTTATTAAGTAATAGCTCAGCCGGACTGGCGCCAGTTGTACAATGAATGGAGCTGCGGTAATCTAGTAAAAATCGTTGTAGACATTGATTTAAATTCGTGTTTGGATTTTTTTCATGCAGTGCCTTTTTTAGAGCTAGTTTAACCGTCTTTACACTATTTTCCGCTTGCCCATTCGAGGTTGGATGACCGACCGGAGAAGTTACATGCATAATTCCATTATTTTTTAAAAATTCCTTAAATTCATTTGCTGTAAATTGTGTTCCGTTATCGGTAACAATTTGGTTCGGAAGCCCAAACCGTGAAAATATAGATCTTAGTTGTTCTATCGTATTGTTACTAGTAATAGACTTATTCATATCAATGCATTCAATCCATTTGCTATGGGCATCCACCAATATAAGAAAATATTTGTTAAAAATAGGTCCCATAAAGTCTAAATGCAACCTTTCCCATGGCTTAGATGGCCACGTCCATTGCATAAGTTTATTTTTTGGAGGATGCGCGCTATACGTCACACACTGATTACATGCTTTGGCTATCTTTTCCAACTCTGCGTCCATTAACGGCCACCAAAAATACGATCTAGCTTTGCTCTTCATTTTTACAATGCCTAAATGTGACCCATGCATTTCTTCTAGCACCAGCTCTTGCATACTACTTGGAATAATTAACCTATATCCCCAAAATAGTACACCCTTTGATGTAGACAGCTCATATCTTCTTCGAAAATATGGAGCCAACTTATTCTCAGAATAATTATGCGGCCAACCATCAACAACATAACCAATTACCTTCTTTAAAATCATATCATTTTCAGTAGCCTTCTGTATATCGGCGAATGTTATTGACATATGGACTTCGTTATTTTCCACAAAATTAATGAAGACGTCGTTAGCAATAATCCCCGGTATTTTGAGTTCAGAATCTTTCAAATTGTCTACAGCACGAGAAAAGAAATCAGCGATGTTTTCTTTTGATGTAATGTGTTGAATTTTAAAATTATAGCCTGATAAAAAGAGAGCGTACCTTTGTAGCATATTTGCAGTCATTACTGGGATTCCCTTTTTCTCACCAAATATTGCAATTAATGGTTTATTGTCCGAAACTAAGGTGAAACTTTGTCCAAACAAATATTGGTGATACTTGTTTACACCAAAAACAATAGCCAATGCTTCTCTTTCTACCTTTCTTCCGTTCTGTTTGCGACAACTTTTTTGAAGCAAAGGATATTGGACGCTCCTTGCCATCAGAATACCGATGAACTAATATTGCGCCTAACCCTACTGGACTTGCGTCCACTATTAATTTTACCTTCACAGAAAGGTCAAAATGAGCGAGGCTCATATCCGCTGACATGATTTCCTTTATCGCCAGAAAAGAATTCTGTTGTATTGATTCCCACATAAACTTATCAGGCAACAGGGAATACAATGGGGCAGCAATTGTTGCCAAGTTTGGCATTAATTGCCTGTAAAAGTTTACTACTCCGAGAAACGATTGTAGTTCCGTGATGTTTTTTGGCTCTGATAAATTAAGAATCGCTTCTACCTTGGATGGGTCCTTATGAAGACCATGTTCGTCAATCACATGACCAAGGTAGCGAACAGACTTTTGAAAAAACGCACACTTTTTCGGTGATAACTTTAACCCTGCCTCTCGTAACCTTGAAAGAACCAAACATAATATGTTCACATGTTTTGCTCGGTCTTCAGCTGTTACCAGCAAATCATCCATAAATATTTTCACACCCTTTATACCTGCAAGTAATTTTCCCATAGATTTTTGGAATATAGCAGGGGCTGATTTGAGTCCGAAAACCAATCTTGTGTACCTAAACTGACCCTTTGTTGTTGAGATGGTGGTTAGATTTTTTGAAGGCTCGTCTAACTCTAATTGCTGGTATGCCATAGCCAAATCAATTTTGGAAAATGGTTGAATGACTACGTCAACAAGCAAAATCGCCGCATTTGGAGTGAAGAGAATCCACATGAGACCCTTAAGACGCCATTACATCCACAAAAACTTACTGTTTGGTGTTCTCTTTAGGCCATATTTCTTCGAAATGATGCTGTCGAGTCAGTTACCTTTAATGGGAACCGGAATAGAGCCATGATAATCGACTATTTTGTTCCCGAATTGGATGGCATGAATGTGGATGAGATCACGTCACAATCGATTTATTGAAAGAAACATTCGACGAGCGTATAATCTCGCGGAATGGACATGTCAATTGGTCACAAAGATCGTGCGATTTGACACCATTGGATTATTTTCTTTGGGAATATGGGAAATCGCTCGCCTACGCCAACAAACAAGAAACGTTAGCGGACTTGGAAGCCAACATTCGTGTCGTTTTTGCCGACATGCTCAAATGCTCGAAAAAGGGGTTGAAAATTGGACATCTAGACTTGGCTTCATTCGAACCAGCCGCAGCGGCCACATGCCCGAAATCATTTTAAAACATTAATGGCATAAAATTATCCTTCCAATAATGCTAAATTAAAGGACATTCAAACGATTTTCTTGTGTTTTATTTCAATTCGAAAAAAAATCACCCTTTATTAACTACCGGTAAAAAAAAATATATATATATTATATTGGAACGGTATAAACATTAATATAAACAAAAAAAATTTCTAAAACAACATAAAATAACATAATCACGAAATAAATTGCAATAAAAAAAAATTAAACTGGTATGAGGAATTACCCGATTATAAGGCTCGATGCTTATTACTGGGTTTGCAAACACTTTCTGCACGAAGGAAGCTAGCAGGTGCTTTTTTCATTAGGGATATTACATGTTCTCTGATGAATTAATCTGAATTGTAAGCCAGAATTAACATTTATGCACCTGTGAGACATCCTCGCCCAAAAGATATGTTCATAGCGAAAAGGCACAGAACAGATTACTGCCAAAATGTACCAATACCATGATGTATCACATACTTCAACGAAATATGCATTAGCATTTCAAAAAGAATTTCACATATGTTTTTCCCAATTTAACAATTTCAAATCCCAAATACTAACAATCCTTCGCTAAGCCTATACTCTTAGTAATGTTTTTTTTTTTTAGTTTTATTTCTCCATTGTTACTTTGTTCCGGAATGAACCTGGGCCTCAACCAACATGCCTCTCCAATTAGCCCGGTCCTTAGATAACTGCCTCCAGTTGCGCACTCCAAGTTGGTTGAGGTCGGTTTCTATTTGTGCGCGCCACTTAAGGCGAGGTCTTCCTCTACTGCGTCCGACGTCTGGCTGGGAATCGAAGACTCTGCGAGCCGGAGTATTAGTGTCCATTCGTTCTACATGTCCTAGCCATCTTAAACGTCCAATGCGGAGTTTTTTGACCAGGGGCATGTCGCTGTACAGCTCGTATAGTTCTTGGTTGAATCTTCGTCTCCATAGCCCGTCAACGCAAACGGGACCGAAGATTTTTCGAAGAATTTTCCTCTCAAATCGACCAAGGATTTCTTCATCCGCTTTTGAGACGGTCCATGCTTCAGCGCTGTAGAGCAGGACTGGGATGATCAGGGTCTTATATAGCATCAACTTAGTAGTTCGAGTGAGGCCTTTACTACTGAATTGCCTTCTTAGCCCGAAGAAACAGAGGTTGGCAAGAGTAATTCTTCGTTTAATTTCTGACGAGATGTGATTGTCAGAGTTAATAGCGGAACCGAGATGGATAAAGTCCCGTACTACCTCAAAGTTATATCTGTCAATGGTGACGTTCTGTCCAATTCGTCGATGTTGTGTGTCCTTTTGTGTTGACAGCATATACTTAGTCTTGCCCTCATTTACTGCTTGACCCATTTTTGCCGCTTCCTTCTCTATACTAGCAAACGTGGCTATGACATCACGTTGGGTCCTACCAATGATGTCAATATCGTCGGCGTAGGCTATAGCTATACTGATATTTGGAAAATTGTGCCTCTGGTGATGGCTTGTGTGTTTTGCACAATCATCTCAAGAATCAATTTGAAGAAGTCGCATGATAGCGCATCGCCTTGCTTAAATCCTTTTTTGGTATCGAATGTGTCAGTAAGGTCGTTTCCGACCCTGATGGAGCAGCGAGAATTCTCCATCGTCATCCTACACAAACGGACGAGTTTGGGCGGTATACCAAAACTAGACATGACTCTGTATAGTTCAACTCTATAGTATGCGGCTTTGAATTCGATGAATAGGTGGTGGGCATTGATTTGGACTTCTTGGGTTTTTTTTCCAGGATCTTCCGAAGTGTGAAAATTTGATTGGTTGTGGACTTTCCTGGCCTAAAACCACACTGATAAGGGCCGATCAGGTTGTTGGTAAATGATTTCAGGCGTTCACATATTATGGCATATAGAATTTTGTATGCGATGTTGAGGAGACTTATGCCTCTGTAGTTGGTGCAGTTAAGGGTCTCCTTTTTGGTGGATCGGGCAAGCGATGCTGAGGTTGCATTCTTCAGGCATACTTTCTTCCGACCAGATTCGGCTTATGAGTTGGTGGATGTTACTTACCAAGTCATCTCCGCCGGCTTTATAAAGCTCGGCGGGAAGGCCGTCATTTCCGGCAGCCTTATTAAGGTTTAGTTTAGATATTGCTATTCTTAACTCACTCAGGTCAGGTGGTTGGCAGTTTTCGCTGTCGTTGCCTATATTGAAAGGTTCGACCAGCCTGACAGCGGCATGTTGTTCGTCATCGCCGTTTAACAGTCTGCAGAAGTGGTTCTTCCATATGCTCAGCATAGACTGTGTCTCAACTACGATATTTCCTTGTTCATCTCGACAGGATTCTGTTCGAGCCTTGTATTCTTGGCTTTGACGTTTTACACTTTGGTAAAACTTGCGAACATCTTTCCTGGAGTGACACCTCTTTATATCCTCGACCGCGCGCTTTTCTTCCTCTTTTTTCTTCTTTCTAAAAAGCCCTTCTTCTCTGCCTATAGAGCTCAACGGTAGCTCTCGTCTTCACCTGCAGCTTAGCCTTGTAGGCCTCGTTCTTGGCTGCGAGCATCTGTCGGTATTCCTCATCAAACCAGGGGTTTGTCGCTGGTGGGCGCGAGAAACCTAGCTTTGCTTTTCCTGAAGTTAGTCACATAAATCAAAAAAAAAAAAACAAAAATAATAAGAGAAACGTTATTACGAAATAGCACTGTTATATAAATCACGACCGAGGCGGCCAAGCGACTGGACCACTTCGTGAGATAACACGTTCTCCAAACTTGGTTTCCAATAAATTGATTGTGGCATTCGCTGTGTGGCTTGTGGCGCGGTCCTGTTGGAAACACATGTCCTCCAAATCCATATCATCAAATTGGGGTCAAAAATATTCGGTTATCATTGAACGGTACCAATTCCCATTCACAGTAACGTGCCGGTCTTGATCATCGCGGAAGAAGTACGGCCCAATGACGCCGCCGGCCCATAAACTACACCAAACCGTAATTTGTTCGGGATGCAATGAAGACTCATGGGGTACGTGTGCATATTTTGTTAATTGACGAAACCATTCAGCCAGAAATGAGCCTCATCGCTGAAGATGATTTCTCGATGAAAATCCGTATCATTTTCAAGTTGTTGCTCAGCCCAATTCACGAACATACGACGCTTCTGGTTCAAGCGACTCCAGTTCTTGCGTCAATTTAATCTTGTAAGGATGTAGGCCAAGATCTTTTCGCAAAATTCGCCACAACGACGTCACCGAGATGCCCAACGCCTTGAGAACGACGTGTGAGAGACACATTTGGGCTTTCTTCAACTGAAGCCTCAGCGACAGCAATATTCTCGACACTACGGGCACTTCTTTGTCTCACTGGCACGGGAACTGTGCCTGTGGATTCAAGCAGCAATATCGGCCGATTTATGCTTGAAAACCGTCGAAAATTGAGTTCAGCATTTGGACTTCTGCAAGCGTGCCCATGGTGGCCATACAAAAGAAATCGAGTTCCATACATAATGACATCGAACGTACTTTCACAGGAATAAATGATTTCATTGATATCCAGAACCGTTTTTGTTTTATTTAAAAAAAACTTTTGTAGCGCTCTTATTGAAAAACCCTGTATATGATAAATTACTAGACTGCATTAGAAGATTTGGTCCCGCTTGATTAGGTTAACAATTTACAAGCAGTGCAAGTGCTAACGTGACATGAAAATCAAAACACAAACCGAGTGAAACTCGGTTTTACTTCTTGAACTTACCGAAGAAGTCCAAATTGAAACCCAATGGCTACTCATCGAATTAAAGGTTGCATATGATATGCTCTACATTTGGGCCTTGGAAAAAAACACAATCCAGTGCCACGGCTTGGAGATTTTCATACTACAAATGGGAAAAGATATTAAACGACAGCATAATTCACCCATTCGGTATGAAAAACCTGATTCTGAAAAACTAATTACCTAGATCTAGCCATACAAAGCAGTCAACTGATAACTGATTGATGTCAAACAGGAAACTTTAGCCATCTTGTACGCATCATGTACCCTGTATTTAGGCACCTGATACATAAAACACAAACCAAACATATTGCTACACTGATCTCAAGTCTGTTTGGTTCGGCCTCAGCATCTTACACCAAAGGTATTATTTAGGGAAAAACTATCAACTCCAACTTATTTCGAAACGTCAACCTTGCAGAAAAAACCGCTGTACACTTATGTCGCAGAAAAACACAAAACATAACACAGCCATTCTCAGCTAATCCCTAATTGCCAGACTAGTGCCATAAATGTTCATCCTACTGCAAATTGACACGAAATTGTATCTTAACTGCCTTACAAAGTGTCACCGGACCATTACTCTGTCTTGGCCGTCCATATGCCAACAATCACCGCAGGCCACTTAGTGTCGCGCAAAGTGCAGACTTCTCCTTCGATCAGCAGCAAGTCAGCCGGCGCGGTGCAACACCGCGTCGGTAGTCGTAGCATAGAGTCGTTGTCGGGCGTCTATGTGAACGCGCACGTTAGCTATGCGCAGCGCAAAAAGACCCAACATTCCACCAGTGACATATGGCTAATTAGAATAGAAATTAGCATCACCATTTCTGATAATGTGCCCCCAGTGCGCGCTGCGGCGACACTTGGCTCGATGGTGGACTAAAGACCGCATAAGGCAACACCAGGCCGTAGCTGGTGACGCTTTGGTCTCCAACTACTATCTCCACATGCTGCCAGACATGCCGTGGTATCTGTATATGTGCGGATGGATGACGGGATGACCAATCTTGCTCTGGTTGATTCCCACTGACAAACTAATTGACTCTTGATGAATTTCTACACGGCTCGCGAATCTATTGGATGCATACCTCTAGCACTACCAGTATGGGAGATGAGATTTCTCGAACTCTGTTGGAGGAGATTCTCTGGCTCTCTTGAGGGCTGACAGAAGACAAACTGACTGACGAGTGATGGTGGCTTGCCACTGTTTTGCTCAGCTCCAGGACGAGTTAGAAAGTCACGTCATACCAATAAGTGTGTGTATGGGATGATTTCATGACAGACGTCCATCAATTTGAATATTGCGCTAGAGATTCGTTTTTTTTTGTTGCTCCCAATGTAGCCTGCCAGGATTAGTCCAGTTGATGTGGTCTTATCAACGAGATTTGATCGAATCTCATCAGCCAGCGCTGTGTGTGCATCACTCGTCCATATCGGTCGCATTTGTATGCTGCAGTGTGGAGATGAGGCTGACATATGGAGGAGTTGATTGGCAAAGAAGTGGGTTGATGCAACTTTCATATGGATGGAGAAATCGGCGTAGCTTTCGGATTTGGGAAAAACATTGTAACATGCAAATTGTAGGGTTGGAAGGCATCATTATTACTTGAAACGCATGATTGATATTTTAAAGGAAAATAAAGAGATATGCGTTTAAAGTAACGTACTTCCGTTAATAAAATCGACGCAGGATCAAATTTTTAGTGCAATTGAGATTTGTCAGCATTTGACCAAATCCAACACTTACAAGAGAGCAGAAAGTTAAACGGATGTCATGAAATTTTACCTTCATATATCCTATTTGCTTTCCTATGCAATCAGGCGGTTTAAAAATTTATAAATGGATTGTTTGGAAGGTATGAGAGAGCTGGGTTTTACAAATGATGAGAAGAGCTTGGAAAATGGCCAGGTTATGGCAAAATGCAAGTCAGTGACTCTGGGAAGATGAAATGAACTGAAAGATGAGCCATAACTGTGCAATCGGGCGGTTTAACGGTTTGTAAGTGGATTGTTTGGAAGGTATGAGAGAGCTGAACTGAAAGATGAGCCATAACTGTGCTGCAACAGCAAAATCTGTAATAAATTATCATTATAGGGATTGATTCAGCCTCTGAGTCCTATAACTAAAGAACTTGAAAATAAAAAAAATCGTGAAACAAAGTGTTATCCGCGAAGTGTCATTGCTTAGCGAACCGATGGTCCTTTGACTACGGAGACGGTCTTACCAAATGCACCGGTAGCATTTCTATAGATGAATATTGATATTTCGGAAGTAAAAGGCCACTGAAGGCAACACGAAGTCCACGTCCAAAAAGGTAGTTTTTAAAAATGTATGTCTGCCATCTGGAGTCTGTAGTCTGGAGTCTCCAGTTATTGATACTGCAGCCCAAACAACTCGATCGATTTGACAGAAATTTCTGATATCATGGGTATTGTTACAGATGGGTTTTTGGGATTGGTCTGCTGCTCAAAAATAAACAGTAGGTACCACCCACAAACAAAACACAACAACAAATCCGTCACATAAGTTAAGACAGGTAAGCATGATTGATTTTAAACCTTACGCGCAATCTTACTTAATTGGCGCTACAGTCCGTAATCAACCTGGGCCTCCAAGCTAACTGCCTCCAGTTGGGCACTTCAAGTTGGTTGAGGTCGGTTACCACTTATGAGCGCCGCTTTAGACGAGGTTAACCTCTACTGCGTCCGACCTCTGGCTGGAAGACTCTGCGAGCCAGAGTATTTGTGTCCATTCGTTCTACATTTCCTAGCCATCTTAAACGTCCAATCCGAAGTTTTCTGACCATGTGCATGTCGTTGTAAAGCTCGTATAATTTTTGGTTGAATCCTCGTCTCCATAGCCCGTCAATGCAAACGGGACCGAAGATTTTTCGAAGAATTTTCCTCTCGAATTGACCAAGGATTTCTCATTTGACCAGGAGCATGTAGCTGTACAGCTCCTATAGTTCTAGGTTGAATCTTCGTCTCCATAGCCCGTCAACGCAAACGGGACCGAAGATTTTTCGAAGAATTTCATCTCGAACTGACCAAGGATTTCTCATTTGACCAGGAGCATGTAGCTGTACAGCTCCTATAGTTCGAGGTTGAATCTTCGTCTCCATAGCCCGTCAATGCAAACGGGACCGAAGATTTTACGAAGAATTTTACTCTCGAATCGACCAAGGATTTCTCCATCCGCTTTTGAGACGGTTTATGCTTCCTGGCTGGGTCTTTTATAGGATCTCCTTAGTAGTTCGCGTGAGGGCTTTACTACTGAATTGCCTTCTCAGCCCGATAAAACAGCAGTTGGCAAGAGTAATTCTTCGTTTAATTTCTGACGAGATGTTGATGTCAGAGTTGATAGCGGAGCCGAGATTGACAGAGTCTCGTAGTTATATTGAGTTAAATCTTCTAAATCACCTTGTTAAAGGCTCATTCTTTCCATAGCTTGTTGCATGATTAGGTTAGTCTTACCCTCATTTAGCATACGTATGACATCGCTATGACATCACGTTGAGTCCTACCAATGATGTCAATAGGAGTATGCTAGAAGTTGCACAGATTTTGGAAAATTGTGCCTCTGGTGTTGGCTTGTGAGTTTTGCAAAATCCTCTAAAGAATAAGATTGCAGAAGTCACATGACAGCGCATCGCCTTGCCTACATCATTTTTTTGTATCCAATGTGTCGCTGAGGTCGTTTTCGATTCAGATGGAGCAGTGAGAATTCTTCATCGTAATCCTTCGCACACGGATGAGGTTGGGCGGTATACCAAAGCTTGACATGGCTCTGCATAGTTCGTTTCTATAAATGCTGTCGAATGCGGCTTTGAAATCGATGAATAGGTGGTAGGTATCGATTTGGACTTCATGAATTTTTCCCAAGATCTGTCGAAATGTGAAAATTTGATCGGTTGTGGACTTTGCTGGCATAAAACCACACAGATAAGGGCCGATCAGGTTGTTGGTTAACGGTTACAGGCGTTCACGTATAACGGCAGATAGGATCATGTAGGCGATGTTGAGTAGACTTATGCCTCTGTAGTTGGCGCAGTTTAGAGGGTTTCCTTGTTTGTGGATCGGACAAATGATGCTGAGGTTCCATTCTTTGGACATACTTTCTTCCGACCAGATTTGGCTTATCAGTTGGTGGATGTTACTTACCAAGTCATCTCCGCTGGCTTTATAAAGCACGGCGAGAAGGCCGTCATTTCCGGCAGCCTTATTAAGCTCGAGCTCAGATGTTGCTATCCTCACTTCATTCAGGTTGGGTGTTTGGCAGTTTTCGCTGCTGTTGCCAATATTGAATCGTTTGCTCTGCTTGAAAACGGAATGTTGTTCGTTATCGCCGTCAGCATCAGCATCGATTGTGTCTCAACTACGATATTTCCTTGTTAATCTCTAGAGGATTTTGTTCCAGCCTTTTATACTTGGCTTTGACGATTTACACTCTACTTGCGAACACCGTTCTTGGAGTGGCACCTGTCTATATCCTCGATCGCGCGCTTTTCTTGCTCTTTTTCTTTTTTTAACGTTTTACCACACAGAAATCATGGCAATAAAAGAAGCCTTGTCCTGACTGAAAAGGAGTGTTACATCCACGAAGCGTATTACCATCTTCAGCGACAGGAAGGCGGCAATCAAATCCCTGGAAGCAATCTCGTTCATTTCGAAATAATACCACGAACGCCGATTGTCTCTTAACGAGATGACGGATCATTTTACTATTCACCTCTTTTGGGTGCCGGGCCACAGAGACATACCAAGGCAGATGAGCTTGCCAGACAGTTCACAACCCTTGATATTCTACTGCCAATAGATATGATAGGTATGCCCAATGCCCATCGCTACATGGTGACTACAGATCAAACTACAGGGTGTCTGCCGGGAAGGTATACTTCTTTGTTATCCCGCCATTTTGGTAAACATTAGCCTTGACAGTTCATATTTGGCAGTCGTGAAGTAGACACGTGGAAAATTTATTATAGAAAAATATTCGATAAACCAAAGTGTTTTAATCGTTAAAATTTGTTATCAAAATCAATCATCGATTACTGTGACGATGAGAAAGTTACGTGAAATTTTTGGGAGAAATAACGTGCCAACAAAACGCACTATTTATCGTGTAGTGAATGATTTCGAAGAGAGTGGGTCTGTAGGTGATAGGCCCAAGAATGGACCACAACGTACTGAAAGATCGGCTGAAAACATTACTGCTGCTCAAGGAAGTGTTCAAAACAATCCATCAACCTCAATTCGACGCCATGCTCAGGAGCTTGGTCTTCAAAGAAAAACTTTGGCCACAGTTTTGCACAAGTTTTGCATTTTTTTTTCATTTAAGATTCAGTTGACTTAAGAGCTTCTTCCACAAGGCCATTTACGCCGCCGTACATATGCCAATAGGATGTTACAGCTAGCCCATGACAACCCCTTGATTTTCATGAAAAAATCATAATGAGTGAAGAGGCACATTTTCATTTGAATGGATATGTGAATAAAAAGAATACTCGGTTCGATGGAAAACCCTCAAATTATTCATCAGTCACCTTGCATGCATTCAAAGTTACAGTCTGGTGTGCAATTTTGTCAGGAGGAATCATTGGACCTTACTTCTTTGAAAATGAAAACGGCGTAACGGTAACTGGGAATGGGGAGCTTTATGGTGATATGATTGAAAACTTTTTAACGCCACAACTGCATGCCTTGGGCTTGATTAACATCTGGTATCAACAAGACGGTGCCACATCGCATACAGCCAGGATGCCAGGATTACAATGGAATTACTTCGAGATCTCTTTCCACAACAAGTTATTTCAAGAAATTGTGATGTTGATTGGCCTCCACGTTCAGCTGATTTGAATGCTCCGGACTTCTTTTTGTATGGGGATATCTGAAAAGCAGGGTATTTGCAAACAAACAAGAAACGTTTGTGCAACTCAAACAAAATATTCGTGATGAAAATAATGAAATACCGCGTGAAATGTGTGAGAATGTAATGAAAAATGTGCTCAAAAGGGCTCGTATTTGTGAGACGAACAGATGCGGACACTCACCTGATTCCATACATTATTTCCGACATTAAATAAAACATTTTATCAACATGACATCCATTCTCTTTCATTGAATCAAAAATTATTAACAAACAAAGTTGTATACCTTTCCGGCGGACACCCTGTATATGAGGTCAAGAAAGCAAGCCGCAGATGGATAAACGGCACAACATGTCAAACATCCAGCCAATTCTGCACAAACTTTAACCACAAAGGCTCCATCTGTTTGAGAATGCCGAACAGATCAAACATCAGCGCCATTATCGGTGTCCTTACAGGTCACTGTCCCACAGGCCTATACACGGCAAGACTAGGCCTCTGGAGCAATGACTTCCTTAGAAGCTGGTGGGAGGAGAAACATATGACTCCCTTTCTATGCTCATGTCCAGCTCTCTCAGCAAAAGCGAAGCTTCATCTGGGAGAGTACTTCTTCGATAATCTAGGTGAGCTGGCTAATATAAATGTCAGAAACCTCCTGCGCTGAATAGTAAGCTCTGAATGGTTCAATTAGGCAAGCGAACACAGGAAAATCGTCAGTTCCACGTGGTACCACAACAGACCTTAGCCAATATGACCTAACCAAAGAGTATTGAACTACATAGAGTACGCATCACAGCTAAAATTTTGTAGCTGTTTCAGACGCGGGCGGTAAGTGCGAAGGGGAAATTTTGTAGATCGTATGAGTCGGCAAAGATGTTGTTGGATGCTGGGGTAGCAATGTGAACACTGGGGTATCAATATCAGTGCCCCACTAGAAAATATTCGTTGTATGATATGCTCACTCCATATAACTTTATACTCTTTGAACCTAACCTAACCTAGTAATCTAATTTAAGTTTTTAGGGGAAAAAATGACCACGCCCATTTTTACGCCCACTTGTTTTGATTTATCTAAAATCGATGAACTCCTTTACCGATTTGGCTATGTTCGTAATAGTCCACGATAAACGACGAGTGCTTTTATTTGGGTCTCGTCTCGTCTCGTCTCGTCTGCGTCTCATCGTTTATGTCAGACCTGTTGCCTGTTGCGAACGAGCATTGTAGTGACAGAAGGTGGTATTGCTGTCTGGTAATGATGGCAGGTGGTGATGCAGGGTATACTCACGTTGCGGCTGATCTAATGGTCTCTTGCGATTGTAGTCTTTCGACATTAAATCTTCTCACAGTATTCCTGGAATGTTGTGGCGTGGTGGATATCCGCATTCTTACCTTGGCTGCAACAAGGTAGTGGTCAAAGTCGATGTTAGCTCCTCGGAATATTCGGACATCCAGAATACTGGAAGCATATCTCTTGTCCATCGCAATGTGATTAATTTGGTTGACCGTTCGTTGATCTGGAGACCTCCATGTCGCCATTATGAATATCGAGGTGAGGAATTGAATTCCATTGCAAATCAATAAAAATCCAACGTGCAACATTTCCGAAATCCGTGCCTGTTTGTGACATTAACCATCAGCATTATTTGTTTACGTGCAGACAACAAAACAAAACTGGCCAAGTGGATACCACTCCGCCAAACTAGGAATCCCATACAAACCCTAATGTCGCAGTTGCGGGAGCGCAAATGAAAGAGAAGCTCTCTTTTTCATCTGCAAATGTTCGGCACTAGCAAGAACCAGATTGCATGCATCAGACCAACCATTCTTCGACGACCTCAGCGAGAAAAAATATTTGGCGCAACAGGCTTGTAAGTACCCAAGGCCGAGTTTTCTCACAACCATTCATGTGTGCGTGTGTAATTCTTGCACGATGGGGGGACCCCCTTTTTTAAGCCGACTCCGAACGGCAAATTTGAGATAAGCTTTTCTTGAAAATTGATACTACTCGGATGGTTTGTCAGATCATCACGAGAGGAGGGCCAGCTACGGCTGGATATCGTACACACCCCTTCTTCGCGGCAGTTCGTTGCACAAATCATAGCGCCACTGAGCCCGAACTCAGCGTGATCGCGGGTGAACGGATACAAGTTTCTAAGCCACACAGGGTGGATCTGGATACCGATTATATCACATCCTTAACAATCATAACAAAATGGTCACATGAGTCGTAGTAACAAAAAGCCTCATCAGTGCTACTTGGGTTCATTGAAACGACACCTCTACTTACCTATTTACGTTTTCACAGACACGCAATTATCTAGAGATGTATAGGTCTATGCAGCTCTGGCCGAATTCGGAATTCCATAAAAATTGATACATCTATGACGCCTAATACTGGACCTGTACCATGTCAATGAAGTTCAAAAGTTAAAAATTGCTCCATCCAAGAGAATCTTCAATTCCCAGACTTCAACACTTTGAAGATAAGGAACAACGAATATCAATTGTAAGGATCAAGCGATAAAGTATGCCAGTGAATTTCAGATCAACGACTTGAAGCAACGTGTCCAGGATCGAAATGGGAGGAAGTCGGTTTATTTTAGGCAGACACGCCCCACAACCGGTTAAGAGGCCTTAAATAAAAAAAATTAAAGTAATCAGTCGATCTATTCTGCGCGTATTTTGCTGGTCCTTATTCAAATTTTTTTAGCCAATATGGTAAAATTGAGAACGTCAAATCTGTTAGGTAAAAAGTCGGTTTTTGCGTTAAAGGAAATTTAAAATTTAAATTTGGCTTGGACCATATTTTCTAGTCTTTTTGATCAAATTTAAGAAAAAATTTACACGATATTTTGACAAATGTTTAACCTTCACTTCATCCGTAGAGGTAGCCTCGCTGTATAGGGTTCTTATATTCCTCTTGTGCAGGTACAAACGTTGCACAATCTTTGTTGCACCACGTGGACAGAAGAAGTCGAAATGGACAATAATCGAAAAACTTCAACGAATACCATATGTGAACTTTTCTCACAAAACCCACCTTCTGTTGATAGGTTTTATGACACTCATATGGCAGAGCTCTCCCGCTTCGTATCGTATACTTTTTATACCTGTGATTGAATTAAAAAAAAAACGACTTCCATTCGAATCAAACTTCAGATAGTATTTCCAAATATAAATCCTGAAAAAATGAATAAATTCGAATGCGGCTCTCATTGTGATCACGATGAATGTGGGCGCTTCCACAACCCACCCAGGCCACCATGCAACTGCATTCGTCAAATAAGTAAGTCAACCAAGTTCATCGAACGAATCATTGACTGCGCAGAAACTATTGTGCGAGTCCTCAGCATATGCGGTATCCATGAATACAAGGCAAAAGCGTCGTCAGATGTCATTATATTCGCCTTCCTTCACTTCGACATAGTCCCAGATGCCGTCGTTGATGTCCTTTGTAAAAAGTTGCGCAAAAAAGATGTCATATACGACTTGGGACGAAAATGTCGAATGAATCGGCTGGAAGCGCATCTAGCATACTCGATCATAAAGAAGGCGTTCAAGGCTTTCTACTTTAAGCAAGCAGCTGATATGTATAACCCTGATGTGGTCGATGAGGTTCAATGGATGCGCGCTGCTGAAAGGTCCGCAGAGATATATGCAACTGCCGCAGGTCTGTCTGAAAAAGAGAGGAAGAAAGTCGAAGGAAGGATCAAATGCGCTTACTATAGCCACATCCAGAGAGTTAAAAGTGCCACCAAGGAGGACAAGAGATATGCTTGTTGTTTTTGTAGCAAGTGCATGAAGTCAGGTGATGCCGGGTATAAGGTCGATGCGAATGTTTTACCAAAAGAAGACGAAGAAACTATTCAATTCAAGAAAAGGCTAATTGAAGAAGGAAAACGCTATGCGAGTGAAACCCCAGATCCTTGTGGTTCAAGGGTATTGGAATGGCAGAACAATTTACTAAGCAAACGTTTTCAGACATGCACATGTGATGGAGAGCCCTGTATTTCCGAATTACAACTAGAAACATGCATTTGTGGCAAAACGCCTTGTGCTTGCAAACAATCAGCCGGGAGCATTTAAATTCAGTGGAAGGAAACAATATGAAACCCCTATACACCCATCCAGGAACATACAAAATTACAGTTTTATTTTTATAAACGACTTACAAATAAATCTAAATCGCAAAAAAAAATTCTAAATTTTTCAGGTTCTACCGAGATTTGAACTCGGATCGCTGGATTCAAAGTCCAGAGTGCTAACCATTACACCATAGAACCCTGATGATCGTTTTTTCATTACAACTAGTCCCATGTGTTAGGGTTTTGTTTTTATTCAAATTCAAGGTCTAAAATTAGCTCAATCCGGTCCGGTCTAGGAAACATGAATAAATATCTGTGACACAGATGTATAAATAGCGCCAGCTATCGCCTTAGTGACCATGCGCACGCAGCAGTACCTGAGATGCGAACTCAGCACTTTCACACAGACTTTGAGTGGAAAAATACTTTTTTCTCAGATAAGAACGACGTCGAGGGTCGAGTGAAATTTAGTTTTCCCCCAACTGATAGTGAACGAGTGGTTTCGTGTGATCGTCATCTGGTTGCTGTTAAACGATATCGACTTGTCAACCCTTGGTCGCACTTGAACAGGGTAATCGGATAGTAAATCACTTAACACCATGTTCAGATGTCACAGAGAGCGGGAATGATACTTGTAATCATGTGTGTACATGGGCATGATATCGGTTCAATGAGTCGAAAGTGATGTCGATATTTGGTTAATGTGTGACGTCGGCACGTTTCATTTTGTAGAGGGAACAAGTTGGACGGCATTTCTGTGCCACCAAGATGGATCCGAAGAGGGAGAAGACCAAATAAAATTCTGTTCGTGAAATGGAAAAGATGTGATCGCTATGTCTAATTGTTTTGTTAATGACCATGAGCTGCCAGATTTCGTTTTAAAGATGGAAGGGGAATGACGCGATGATGGATGGATGCGTAAAGTGTGGTTAAATTTGTGTCTTTGTTGTAAAGAAAAGCGTTGAGTGGAACTATAGTCGGATAGCCTTATTCATACCTCCATATGGTAGCTAATTTGCGGCCTTTATTATGGTCGCTCAAATTATTAGTATCAACAAGAGGGAAATCTATTACAATTAGCAGAGTTACCGACGGCGTTATTTTTCGGTTGGCAAACACATGGTAACTTGTTGTTATGATGACTGAATAAGACCGCTTACACTGCTGGCTCTGGAGATAAAGTAGAATCTGCATTTGAAAAAATTCAATAGCGGGCACAAATCCAGAAATACTAAAGATACTTTTTTACTTCTGTCAATTTTATTGAATGTTGTCACCACCAATTAGTGGCCAAAAGGTAGGTAATGCGATTATATGAAACCTTAAGTTTTTACCCAGCTGATGTCTACCAACTCCGACTCTCAGCCTTCACACCTTAAGTTTTCACCTAGCTGATGTCTACAAACTCCGACTCTCAACCTTCACACGGCAACCGCTGAGTGCTTAGTAGATACTTTGACCGTAGATAGGATCTTAATCCCTGAGCAAAGTCTTGATGGTAGCTAATGAAAGCGGGGGAAGACGTGCACTCATATTAATGCACATAATCAGGCCTTACGTTAATAAATTTTCCCGGGAATTTTTCTCTTGTCAGCGATGTAAATCAGATTGCTGAAAGGGAACAGTTTCCCAAGAAAATTTATTCGCGATAGGCCTGAATCTATTCCAGGTGGCAGCGGAAGAACTCTCAACGGTGGAGTCAACGGAGTCAACGGTTGCTTTGACATATTCGGACAACAGGTCATCTAGGAATCTCAAGGTTAGGAATCAGACCCTTTGGACAGAGATGGTGGCGGATGAGCAGACAGGACAACAGCAGCGCTTAATCCAGTAGTGGATACCGATGGCCCCGTGTCCTAGGGGTTTTTAATTTTTAGAAACTGGCCTTGCGGGATGATGTGTGGTAAACCCTAGTCACTTATGGAAAAAAATATTCTTACTACGCAATTATGAGCCTCGGAAAGGACTGATTTTGTTGTTGATGTCCAGGCATGCTTAACAAAAAAACGATCGTATTTGCAGGGTAGAGATGCAGGTAAACAAGTAGAAGAATCACAAGCTGATAGAAAGCAGACATTACTGTCATCCAGGAAATACGAAGCGGTGGACCGAAAAAATAAGGAAGAGCAACTTTGACATCTAAGTCGGACCGTAACTTAAAGTGAGCAGAAACAGCGTATGTCCTGAGATTCCTACGAAAAGTTAGGAAGAGACGATATATTTAGCAGTATATTCGGAAAACACAGCCTGTATGTACACGAAAACACGTCTGGCAACGACCTGAGGCTAATTGACTTCGCTGATAAATTAAATATCAGACCATGTGAGGGTAACATGGTCTTCTCTCCACGATATCCATAAGGGGACTTGGCGGTCTCCAGATCTACAAACTGACAATCAAATTGTTCACATTGCGTTAGACGACAGTATTTTGAATGTCCGAACATACCAAGGAACTAACATCGACTTGCACCACTACGTTGTTGCAGCCAAGGTAAGAAGGCGGACGTCCACACCCCACAAAAATACAGAAACACTGTGAAACGAATTAATGTTTCAAGGGCTGTGATCGTCGACTCCTTCGCAGTACGCGTTTACCTTAACCTCTCGATTAACATCATACCACCAGCATCTAATGTCGAGGACCAATGGTGACGATGTCGAAAAGGCATTAAATTAAGCGCCTGGTTAGATGAAGAATGCCTGACAGATGCTCATGGCCAATTACGAGGCCTACAAGGTTAAGCTGCTTGTGAAGAATTGTCACCGAGCTCTATAGGAGAACAAAAATCGAAGAATGTCGTCTTTTCAGACAGATGACAAAAGAACAAGAAAAGGGCACTATTGAGGTGCAACTCCTGGAATGATGTTCGCAAGTCTTACCAAATTGTAAATCGTCAAAGCTGGTAATATTAAGCGTGAACAGAATCCTGACGAGATGAATAAGGAAATCTCGTAGTTGAGACACAGTCAAGGCTGATGATATGAAAGAACAACTTCTGCAGACTATTTAACTGCGATGACGAACAGTATTTCGCTGTCAGGTAGAACGAACAATTTAATACTGGCGGCGACAGCGAAAACTACCAACCAGCCGACATAAGTTAAGTGAGGAAAGCAATATCTAATACAAGGCTGTTGGAAATGACGGACTTCGAGATTTATTAAGCCGGCGGAGATGATTTGGTAAGTAACATTCACCAACCCATAAGCAAAATTTGGAACCACACGATCATTTGCCCGATACACAAAAAAAAAGGCAGAAACTTAGAACTGCGCCAACTACAGAGGCATACGTCTCCCAATCATCGCCTACAATCCTATCTGCCGTAATATGTGAACGCCTTAAAACGTTAACCGACAACCTAATCGGCCGTTATCAGTGTGGTTTTAGGCCAGAAAAGTCCACAGCGGATCCTCACACTTCGGAAGATCCTGAAAAAAAAAACAAGAAGTCCAAATCGATACCCACCACCTATTCACCATTTTCAAAGCCGCATACGACAGCATTTATAGAGACGAACTATACAGAGCCATATGTCTAGTTTGGTATAACACCCACACTCGTCCCGCTGTGCAGGATGACTATGAATTCTAGCTACTCAGTGTCGGAAACGTCCTCACTGACACATTCGATTAAAAAAAAAATGGAACTTGGCAATTCCATGCTATGTCACGTAACTCCATTATTTAGAGGATTCTGCAAAACTCTCGGATTTGCATACCAGAGGCCTAATCTATTATAAATCGGTCTGACTCAGCTCAGAAGCCATGTTCAGGGGAATAGAGAATAAAACTTGGCGCAACAGGCTCCTTTGTACCCAGGGCCTAGCACTTTCATGGATTCTGGGCATAGTTTGGAGAGGAAGACCATAATTTCAAGAAGTTGATTTTTAGTTCCACCTTCGAAATTAACAGCGCACTAGACCCTCTATGTTCGCGATGATGCCATTTGCAAAATTTTCATTGAAAAAAAAAAGTTATGGAACAGAGCTCTATTATCTACGATGTGGTTACATGGCACAGGACGGTTTCAAGCGTTTACATATTACGCCAGGTAGGATATTGTAGGGGGTTGAAGAAGACTTATGCGTCTGTAACTGGCAAGCTTTAGAGGGTCTTCTTTTTTGTGGATCGGACAAACGATGTTGAGGTTCCTTTCTTCAGCCATACTTTTATCCGACCTGATTTGGCTAATGAGTTGATGGATGTTACTTACATGTGTTTTCTGAAAAAAGGCCACCAGTCTCCACTTTCTCTGAGGATTTTTCATTTTCAAAGAAATTTTCTTAAAAGATCACATCCGCTGGATGAATTCCAGCTGTCAAAACTGTAGTCCAACGCACTATCAACTAGGCCACTGAACTTTATCCAAGTGAGCTCTTACTCAACCTAAACGACTGCGAAGAATTTGCAAGTTGAAGTCAACGGTTCGAGTTAGGTTGGGTTAAGCTATGAGCTGATCTGCGGCTTATTCAAGATGGACTCAATAGCTCATACAGAAATTGAAAGGGTTAGTCCGGTGTTTTATAAAGAGAAGGTGGCAGATGAAAGGATAGGCCAATGGCATCTCTTAACGTCAGAACTGATGGCCTCGTATCCTAATGGTATCTAATTGATAAAACTTCGAGCTTTAAAAACTTTGCAAAGATGTGAATACTGTCGGAATAGGTAAAAATACGTTGACTGTAATAATGCTCCAGCAATAAATCAAAAAACCATCGAATTCTATCGCTCAAGTTCAAAAAGACGAAACTTCCAGCTTAGGAATCCGCAGTGATAGTAGATTCCACGGCCTTCAACTGTCTAACAATAAGCAGCATGCCTCAAACCGATGAGGATGGGCAGGCTACCTGCCTGCAGCAGAGATCCAAGTTGAGGAATTATCTAATGTTAAGTTTCAGTAACCTGATCTCCAATTTCGAAACATATTCCATAAATACCAAGGCGTCTACCTACTTGACCATCTGAAATGTTAATTCTGACGAGCTGCTACTCCTTTTACGATGCAAAGCTGGAATTCATTCAGCTCCAGCTCTCACCAGTTCAATTTATGTAAATATGGCTCAAACCTTCTCTATATTAACATAACCCATCACTCGGATACAATGTAGTCGCGCATAATTATGCTCGTCAAGTAATCCTTATGGTACGGCAGTTCCCCCCCTAGCTTCTTTACATCATCCTCATCACGCAGTCAGCCTCATCATGCGATCTCTGAAGATTCCTTCTCGCAGTTGTTTAGCTTTTTGCTGTTCACCTCTGTCGGATGTGTCGTCACTTCAGAAATCAGCCAACTTCATCCAGCACTGGCATCTGACAGAAGTGTCAATAGTCGTGACATCGTGCTAACGTGTACTAATGTACACCATTTATATTTAATTTCCCAACTACTTAGCTTTAATATAATGCACACACCACACCGTGGCACTCCGTCAAAGAATTAATTCCAATAAAATCCTAGATAGCGCGTTTCATACACACAAAGCTAATAGTGTGTCACTGAAGCGATCCCTGGGGAACGATATAATACCCCATAACACCAGCACAGAGCGGTTCAGGTGAATGGCAGTCGCGCACCATACATGCACATTTGGAAGGCAGCACAGACAACTCTCCAGCTTTGGACGCACTGGCTGTAGGAGACAAAAAAAAAAAAGCCCCAACAACTGGCAACTAAATGTTTAACAATATACACACATGTAGCACATGCACACACTGATACTGTACCATATGAGCTGTTGCACTGCGCCGATTGTGGGCAGCCCAACCAGCCTACACGCCACCAAACACAAAAACGGTGCAGAAACCAAAACAAAAAAAAATGTTGCCAACCCAAGTGGGACTCCTGTGGCATCTCTCTCTCTGCTGGTGCTGGGGCAATTTACTCGGAATCTGGTTAATGCAAGGCACCCGTCTCCATTTACAAATAGCGAAATGACTAATTAATGGCGCGCAAAACACATATCAAGATGAACATTTGTTGTTGTTGTTCGGTTCGCGGAGTTCGCTCTGGTGCAGATGTGTCGTCGCGTCATTGGTTCCATTTTGGTCCACAGTATGTAACATGGTCGTATTGATTCGGCCGAGCATGAGTGATATAGCATAAGCACCACGAACGGACCCTGCAAAGTCACTCAACTGGTTCAGGATGGGAGCCACCACCAACTGGTTGCTGCAGATCTCGCACGATGCTGCTGATGATGATTCGACGTCGTCGACGTCGTCGTCCGTCGTCGTCGTCTTGGTCGTGTGGAACAACAAGGAGGCTACGATTTGGTAAATTGTGTGGTGGCACTTTTAGCAAATCTAAACTGCGGTAATAGCCATTTAACTGTTTGGCCGTTTCCTTTTTAATGAAAACATCTATTTGCTAGTCTGGTTGCAGGAAGCCAACCATGGTCGATCTGGTATCTGTGCACAGCATCGCCATTCAGTGGGCACAGTTGGTGTTATAGATCACCTCGATAGATGCCCCTTGGAGGGTGAGCGCGCGCTGTTGCGGCTGCGCGCAGTACGCTAACGCTCGTTGCTGTACGCAATGTTGAGTTGCATGTCATGCGTGCTAAGAGGTAATCTCCAAGGTTTTTATGTGTTTCTCTCGGCGCGCACACACAACAGCTCTTCAGGTGCACGCCAGGACCAGTCAAGCTGCAGACAAGTGCAGGCTGGTGTTGGTTCTCTCTCGCACTCTCTGGCATACGGCTGGAGGAAGCAACAAGTGCATGCCACGTATTTGGAGTTAATTGGATTTTACTTGTCTATCATTGGGATTGGAAATTATTCTCGATTGGTATCTAATCATGGGACGATAGATTTGGATGGAGGCCGGCAGTGAGGTGGCGGGTTTTTGTTGGAGAGATGCCAGTCGGATGTAAGAATCACAAACCGAATGAAGAATGAAGCAAATTGCTTGTGCACGAGAATGTGCAAGACGACGGCGACGTTGCTGATGACAGGACAGCCAACCGATGGATCTGGTATTCCTTTAAGTTGTACCACAATGGTGGTAAGAGTGAGCATTACGCGAAGCTATTTGGGACAATATGCGCTGTAGGATGATTTAAATTTATTGAGTGCCGGATTGGGAAATAATTGCGACAACCCAATTGAGAAGGCAATTTATTGGGCAATTAAAAGTCCAATCTGCCCTTCGAGAGTAATTCGCAATTGAGTTCCGTCGTTGAAGTGGACATTACGGCCCTTCCTTTGTGCAGTCGTAAGGAGACAAATTGGTGCGTGGCAGATGTAATTGATGGCGCAAGCCCAGCTCACATAGTTGGATAACAACTCTGAACTTTGATGGTTTTAATGGTTTTGGATGTAAACTGAGTTTTAAAGCCCTGGATTCCAGTTTAAAGTCACAGAAATACCCTTAATAAAATTATTGATTTCACGATAGATGAAGGCTACTCCTCTAGCGCAACAGATGTGGATGAAGGCCTGAATTCGATCCGGGTTCTCTTAAGCTTTTAGCAATTCCACAGTTGGAATAGAAAGTGTTGATGACTGTCTTACTAAAACCGCAGTGGCCGATTTGCAGTAACAGTTAGATTGATGGGCTGATGAGGTCAATCTTAGAACAATCTAGACCAAATTTGTATGCCAGTTGTGGGTTCAGATGTGTGCACCTTCTTCCTAGGTATAGTTAATGCCCATTTAGTTCCACTTGATACAAAAATTCTTTGTGAACTGTCAAACACATACCACTCACACAAGGACTCGCAACTTCCATCCTGGGTAGCTCACCGTGCGGAGTTAGTTCGAACTTGAGACGAAAATTAAAAACGCAGGTCTAACCGAATTCATCGATATCCAAGAAGTGGATTTCCTTTCTTAAAACGATTCGATTTTTCAGATGCGATCAGAATCGCCTTGCCCCGAATGCCTAGGTTTGATTGACAGCGACGAATACAAAAAACCGAACTACCCGAACTAAGACGGATCGAATCACCTTGCCCCAAATGCCTAGGTTTGATTGACAGCGACGAATACAAAAAAACCGAACTACCCGAACTAAGACGGAGAAGCGTAAATATCGGAAAGAAGGAAGCAGGAAGACTCAACCGACCAATTTATTAACTGGTCGAAATTATACGAGCTATAACTAGGGATGCCCCCTAGTAAAAAAACTCCGCATTGGACGTTTAAGATGACACGGACATGTAGAACGAATGAACACCAATACTCTGGCTCGCAGAGTCTTCGATTCCCAGGCAGAAGTCGGGCGCAGTAGAGGAAGAGCTCGTCTTAAGTGGCGGTCATAAGTAGAAACCGACCCCAACCAACTTGGAGTGCGCAACCGGGAGCAGTTAGCTAAGGACTGTAAGCTGTTAGCTTCCGGACTGTGCCACCACTTAAGTATGTAAGTAAGTAAGAAAGTAGGGCACCGCAAGGTTTTAGAGAGAAGGATCTATCAAAAACTAATTTTCCGCAAACTGTGCTAGTGGTTCCACGTGCAGATTTCGGTGTCAGGGATTTGCATTTGGGTGCCATCGTTAGAGTATTTTTATGTTTGGCTCAGGGACTTTGTAGTCGGTGTTTTTGGTGTTCGGGACACGTGCCCTTGTCCTTCTTGATTCTTGTTTCTACCGCTTTTGGTCGATTTGACAGCTATTGGGTACTATGACAGCTACCTTTAGACACATTGGCAGCTGTCTTTGGCCTGTCAAAATTGCATGGCCCTGCCTTGTTTCTTTCATGTTAAAGACATGTTTAGGTGATGTCCAATGTCTATATTTTGTTTGATTTGCTGTGGCAAGTGTGTTTGTACGAGGCTGACCGCCTAATCACTTCGGTTGCTCCTCCATTGCTCCGGCGTTAGGGGAAAAATATATTCATCTCTTGGACATCGAACCAATTTTTTACAGTTGCGGCTTTGTTGGATGTTGGGGGATTTTCACGCAAAGATGGAACCCAGGCTGCCCGCCACTTCTTTTAAACTCTGGATTTGCCCGCAAAGAATAGAGAACGAAGGGATTTAAGGGGAATTAGAGAGTAAGCCTTGTTGTGGTAAAAATTACAGTAACACTAGGAAGAGAAGACATCTTTTAGCAGTATTGTCGGAAAACTTATCCAACACGACAACACGTCTGGCAACCAGATATACTGTGCGGAAATTTAATGTCGAAAGACAAACAAGGCCTTTGCGCAACGCGTATCCCTTAAACTGTCGATTTAGACCATACCACCAGCATCGAATATCGAAGATCAATGGCAACGATGCCAACAAGTCATTTGTTCAGCTGCAACTGATGTGCTAGGTTTCTCGCGCCCACCAGCAAGGAATAATTAGGAATGCCGACATATGCTCGCAGCCAATAACAAGGCCTGCACGGCTAAGATGGAGGTGACTTTGCTCTTTAAGCAAAGAAGAAGGGTAGAACACCGGTTTTTTAGAAAGAAGCAAGAAAAGCGCGCGATCGAGAATATAGAAATTTGCCACTCCAGGAACGATGTTCGCATGTTTTACCAAAGTTGAATACGTCAATGCTAAAGATACAAGGCTCGACCAGAATCCTGTCGAGGTGAACAAGAAAATATCGTAGTTGAGACACAGTCGATGCTGAAGATATGGTAGAACCACTTCTGCAGAAGTTCGGCGATGACGAACAACATTCCGCTGTCAGGCAGAACGAACCCATCAATATTGGCAACGGCAGCGAAAACTGCCAACCACCCGACCTGAGTGAAGTGAGGATATCTATAGCTTAACTCAACGGCCTTCCCGTTGAGCTTAACAAAGCCGGCAGTGATGACTTGGTTAGTACTATCCACCAACTCATAATCCAAATCTGGTAGGATGCAAGCATGCCTGAAGAATGGAACCCCAGCATCGTTTGCCCGATCCACAAAAAATGAGACCCTCTGAACTGGGCCAACTACAGAGGCGTAAGTCTCCTCAACATCGCCTACAAGATCCGCTTAAAACCGTTTACCAACAACCTGATCGGCCCTTAATAGTGTGGTTTTAGGCTAGAAAAATCCACAACCGATCAAATATTCACACTTCGGCAGATCCTCGAAAAAACCCAAGAAGTGCAAATCGATGCCACACAACCTATTCATCAATTTCAAAGCCGCCTACGACAGCATTTATAGAGACGAACTATACAGAGCCATGTCTAGTTTTGGTATACCGCCCCAACTGTTTAGAATGATGATGGAGAACTCTCGCTGTTACGTCAGGTTCGGAAACGACCTTACCGACATATTCGACTTTCATGTGACTTCTGTAATTAGGTTCTTGAGAGGATTGTGCGAAACTCCCGAGCCAACACCAGAGACACAATCTTCCAAAAATCGGTGCAACTACTAGCATACGCCGACGATATTGACATCGTTGGTAGGACTCAAAGTGTTGTCAATGCCACGTTTGCTGGTATAAAGAAGGAATCGGCGAAAATAGGTTTAGGAGTAAATGAGGGCAAGACAATATATATGCTGTCAACACGAAAGGAAACACCACATCGACGCATTGGACAGAACGTCACCTTTGACAGATATAACTTTGAGGTAGTACGTGACTTTGTCTACCTCGGCTCCGCTATTAACTCTGACAAATTGGTTGAAGACATCGTTGGCCGATTTAAGAGGAACAATCTTCGAAAAATCTTCGTTTGCCTTGACGGGCTATGGAGACGAAGATTCAACCAAGAGATGTACAGCGACATGCCCGTGGTCAAAAAAACTCCTCATTGGACGTTTAAGATGGCAAGGACATGTAGAGCGAATGGACACCAAAACTCCAGCTCGCAGAGTCTTCGATTCCCAGCCAGACGTCGGACGCAGTAGAGGAAGACCTCGCCTTAAGTGGCGCGCATAAGTCGAAACCGACCTCAACCAGCTTGGAGTGCGCAACTGGAGGCAGTTAGGTAATCACCGGGCTAATTGGGGATTCATATTGGTTGATGCCCAGGTTCATTCCGGACTGTAGGGCCACCTAAGTAAGTAAGTTACTGATCAAAGCTCTCATTACAAAGGGTAATAAAAATTGTAGAACAATACACAAATGTCCCGTTAAATACCAACAATTTTTTTTTCAAAAGATGGAGCCATATAGGAAAGAAGTCTCATACATAGTGGTCCACCTTAAGTAACCAATATTTATGTCTTAAAACTCCAAACAAACCAAGTCTCAGAACCGATCAGCAATTCAGCTTCATAAACAAAATGTATATCTCGTCGTCAACTGTCACTGTCAGAACAGGACCATGCAATCGCGTGCAGTAATTGGCCACAGCATATTCAACCGCAAGCCACAATGACAAATCTCAAGAAATTATCAGACAATCCTATCACGAATGTCTCGCTTAACATGTGCGCTAATATGTAATTTATTTCCAAACGATTTTATTTGACCAGCTCCGATGACGACGACAACGCGACGTCGTTACCGACGGACCAAACTTCGTGGTGAACGTCGACGGCAACCGTTCAGATATTATATGCAAATGCGTGTGACAGTGTTGCCTTTTCCGTGAACAGTGGTCGTAAATTAGCATTTCCATATCTGAGAGGAATTAGTGGAATTGGCCTGTTAACTGGAACACCTTTTCGCACGCATTTTGAAGTTTTCAGATACTTTGAGACTTAATTGGTGATTTCATTCATTTCGCCTTTTGGTTGAATGGTGGGTGGTTAGTGGTATTGTTATGATTAATTCAGGAGGTATTCATTTTTTTTTTTAAATTGGAAATGGAATGCGAATAACTAGCGAAGCCTTAAACTGCTGCAAAGCGGGCATTTGTGCCATCCACGATATACAGTGGGATGGGTTGAGTAAAAGGTGGATGAAAGACTAATAAATCTTATACGATCAAGGATTTTGTAACATTCCGGGAGCTAACATCGTAGGACCAATACATTTTTAAAGCCAAGGTGAGAATGCGAATATCCACCACGCCTCAACAAATGCCAAATATCGTGTTGACTGCACCCGCATGAGCTTTCCCAGACCTTTGCAGAACGCGTATCCCTTTTCAAACGACTGATGTCAAAGACCAATGAAGACGAATTCAACAAGCAATAGGATTGACCCAAAAAGATGCGCTAGGCTTCTCTAGCCAACCAACAAGATACGGGTTTCTAACTTACTTACTTACTTCCTTAAGTCGCGCTACAGTCCGGAATGAACCTGATCCTCAAGCAACATGCCTCTCCAATTAGGCCGGTCCTTAGCTAACTGCCTCCAGTTGCGCACTCCAAGTTGGTTGAGGTCGGTTTCGACTTGTGCGCGCCACTTAAGGCGAGGTCTTCCTCTACTGCGTCCGACGTCTGGCTATGAATCGAAGACTATGCGAGCCGAAGTATTGGTGTCCATTCGTTCTACATGTCCTAGCCATCTTAAACTTCCAATTTGGAGTTTTTTTTGTCGCTGTACAGCTCGTATAGTTCTTGGTTAAATCTTCGTCTCCATAGCCCCTCAACGCAAACGGGACCGAAGATTTTTCGAAAAATTCTCCTTTCAAATCGACCAAGGATTTCTTCATACCGCTTTTGAGACGGTCCATGCTTCAGCGCCGTAGAGCAGGACTGGGATGATCAGGGTCTTATACAGGATCTCCTTAGTAGTTCGAGTGAGGGATTTACTAGTGAATTCCATTCTTAGCCCGAAAGAAACAGCGGTTGGCAAGAGTAATTCTTCGTTTAATTTCTGACGAGATGTTGTTGTCAGAGTTTATAGCGGAACCGAGATAGATAAAGTCCCGTACTACCTCGAAGTTTTATCTGTCAATGGTGACGTTCTGTCCAATTCGTCGATGTTGTGTGTCCTTTCATGTTGACAGCATATACTTCGTCTTGCCATCATTTACTGCTAAACCCATTTTTGCCGCTTCCTTCTCTATACTAGCAAACGTGGCTATGACACCACGTTGGGTCCTACCAATGATGTCAATATCGTCGGGGTATGCTGATAGTTGTACAGATTTTTGGTGTTGGCTCCTGAGTTTTGCACAATCCTCTCAAAAATCAGATTGAAGTAGTCACATGACAGCGCATCGCCTTGCCTAAATCCTTTTTTGGTATCGAATGTGTCAGTGAGGTCGTTTCCGACCCTGATGGAGCAGCGAGAATTCTCCATCGTCATCCTACACAAACGGACGAGTTTGGGCGTTATACCAAAACTAGACATGGCTCTGTATAGTTCGTCTCTATAAATGCTGTCGTATGCGGCTTTGAAATCGATGAATAGGTGGTGGGTATCGATTTGGACTTCTTGTGTTTTTCCCAGGATCTGCCGAAGTGTGAAGATTTGATCGGTTGTGGACTTTCCTGACCTAAAACCACACTGATAAGGACCGATCAGGTAAACAGTTTCAATCGTTCACATATTATTGCAGATAAGATATTGTAGTCGATGTAGGAGACTTATGTCTCTGTAGAGTGGCGCAGTTCAGAAGGTCTCCTTTTTTGTGGATCGGGCAAACGATGCTGAGGTTCCATTCTTCAGGCATACTTTCTTCCGACCAGATTCGGCTTAAGAGTTGGTTAATGTTACTTACCAAGTCATCTCCGCCGGCTTTATAAAGCTCGTCGGGAAGGCCTTCAATTCCGGCAGCCATATTAAGCTTTAGTTTAGATATTGCTATCCTCACTTCACTCAGGTCGGGTGGTTGGCAGTTTTCGCTGTCGTTGCCAATATTGAAAGGTTCGACCTGCTTGACAGCGGAATGTTGTTCGTCATCGCCGTTTCACAGTCTGAAGAAGTGGTTCTTCCATATCCTCAGCATAGACTGAGTCTCAACTACGATATTTCCTTGTTCAACTCGACAGGATTCTGTTCGAGCCTTGTATCCTTTGCTTTGACGTTTTACACTTTGGTAAAACTTGCAAACATCTTTCCTGGAGTGGCACCTCTCTATATCCTCGATCGCGCGCTTTTCCGCCGGTGTTCTTCCCTTCTTCTCTGCCTAAAGAGCTTAACGGCAGCTCAGCCTTTTAGGCCTCGTTCTTGGCTGCGAGCAACTGTCGGCATTCCTCATCAAACCAGGGGTTTCTTGCTGGTGGGCGCGAGAAACCTAGCACATCAGTTGCGGCTGATCTAATGGATTGTTTGCATCGTTGCCATTGTTCTTCGACATCCGATGCTGGTGGTATGATGTTAGTCGAGAGGTTAAGGGATACGCGTTGGGTTGTTGTAAATCGCGGGTCTTTTTTCTTCTTTATGAAAAGCCGGTGTTCTTCGCTTTTTTACCGGCTTACGGCAGCTTTCGTTTTCACCTGTAGCTTAGCCTAGAAGGCCTCGTTCTCGGCTGCGAGCATCAGTCGGCATTCCTCTTCAAACTAGAGGTTTCCTGCTGGTGGGCAAGAGAAACCTTGTACATCAGTTGCGGCTGATCTAACGGGTTGTTTGCATCGTTGCCATTGATTTTCGACATCCGATGCTGATGATATGGTGTTAATCGAGAGGTTTAGGGATACGCGTTGCGCGAAGGTCTTGGCGGTCTCTTGCGATTGCAGTCTTTCGACATGAAATTTTTTTACAGTATTTGAGTGGATATCCGCATTCTAACCTTGGCTGCAACAAGGTAGTGGTCCGAGTCGATGTTAGCTCCTCGGAATGTTCGGACATCCAAAATACTGGATGCGTGGCGCTTGTCTATCGCTATGTGATCAATTTGATTGACCGTTCGTTGATCTGCAGACCGCCATGTCCCCTTATGGATGTCGAGGTGAGGAAACCGTGTGCTGGCTATAGTGGGATTCGTTCTCCGTAGCGAAGTCACTTAGCCTAAGTCCGTTACCAGACGTGTTGTCGTGTAGGCTATGGTTTCCGACAATACTGCTAAAGATGTCTTCTCCTCTTACCTTTGCGTTAAAATCTCCCAGCACGATTTTAACATCGTAGTTCGGTAGTCGCTCATAGGTTTTGTCAAGGAGCTCATAGAAGCAGTCCTTAGCTAAATCATCTTTTTCCTCCGTTGGGTCATGAGCGCATATAAGGCTAATGTTGGCGAATTTGGCCTTGATGCGGATCGTTACAATGCGTTCGCTAATATCTTGAAAACATAAGACTTCTTGCCTAAGTCTGGCACTTATAACAAATCCGCATCCGAATAGTCGCTGTTTCTGCTCACTATAACACGGTCCGTAGTAGATGTCATAGTTTTTCATCATCTTTTTGCCCGGCCCATCCCATCGTATTTCCTGAATGGCAGTAATGTCTGCTTTGTAGCAGTTTAGGGCTTCCTCTAGTCGTTCGCTTGCACCTCTCCTGTTTAATGTTCTCACATTCCAGGTGCAGATACGAACGTCGTTGTCCTTTTTTCGTTTAGCCGTGTCGTCAACAATAAAATCAGTCCTTTCCGAGGCTATTGGTTGCTTCGCAACCGTTAGATTTTTCCATGCTTGGGTTGTTAACCCAAAGTACAACCCCAACCTGCAGAAAATCGAGCAATCATAGGTACAGAAAGGATCTCTCCAGGAATGATGGTTGGACGTTTTACCTACAATGTGAAATATCAAAGCCAGCGATACCAGGTGTGAACAGAATCCTGTCGGAATGAACAAGGAAATATCTTAGTTGAGTCGCAGTCAATGCATAGAATATGGAAGACCTACTGCTGGTGATGACAAACAATGGGAAGTAGAACGAACAATTTAAAATTGTTGACTACAACGAAAACTGAAAGCCACCAACCTAAAAAAAGTGAGGATTGGGATATCAGCACATGAGATAAAATAGCTACCAAAATGACAGACTTCCCACCTATGTAAAAATTGTGAGGAGATGATTTAGTTTCGAGCACAAGCTAATTCCAGATTTTTGGGATGAAAGCATACTGGAACATCAACATCGTTTGTCCGATACACCGAAAAGGAGACCTTATGCACGGCGCCAACTTACTCATTTTACTTAACGGCAGCCTCCCATGCACTTCGATCCAGGGCACATTCAGTCCAAGCTATCTGGCATCCCCGATTGCTTGATCCTTAAACCGAAGGTTTGGCATTTCTTGTTGCCTCGAACCAGAAGGCTGGGATTCGATGATTCCTTTGGCTGGAGTATTATTATTCATTCGATGTGGAAGAGCGAATGTAGTCTACGTAGTCGACTACTTGGTACATCTCATAAAGTTCGCGGTTGTATCTTGTCCTCCATTCCATCAGAAAACCGAAAATTCCAGAAAGAATTTTAATTTCGAAAGTACGACTACTAGAGTTGGATCCCGCTAGTGTTTTGTTTTGCTTTGGTTTCTAGGGTCAGTATTTTTCGAATCTCCACTGAGATGTCATTCGAGGGATTGATGTTGGCTCCGAGGTAGATGTTTGCTTATCCACGGGATATTCCTCTTCCTCAGTTGCCGTAAATGCTTATTCAATGGGAGCGACTGATCAATGGGAGTGACGATCAATGTCGATATCGTCTGCATCCCCTTTGAAGAAATCGAAACTTCTTGCTGGAATCCGGTAGAAGTTTGAAAATACTGCATCGGGTGTCCTCTAGTCTTAGGCGTATCAGTTTTGATGGTATTCCGAATACCCCCATCGCTCTTGGCGATAGGTTAGGTTAGGTTGCAGTTGCCTTAGGTGTTGGTCTCACATGGTCGTGAGCCAATTGCGGCGAGACCAGCCAATTATTGCTGCCTTTTGTTTCAATATTAGCTGCGACAGTATCCTGATTGCTGTTATTAGAGAGTATGACTATATTTAAGGAGTTCTTAGCAAGAATACACGATCTAGGTTTACCTTCATTTCTTACGTAAAGCAGTTTGTAGTCAGGAGTTCTGAGTACGCACATCAGATTGTTGACAACCCATGGTTTTTGCATAAGAACCGCATAAAGAAATTGTTAAGTTCAGAATCGATGGCTAAGCCAGCCATGTCTGTCCGTCCGTCCGTCTGTACGTCACCATTTTTGTGAGTCGGAGAAGAAGGACGGCGGAAGCCGCTTTGGAGTGGTGGAGGCTAATCTGTAAGTTAATCCATCATTGAAACAAATTACAGAGGCCAACAACACCGTGCTGTTGGCATCGTCAGAATCGGACGCTAGGAGGTCCTCTTCTGAAAGCCTTTCGGTAACACTGACCAACTCTAGGTCTGTTGAATTTGCATCAACCTCAAAGAAGGTAGCATTGTGGGTAACAATAGTCAGCTCCAGGTCTGTTGACTTGTTCTTTACTCCGGAGAAGTAAGTGTTATATGTTTCAGGATGTGAATCCTGTTTGCATGGGGCTACAGCTATCCCCGAGTTCGTCGGAATAGTGTCGACCATTGGGAGGGAGGACGGAAAATTATGTTGCTAGGGAGAGACTGAGGTTGCGATTTGTCGCAGCTATAAATGTTTAGCAGAATTGAACTTCTTCAACTTTGCCAACTCACCAGTTATGGGTTGGAAGAAGAGGATTACTGAGCTTGATAATATCAAGAATGTCCTTTGGGTCAGATGGTTCGACCGGGGTTCTTATTATTCTTATTATTCTGCACGACTTCGAGGGAGGTTAGGAAAATAGCACACTTCCACTACCTCCAGTTGTGCTCCTGGCCAAACTACTTTTCCAGCCCTAAACACTGCTGTACCTATTGGACCTCTGGTCAGCGCCAGAGACTGAACATCTTATGGATGGTTTTGAGAGGTGTGGGATAAGCCGTTTTTAACTTTTTTTAACTCCTCGTGGTGCCTTCCACCGGTCGCTGTCTTTTGAACGCGGTGTCCTCGGAGGAGCTGGTGAAACGTTGAAGTTTCTCCTTCGCCCAGATCAGAGTTCTGCCTTGCAGCAAAGACGTCATACAGATGACGCATTGAGAACAAATAAACAGAGACTTTTACCCACCTGCTTCAAGGTATGGGCGGGCGGTATGCACATGCACACATGAGAAACGAAATCCAAACATATATATGGCGAGCTGTGCCAGTACGACCAACCATAGAACAATTTTTCTTGTTCGCAGTGCGTCATCTGTATAAATTTATAATCTTTGTTTGTAGTCCGCTCTGCTGACGAAGTTTTATGGATTTCGGGCAATCATGGAGTGCCCGTTTATCATTGTAAAGGGTTTTTCAATAAGAGCGCTACAAAAGTGTTTTTTTAAATAAAACAAAAACGGTTTTGGATATCAATGAAATTCTTTATTCCTGTGAAAGCACGTTCAATGCCAATATGTATGGAACTCGATTTCTTTTGCATGGCCACAATGGGCACGCTTGCAGAAGTCCAGACGCTAAACCCAATTTTCCACGGTTTTCAAGCATAAATCGGCCGATACTGCTGTAATTTCACGTTCGATATTCGTACGAAGTTCATCAATCGTCGCTGGCTTGTTGGCATAGACCATAGACTTGATGTAGCCCCACAGGAAATAGTCTAACGGCCTCAAATCGCACGACAGAGGCAGCCAAACGACTGGACCATTTCGTGAGATAACACGTTCTCCAAACTTGGTTTCCAATAAATTGATTGTGGCATTCGCTGTGTGGCTTGTGGCGCCGTCCTGTTGGAACCACATGTCCTCCAAGTCCATTTCATCCAATTGGGGCCAAAAACATTCGGTTATCATTGAACGGTAGCAATTCCCATTCACAGTAACGTGCCGGTCTGTCTTGATCATCGCGGAAGAAGTACGGCTTAATGACGCCGCCGCGACGGCCCATAAACCTCACCAAACCGTAATTTTTTCGGGATGCAATGATGACTCATGGAGTACGTGTGGATTGCTGCCTGACCAATACCGCATATTTTGTTTACTGACGAAGCCATTCAGCCAGAAATGAGCCTCATCGCTGAAGATGATTTTTCGATGAAAATCCGAATCATTTTCAAGTTGTTGCTCAGCCCAATTCACGAACATACGACGGCTTCAGTTCTTGCGTCAATTTAATCTTGTAAGGATGTAGGCCATGATCTTTTCAAAAAACTCGCCACAACGACGTCACAGAGATGCCCAACGCTTGAGAACGACGTGTGAGAGACACATTTGGGCTTTCTTCAACTGAAGCCTCAGCGGCAGCAATATTCTCGACACTACGGCACATCTTTGTCTCACTGGCACGGAAACTGTGCCCGTGGATTCAAATTTTTCCACTAGACGCTCAATTGTTGATCTGCTAGGACGATTATGACGACCATTAATTGGACGTAGCGCTCTTAACGTTGAGGCCACTGACTCCGAATTTCGGTTGTAAATTTTAATAATTTCGACTCGTTGTTGGATCGTATGTCTTTCCATCATGAAATGGCAAACCTTACTGAAGAGAAACGTCAAAAGAGCGGCAAGAAATATGGCGTCGTTTTGCTGTCCCTGTCGCTCAACCTTTGTAGCGTCCCTGTTGAAAAACCCGATAGGTAGATGTAGAGTGAGGAGTGGAAGTGTACCCCTTGCATCTCTTGGGTATGGTTCGGACCAGGTTCCAAAACCAATGTCTTCGCCAATGGCTCGGATGCGTTTTCAGCAATAGATGTTTGACCTGCCCTGGCACACCCTTCCGCTTCGTATGGACCAGGATTTTCCGGAGTCTTTTCATTAGCAGCAGTGTTTCTGCTAGGAGAGGATACCCGTATGGCAGGGTGTGAGATGGATTCTCGGTAGAGACGAGGTTTCGACGCGGTTTCGACGCGGTGCGAGCTCGGTAGAGCCCGCAGCCTGGTCGATTATCGGCACGGGTTCAATGACACCTTAATCCAGCTCTTTAGCTATTTCTGGCCCACGAGTTGTATTGATTATTTCCACCACCTATCCGCCGCCCGGGAACGAGACCATAGGAGAACAATTGAACTCACACTAGGCGATGCTTTTATACTTGGCCTTGATGTGAATGAAAAGATGGTGTGTCTTGACTTGAAATTTGTTGGTTTTTTGCCTTATTGTGAAAATTTGGTCTATGGTTGAACTACCGGGCCGGAAGCCACACTAGTGTACCTGCCGATAAGTGTGCTGCAGGAGTTCTTAAATAACCACCCCGAATGCGTATCTGTAGCTGACGCTCGTACCTGAGTCAAAAGTTAAAAACAACGCAAAACGTAAGCGCCTACATACATGTGTATCTTCGGGAATATGTAGCTTGAAGTTGCTTGGAGGGCAACTTCATGCAAGAAATGTATCTCTCTCTTGACACCGACAAAAGATACCAGCTACAGATACGCATTCTGAGCAGCCCTTAAGACGTTTATTTAGGGATATTTAGGAGGAACATGCTCTGAAGTTGGTGCAAGACATGTGCTCGTCTTCTTGTAGATGGGAATTATGGAGCTGATATCCCATTCTGCTCGTAATCAATCAGAACCGGCTGCCTTGTTGTTCTACAATTTTTTATGTCCACTCTAAATTCTTCCATACTGGGAGGTAGGTTACATAATCTTTGACTGGTGGTATGTCCATTAAGCAGCGTCAAGATATGCTGCCTGAATACATATACAATTCCTTGTGCATCATTTTTTTTCGCAGAGCCTGCATTCCTACTTTTAAGATCCCATCTGCTGGCGTAATATGTGAACACATGAATCCATTCACCAACCACCTGATTTGGTGTGGTTTTAGTTCAGGAAAGTCCACAACAGATTAAATCTTCACACGGCAGATCCTGGAATCCGTACCGAAAGCGGACTAAGAAATTCTTGTTTTTTTTTGGGGACATAGATTTAACCAACAACTTTACGAGCTGTCCAGCGACATAAAAAAAAAATATGGCACAACAGGCTCGTTAGTACCCAGGGCCTAGCATTTTTCTCACAACCATTCATGTGTTCGTGTGTACTTCTTAGCACGATGCGATGGCGGGATCTCCTGTCTTATGCCAAATCCGAGCCGCTTAGATGAGATAATCTTTTCATGACAATTGATACTAGTCGGATGATTTGTCAGATCATCTCGATAGGGGGGCCATTGAAAAATCATTTTAGGTATTGCTACGGCTGGGAATTGAACCCAGACTTTCCGCGCGGCAGTTCATCGCACTACCCATATCGCCACTGAGCCCGTCCAGCAACATAGAACTCTGGACAAAAGCTCCATATTGGACTATTAAGATGGCTGGGACATGCAGACCGGATAGACAGCAATACTTTGACCGGAGCTCACAATTAAATGCCAACCGCAACTAACTTAATGGGGCAACAAGAGGCAGTTAGCTAAGGATCGGGCTATATGTAGAAGCATATTGGTTGTAGCCCAGTCCACCTAAGACTGTACCTCCACTTTATTAAGTTGTGCAGATTTGTTTCGCTGGTGTTGGGTCGAGTCAAAAACAAGAAGGCACATGACAGCTGGTCACATTGTCTTAATGTCCTTTGGTTTCCAATGTTTGTGATGGACGTTGCTGCATTTGATGCGGCAGTTTCGACGGTATAAAGAAATTTATTATGCCGTTATATAGTTCCTCTGCTTAGATTCATTTAGTAGTATGCGGCTTTCAAATGAAAGGGTGCTGAGATTTGTTCTTTTTTTCCATGTTGTGCGGATGAGTGAGAACAGTGGTCTAATGGGGGTTCTTGGTTGACCTGATTGTAACAACATCTAAGTGTTTTCACTGCTCCACCACTTGCGAAAGTCTGACAAACATCCAAGAGTAACACAACCATTCGAAGCTATACGCAAATTTGCGCCTAGGAATCGGCGTTAGACAGGAGCTCCTCTTCTTTGTGGCAAAAATAATAAATTTTACCTGTATGGGCCCAAAATGCCAGATATTTCTCTTTCTGCGGATGATCAAAGACATCACTCCTGAAGTGGGATACATATACAGGGTGTCCGCCAAGAAGGTATACTACTTTTTTTGCCGCTATTTTGGTAAACATTAGCCTTCACAGCTCATATTTGGCAGTCGGGAAGTAGACACGTGGCAAATTTATTATAGAAAAATATTCGATAAACCAACGTGTTTTAATCGTTAAAATTTGTTATCAAAATCAATCGTCGATTACTGTGACGATGAGAAAGTTACGTGAAATTTTTGGGAGAAATAACGTGCCAACAAAACGCACTATTTACCGTGTAGTGAATGATTTCGAAGAAAGAGGGTCTGTAGGTGACAGGCCCAAGTATGTACCACGACGTACTGAAAGATCGGCTGAAAACATTACTGCTGCTCAAGGAAGTGTTCAAAACAATCCATCAACCTCAATTCGACGCCGTGCTCAGGAGCTTGGTCTTCAAAGAAAAACTTTGGCCACAATTTTGCATAAGGATTTGCATTTGCTTCCATTTAAGATTCAGTTGACTTAAGAGCTTCTTCCACAAGACCATTTACGCCGCCGTACATATGCCAATAGGATGTTACAGCTAGCCCATGACAACCCCTTGATTTTCATGAAAAATCATAATGAGTGAAGAGGCACATTTTCATTTGAATGGATATGTGAATAAAAAGAATACTCGGTTCGATGGAAAACCCTCAAATTATTCATCAGTCACCTTGCATGCATTCAAAGTTACAGTCTGGTGTGCAATTTGGTCAGGAGGAATCATTGGACCTTACTTCTTTGAAAATGAAAACGGCGTAACGGTAACTGGGAATGGGGAGCTTTATGGTGATATGATTGAAAACTTTTTTACGCCACAACTGCATGCCTTGGGCTTGATTAACATGTGATATCAAGAAGACGGTGCCACATCGCATACAGCCAGGATGCCAGGATTACAATGGACTTACTTTGAGACCTCTTTCCACAACAAGTTATTTAAAGAAATTGTGATGTTGATTGGCCTCCACGTTCAGCTGATTTGAATGCTCCGGACTTCTTTTTGTGTGGGGATATCTGAAAAGCAGGGTATTTGCAAACAAACTAGAAACGCTTGAGCAACTCAAACAAAATTATTCGTGACGAAGTTAATGAAATACCGCGTGAAAAGTGTGAGAATGTAATGAAAAATTTGCTCAAAAGGGCTCGCATTTGTGAGACTAATAGAGGCGGACAGTAACGTGATATTGTATTCATACATAATTTCCGTTAAATATAAGATCGATTTTCTTTCATTTAATCAAAAATTATACTCAAACAAAAAGGTATACCTTCCCGGCGGACACCCTGTACATAAAGGGTGATCCATTTCGAGGTTCCCTACTTTTTTAAAGAAAAAAACACAGAAAATTCAAATTTAACGGAGAATGTTTATTAGCATTTGAAAGAACATTCTTTGCCATTTATTTTTGGAAGATTATGTCTATCAAATGTTGGCCGTTGCTACGTCGCAGATGGTCCATCCGTTGAGTCCAATTTTCGATCACTCGTTCGAGCATTTCGACTGGTAACTGGCGAATGGCGCGCGTTATGTTTTCCTCCAAGGCCTGAATCGAAGCGGGTTTGTCGGCATAAGCTTTTGACTTTACATATCCCCACAGGAAAAAGTCTAACGGTGTGATATCACACGATCTTGGTGGCCAATCGACCGGCCCAAAACGTGAAATTATGTGCTCACCGAAATGTTCTCTCAATAAGTCCATTGATTGATGCGATGTGTGGGAAGTGGCGCCGTCTTGCTGAAACCAAATGTCGCCGAGATCACGAGCTTCAATTTCAGGCATCAAATAGTCGGTTATCATGGCACGATAATGGTCGCCATTGACGGTTACGTTCGCACCGGCATAATTTTTAAAGAAATATGGACCGATGATTCCACCGGCCCACAAACCACACCAAACCGTTGTTTTTTCTGGATGAAGTGGCAGTTCTTCAATCTCTTCAGGTTGCTCTTCGTCTCGAATGCGGCAATTTTGTTTGTTTACATACCCATTGAGCCAGAAATGGGCCTCATCGCAAAACAAAATTTGCCTCGAAAACGTCGGATCTTCTTGGAACTTTTCAAGAGCCCATAGAGCGAAGCGATGTTGCTTGGGAAGGTCGAGCGGCTTCAGTTGTTGCACAAGCTGTATTTTGTACGCTTTCAATTTAAGATCTTGACGTAAAATGCGCCAAGCCGTTCCATACGTCAGTCCGAGTTGCTGCGAACGGCGCCGAATCGACTCTCTAGGGTCTTCGTGGCCGCTATGGCTATGGCCGCTATATTTTCTTCACAGCGTGCTGGACGTGGTCTATTCGGTCGAATATTATCCAATAATGAATACTGGGTCTCAAAATGGGTGATCGTGTTGCGAATAGTACGCTCAGTAGGCCGATTATGTTGACCATAAGTTGAGCGAAGTGCACGAAACACATTCCTAACAGAACGTGAATTTTCATAATAAAGTTGAACAATTTGTAAACGTTGTTCACGCGTAAGTCTTTCCATTATGAAATGCCAAACAATACTAAACAAAAATAACATGACAGCATGACACGACTCACACGTGATCTGTCAAAAAGGCTATTGAAAAAAGTATCTCTACTTGGATCACCCGTTATATCATGAATCGCGCGCTTAGTTGCACTTTCTTCTTCTTTATGCAAAGCTAGCGTTCTTTTCTTTTTTTGTGCCTCCCTAATCTTCGTCTGCAATATGGCCTTGCAGCTTAATTCTTGCATGCGAGCATCCATTGACGTACTTCATCAAACCACGTCTCATAGTCGACCTTTATAAACTCAAAAACGTTATCAAATATTCCGATTCCCAATTCCTCATATCCTTTCATTGATGCTGGCTTATGATATCATAGTCCTTCGGTGTAAGAGATAAAACCATTCCCAAAAATTGGCAATTTCATGGATCTCACTATCAATCTTGAAGTCATTAAGCATTCAAATGAACATTATTCGAACTTTGTTATGAAACAGGCCATGTGCCAAGGAGTTCTTAAAACTCTTTAAGAAAATCGATTGCCCAGGTGTTTGGAATTTACATATGTATGCAGACAAAACCATTAGTGCCGGCACTCAGGTGTTAACCTCTTGATCTTGTTAGCAATTGTGCACTTTCGTATTTATCAAGAAATACCAATCTCTGAGAATAATATCCTCTCACAAATTAAGGACTTCAAAAGTCAATTATCGAGAGATAATTGAAAAATCATCCTTATGCGTGACAACCGAACAAAATACATGTATGTATGATATGCACTCCATACGCACTTCATTCATGTCCTTTTTCATCAATGACGACTATAAGGTCTTTATGTGTGTCCATTCATTCACAAGTCCCCTTCTGCTAAACAATGCTGCGGTAAGCCACTCACAATAGAACAGCAGGATAAGAGTTAAAAGATCGGTTAAGCGGCCATTCTGCAAGGATCGATTGAAGTGGTAATTCCCATGTGGCGGTCTTTTTTCTTGTTTTCTTCTCCTTAAAAGGATCTTCAATATCGATACGCTCATAGTTATCAATTTCAAGTGTGAACGAATGTGAAGTGAAAAGGATTTATGTGTTCGTTTATTTGGATTCGGGTTTCCATTATATGTACGCATAATGTAGGTCCGCTTGTAATGTTGATAATGGCCAGCAATCTGTACATTACTTCAAAGATCTATGGGAAGAAACACATTCCCAAAAATGTAAAAGCATGCGTTACTTACTTACTAACTGAAGTGGCGCTACAGTTCGGAATGAATCTTTGCCTCAACAACCATGCCTCTCTAATTAGCCGGGTCCTTAGCAAACTGCCTCTAGTTGCGCACTCCAATTTGTTTTAGGTCGGTCTCTACTTGTGCGTGCCGATTTAGACGAAGTCTTGCTTTACTGCTGCCGACTTCTGGCTTGGAATCGCAGACTCTTTCTATCATTTACATGTCCTTTCCATTTTGAATGTCCAATGCGGAGTTTCTTTGGAAAAGAGGAATTTGGCAGTACAGGCCGTATAATGCTGTATTGAATCTTCGCCTCCATAGTCCGTCAACGCAAACGGGACCGAATACTTTTCAAAGAATTTTCCTCTCGAATCGACCACGGATTTCTTCATCCGCTTTTGAGACGGTCCATGCTTCAGCGCCGTAGAGCAGGACTGGGATGATCAGGGTCTTATATAAGATCTCCTTAGTAGTTCGAGTGAGGGCTTTACTACTGAATTGCCTTCTTATCCCGAAGAAACAGCAGTTGGCAAGAGTAATTCTTCGTTTAATTTCTGACGAGATGTTGTTGTCAGAGTTAATAGCGGAACCGAGATAGATAAAGTCCCGTACTACCTGTCCAATTCGTTGATGTTGTGTGTCCTTTCGTGTTGACAGCATATACTTACATTTTTGCCGCTTCCTTCTCTATATAAGCAAACGTGGCTATGACATCACGTTGGGTCCAACCAATGATGTCAATATCGTCGGCGTGTGCTATAGTTATACCGATTTTTGGAAAATTGTCCCTCTGGTGATGGCTCGTGAGTTTTGCACAATCATCTCAAGAATCAATTTGAAGAAGTCGCATGATAGCGCATCGCATTGCCTAAATCCTTTTTGCTATCGAATGTGTCGGTAAGGTCGTTTCCGACCCTGATGGTGCAGTGAGATTTCTCCATGGTCATCCTACACAAACGGACGAGTTTGGGCGGTATACCAAAACTAGACATGGCTTTGCATAGTTCGTCTTTATAAATGCTGTCGTATGCGGCTTTGAAATCGATGAATAGGTGGTGGGTATCGATTTGGGCTTCTTGATTTTTTCTACGGTCTGCCGAAGTGTGAAGATTTGATCGGTTGTGGACTTTCCTAGGCTAAAACCACACTGATAAGGCCCGATCAGGTTGCTGGTAGACGTTTTCAAGCGTTCACCTATTAAGGCAGATAGGATCATGGTCGCGATGTTGGGGTGACTTATGCCTTTGCATTTGGCGCAGTTCAGAGCGTCTCAGTTTTTGTGGATCGGGCAATCGAATCTTCAGGCATACTTTCTTCCGACCAAATTTTGATTATGAGTTGGTGGATAGTACTAACCAAGTCATCACTGCCGGCTTTGTTAAGCTCAACGGGAAGGCCGTTGAGTTTAGATATTGCTATCCTCACTTCACTCAGGTCAGGTGGTTGGCAGTTTTCGCTGTCGTTGCCAATATTGATGGGTTCGTTCTTCCTGACAGCGGAACGTTGTTCGTCATCGCAGTTAAATAGTCTGCAGAAGTGGTTCTTCCATATCCTCAGCATGGACTGTGTCTAAACTACGATATTTCGTTGTTCATCTGAACAGGAATATTGTTCGAGCCTTGTATCCTTGACTTTGACGTTTTACACTTTGGTTAAACTTGCGAATCGCGCGCTTTTCTTGCTCTTTTTTCATTTCTTCGTTGTTCGTGTCCTTCCTCCTTTTTTTTAAATATAGAACTCAATGTCATCCCTCTTCTTCACCTTCAACTTAGCCTTGTGGGCCTCGTTCCTGGCTGCGAGCATCTGTCGGCATTTCTCATCAAACCAGGGGTTTCTTGTTGGTGGACGCGAGAAACCTAGCACATAAGTTGCGGCTGATCTCATGGCGTGTTGGCATCGTTGCTATTCTAACACGTTGCGCGTATTTTTGTATTTCTGGATTGTTGTGGCGTGGTGGATATCCGCGTTCTTACCTTGGCTGCAAATATGTAGTGGTCGGAGTCGCTATTAGCTCCTTGGAATGTTCGAACATCCAAAATACTATGGATGCGTGCCTCTTGTCTTTCGCAATTTGATCAATTTGGCTTACCGTTCATTGATCTGGAGACCGCCATGTCCCCTTATGGATATCGAGGTGAGGAAACCGTATGCTGGCTATAGTGGCATTTCGTCCCGTAGCAAAGTCAATCAGCCTAAGTCTGTTACCAGACGTGTTGTCGTGTAGGCTATGTTTTCCGACAACACTGCTAAATATGTCTTCTCTTCCTACCTTTGCGTTAAAATCTCCCAGTACGATTTTAACATCGTACTTCGGTAGTCGGTTGTCAAGGAGCTCATGGAAGCAGTCCTTAGCTATATCATCTTTTTCATCCGTTGGGGCGTAAGCGCATATAAGGCTAATGTTGGCGAATTTTGCCTTGATGCGGATCGTTACAAAGCGTTCGCTAATGTCTTGGAACTAAAAGACTTCTTGCCTTAGTCTGACGCTGATAACATATCCGAATAGTCGCTGTTTCTGCTCACAATAAGTGCCAAAGGAAGAAGTCTAATTCTGTCAGATAGGAAAATATCGCCGGCTACCTTAAGTCAGCAAAATGGAAGGTCACATGGCCTGAAATTGGGTATTTCAATATCTAAATCATGGTCCTGGCTTTATGACCGGTTGCTCCGTTGTGCTGTAACCAATAATGCAATCGGAAAAATTGAATTTTGCTGGCTAGTTCGTACTCTTTTATTGAAATTTTCGATGGCCGTTTCGTATGAATATGGCTAAATTTCATTAATCCACCGACCAAAATTTTCCAAGATGTTAGTGGTCGAAGGCTTGTTTACATAGATCTTTGACTTCAAAAAAACGCCAAAGAAAAAAGTGCAATGGCGTTAAATCGAAAGATTCGGATGGTCAATTCTTATCGCAAGAAAACGGACGATTACACGATTAAGGAATGAATCATGCAGGAATTGACTTGTTTATCTGGCTGCATGGCATGTGGCACCGTCTTGGAACCACACATGTTTTTCACATCCATAACTGATCATCATGTCACGATTAATTTTTACTGCCTGACCAGCTACATTTTCGAAAAAGAATGGTCCGATGATGCTTTCACCCCAAAATACTCAAAAAAACACGCGTTGTGGATGCAACTGGTACTCAACAATTACTCGTAGGTTTTCTAAACCCCAAATGCGACAATTTTGACGATTAACGAAGCCATCAAAATAAAAATGAACCTCATCACTGAAGACCAAAAATTAGCACCCACATATGGTTCCAAATTCCATTCAAGGAACTCTCTTCGCGATGCATTGTCTTCAGTCTTCAGTTCTTGAGTCAATTTAATTTCGTAAGCATGCATTTTCAAGTCTCTTCTAGAAATCGCTATAGAGACCTTCTCGAAGTGCCCAATTCTTGTGTACGGTCCAGAATTGATATTCCTGGACTGTCAGCAACAATCATGCGAACTGCTCCGATGTTGTCTTTTGAATTATTGATACAGTTTCCCTGAATTTTAAATTCTTCTCTTCACAGTTTTGGTGGTTTTAAATCACTTTGACGGTTTTTTGTTCGAAAATTGCGAACCGTTGCTGACAAATCTTAATTTTTTAAAAATAAAAATTGCTCAACATGGAAAATGCCGTGTTCTCTCGTATATCGTTCAGTTTTTACAAACCCTGAATTGTCATCTGTCACTACGTTATTTGCCTTACCGTTGGCCACAGACTACTATTAAATGGCGCAAAATTCAAATTCAAGTTCAAAAATCCGATTTAAGCAAATTGATATTGCAAGCATAATTTTTTTTTATCAAAATGTTTATTAATTTCTTTACTTCAATCAGTGATACACTGCGCGTCATCAGGTTAGCACACCCCTTAAACTTTCAAACTCATTTTTTTTATTTACTTAAAATATTAACTTACTGCTAGACAAAAATGCTTAAATCTAACTTATGAATAACTGGTTTACTTAATCTAACTTATCGGCCCTTAGTGGGCACTGTAAACTTATATTTAGCTGTTTGTTTTGCCTTTAGGCTTAAATTTGTCGTTTTTCTTGGTTTTATATATAATTTTAATTTACAAAGAAAAAATTGAAAACTTTGTTTAGTGTCTTTTTTTTTGTTTTATAAAAAAGCTTATTCTAGATTATAACTAACTTATGACTACTTAAACTACTTAAACCTAATTTAAGACTACTTAACTACTAAAACCTAGCTTAATAATAATCGGGGTGGCGAGCCCTCGTTGCGCATGCCCCGAGGGGTCGCCATCCTGATTGCGTCTTTCGGTCCCACGGCAGCCTGCGTTCATCCATATTGTACGCCAATATGGTGCACAAGCCCCGCCCCACACCTTGTTCCTAATTTAAAATCTTACTTATGGAGTTGGACTAAAAGTCCGCAAAGTCCTGAGGAAGTGCAGAATCACCTTCCTCATATAGCCACCAGAATTCAGTGCGCTGTTTTGCAGCATCGATCCTATCGCAATCCGATACCGCCGTGCTAAAGCGGAGGAGCTCCGGAGCATTGTCGACGTTCCCGTCGCGGATTAGCCGTTTGTCTCGCGCGTCACGATAGCGGTGGTATAAAACCGGGATACCGTTCCTGTCTTGTACTAACCCTAACGAATCGATATAGATGAATGCCTCTGGTGGAATAAAGCCTGATATGAGCGTGCTCTCCATGTATAAATCATTGGGGTAATAAGCCCCAAAGATCAGGCTGTTGTCGCTAGCCATTGCCCTTGCAGCGTGCCTTCGCGTCACCTTAATCAGGAAATTGTCAATTCTATTCAACTGAGCCCCATTGTATAGAACCTCGTTGCGATAATATTTTATGTACTCGGAGTCCGGCGTTCGGTACAATCCTAAGCAGGATCGGAGACACCGCCTCTCAAACAGCCGTATCTTTTCTATGTAGGCTAGTGACACATTGAACCACACGGGACAACTGTAAGCGATGATCGGCCTTATGAGGGCCATGTAGCAAATGACTTTCACCCTTGAATCAAGTTGACTGCTATAAAACAATCTTCTTGTCAGAGCATAAGCCCCCCTAGCCCTGGCCAGACAAGCATCCACATTTTTATTAAAATACAGAAACTTGTCAAGCCAGATGCCAAGGTATCTGACTTCACTTCTTACCGCCAACGGCCGTCCATGCTGTCCAATGATACACAATTTTTCCCAGTTTTTCCTGAAATCGTAAGAAGCCCTCTGCACTTTGGTCCTGAACAGAATTGTTTCGGTTTTTTGGAGATTGATCCTCAATTTCCAATCCTCGCAATATCCCTTTATGTGATCGAAGTCACGCTGCAAAAGTATGTTGATGACTCCGATTTTCGGACCTGATCTGTACGCCACTAAATCATCTGCGTACGCTATTGCGTGTCTGAGAGAACCTACAAGATCACTTGTATAATTAATGTTAAACAATATCGGGGAGTTCACCGCCCCCTGTTGTAAACCGTTTTTAATTTCAAAGACTTTACTCGAAGTTATGTTGCCACATTTGACAACGAACTTCTTTCCTATAAGCATTTCATATATCATATATAGGATGGGTTTCCGCATGCCCATTCTGGTCAGCTTGTAGAAAAGCCGCTCTAACCATACGGTGTCGAAGGCCTTTTCAAAGTCAACCAGACATGCCCCTATGCATTGTCCTTTGGATTTCTTCCATTGGATGTCGGACACTAGTTTCGACGCGGCATGAATGGTGTCATTCATTCAAGCTGTAGGCAACGAAAAAGTGTCTCGAGCTCTGCTACAAATTGAGTTTGTTGAGTTGCTTCAGGTGCATAAAGCGACACCACATACATACTGTTCGATCTTGCTATTCAACGACAGCAAGAACTTTTTTAGATCCAAATCTGCTTCAGGTGCCTTCTCAGCAACCGTAGGCATTTTTGATGTCTGGGGTTTACCCGTTCCAGCTGCCATTTGAGCAAAGGACACGTTGTGATCTACCCTATTTGTAAAAAAGCGACTTTTTAGCCGCCTTTCTTCTTCTACAGCCTGTTTCCGAGCTAGCATACTCTTCTTTTTCTGTTGGAATACAGGACATCCCTTATAGTTAGCAGGGTGCCCCGCATTCCCGCAAAGAACACATATGAGTTTGCTCATATCTTCTACTCTATCGCTACCTAGAGGACATTCGTTTAAAATGTGGTTTTCGTCGCACTTAACACATCTAATCTGCATGTTGCAGTTAGAAGCGGCATGCCCGAACCTCTGACAGCGCATACATTGCAATATGCGATCTGTCCTTTTTAATTTATCCCATTTTACAGCATGATAGTATACGCGATTGATTCTGCGTAGACTATCGATTTTGCTATTGGGGGTTAGTTGTACGAGGAAAAATGGTAACCTTCGGTTACCACCCCTACCCTTAACCACGGAAAACGGCTTAACACCGACGAACTTAAGGTCGTCGCTATCAAAACACTTGAGCTCGTTTAAGAGCTCCTCCGCATCAACAGCGGCGGGATCGATTCCCTTAAGAATCATCGTTTTTAATTTTTCGGTTTTGGGCGTGTACGTGAAGTACTCTGCCTTAACCCCCTCCAGTGCTTTGCGGACTTTTTTGTAGTCCTCAATACTGTTACATATAATCTTATGTTTTTGGGCCGAGATATGCTTGACCGCGAAATCCTTAATGTATCTCTTACACAATTTTATACTATCACTAGTACTAAGGTTGCTTACGTTGATGGGGGGGTACTTCTTCCCTCTTTTCCTTTGGGATGGCGATGCAGGCATCGCCAGCTTCTGCCGTTTGTTTGTCGGCGACCTGTTTCCACCCTCTTGCGGGACTTCATTCACCGCACCGTTTTCCATAGCCGGTAATTCGGCCGAAACACTCTTCTTTGGTTGTTTTCTCCACCGGATGAATTGGAAAAAATTTAAAAGTACTATTAAAAGCAAAGTTAGCACACCCCTGCTTTTAATAGTTTTCGCTCATTTCTAATAAAAGTAAGAAAGCTAAAATTCTAAAAATTCTAGCGATTATTAACATATCAATTTTCAGCTAAATAAAACAAAAATTACTGTTTGTCTATTTGTCAATATTTTTTTATCAACTGAAAAATTAAAAAATTTAAATTAGGTCATCAGGTTAGCACACATCACTTTTTTTAATGTAAGAACTTATTTTTAAACTTATAAATGAAACTAATTTAAACATTTTTTTACAATTTTAATAATGAGTCGATCCTCCCTTGTTGAGAATCATCTCATAGATCCGATTGGGAAGCGATTCGTACAACTTTCCAATATAATTCAAGAAAATGGCTGACCAAGCGCTTTTAATGCCTTCAATTAATTCCTCTTTGGTAGAATATTGCCTGCCAGATTCGTAAACTTTGCGAGCCAGCCATCCCCATACGTTTTCTATTATATTGATGTCCGGTGAGTAAGGCGGCCACTTCAATAAATCGACGTTTTGTGCTTCAATCCAAGACCTAATCACCCGGGCAGTGTGAATCGGAGCATTGTCGTGTTAGAAACGCCATGGCACATTTCCAAATAAATTTTTAAAATGGGCAAAAGCAGTTTCCAGAACGTTTTAATAAGTGTTTGCATTCATATTTGTGTTCAAAAATTGCAGCTCGTAGGAGATAGCTCCCCACACCATCACACCGCCCACACAGCTATGAAGTCGATCCAACTGATGTTCCTCCTTCCGAAGATCATGGAAATAATAGTTGTATCCATCGGGTCCTTCCAAATTGAATTTCTTTTCATCCGAAAAGACAGCATAGTGCCAATCAGATCTCCCGGCCATGTGCTCTCGTGCGAAATTTGATCGCATTTTTTCTCGAGCATCGTTAAGTGGTGGTTTTTTCTTAAGTTGTAATCTATTCAATTGTGGAGCAATCCTTATCACCCTTTGAACAGTAGATAAGCTCGCTTTAACACCAACATTTGCCCTGATATTTGCAATAGATTCATGAGAGTTGGATGCGTTTCTCAAAATTGCTCTCTTATCAGCATCGGAAATCACTTTATTATTACCGCCTTTATTATTTCGACCATATCCCGACTTATAACGTACAAAATTGTATATCACTTTTCGACTTCTGCCAACTTTTGTTGATATTTCACTTATTGAAAGCCTGGGGTGGTATCGGCTAAGGTGATAGTTGATAGTTAACAATCAAAATCATCGCTTTACGTCCACGTAAGGTGATTGTTAAATTGACAATCGCTTTTTTGCGATCAATTTCATGTGACAGCTATTTAGGTGTCGCTTTCATACATTTGTGTCATTTTCATAGGTAGAAGCTGAACGGAAATATTCTACACCAAATAAATTAAATACTTTAGTGCTAAAAGAAAATATTGAACAAATTAAAATAAAATAAACTTTAAGTGAAAGTGAAAATTTGTGAAGTGCAATGTTTACTTCATTGGAACTTTTCTACAACTCAAACAGAGAGGAAAATGAAGAAAATAATTACAAAAATGTCCAACTAATAAGAAGAAACCTGAGAAATAAAGCAAATATCTTGGAACTTCCAAACCCGATGTAAGAATGTATATATTTATATACTTATATTCATTGTTGAAGTAGCATTATTTTTTGTGTCTTTTAGATTTTTGAAAAACTTTCGCTTATCAAAAGAAGCGTTTGTGTTTGTTTTGGGACTGCTTGATTTACCAACTGGAATAAGGTCAACTCATGTTCCACCCATCCTGCAATTGCCTGCAACGTTAAATCTTCTTGGCGGTGGTGGCTATCAAAGACAAGTTGGGGCTGATTGGGCTGCACCAATGGGTCAAAGTACGGTGGCTGAAATTACTGCTGCAGTCATTTATTGTATTATGTTAACATTTTAGTATTCTAAGTTCACTTACATTTTTCACAATGTAAACACTCCAAATAAAATTGTACCTATCAGCTGCTCGGAATGACAGCGTCGGCAAGGAAGTGACGTTCCAAATCCTAAGTGCTGCCAATGATCAATCATTTTTTTGTGATCGCTCTACGCAGAGCAAAGAAGAGTTGATAATCAAAAACGACAATCAACTATCACTTTAGCCGATTCCCACCCCTGAGCTCTTTATAAGCTCCGATTTTTGCTTTCTCTTCAACCGATAGCATTTTTCCTTTACCCATATTAAAAAAAATAGATCACTTGAGCAGTAAATAAAATTTGGTGCCAATACGTGGTCAAATTCCGAAGAACAAGGTGTATGTGCTAACCTGATGACGCAAAAATTAAGCTCATATTTCCATTAAGACTAAAAGAAAATAGCAAAAACCATATAACGGTACATTGTTATTGCATGTTCTCTTTGCCAATGATAGTACCTACAAAGATGAGAAAAATAGAAAACAAAAAAGTAACTGCAAGTTAACAACAACAACAAAATCAGAAGCAATCGTATTAGGCTGATGAAGCTGTGCTAACCTGATGACGCGCAGTGTACTGTTGTGGACAATCACCATTCTGTGCCAAAATCCACCTAAACAAAAAATATAATTAGACCACAGCAGCACACATAACCTCAAACACAAACACTTACCTGCTCACATTGTTGTTTGTTACCAGGTATGGGAATTCGCCGATCACACCTGAAACACGAACGGCGGAACGGCAGAGCCTGGTGACAACAAACAATAAAAGTATTCGCCGCAGGTAGACTGATGAAGTGACGAGTTATGAATTTCTTCCGAAAACTGTCAAACGACCAGCTGATAACCACGACAATAAATGAGTAGCCGAATTTTCAGCGGACGCATCCAGGGAAAACGGGAGTTAGGCAGACGTGTTGTTGGTGGAATTTCGTAAACGGAATTCAGGTGTGCTTACCAATCTAAGGTGGGAACAATTTTTACACCAAACATAGACGTATGGCACATCGTTGAAGAGGAAATTACACCAGGAGTACGGGAAAAATGCTTGATTTGCCGAAATATGAGCCTGGTAGAAAATACCAGCATAGCGAGTGTGTGACATTTGGAAAAGACGTCAAAACCGTTCCAGAGATGTCAATGGAGACTGGAAGACCCTTGGAAAGGCAGGGAGGACTATGAAAAAGCCGATCGAACAACGACCGAGTCTATTCGGAATTCCACCAGCTATCCTATCCCATAGTCGTAAAAATAAAATCAAACCCTCTCGGGAACCATAATTTGTGAAAGCGTTCATTCTTTTTTTTTCTTTCTGCTCCAATCTAGGCTCTGTTTGGCTCCCGCAGCTGAAAAACACAACAGTACTTTATTTGCATTTAAAATTAAATGACTCCTTGGTTTCTTTGAAATGCTTAATTAGATTAACTAGTTAGAGCGGTTATTTATAAACCAGTTGACTGTTTCGAGAAAATTGATTTTTTTTACAAGTCGAGTCTCATATTTTATTAAAGATTTGGTTTTACCTATATATTGAAGAATTCATTAAAATTGTAAAACCAGCGTGCTGTCTTTTTTAAAAGGTTGTCTCACAGATTAATTGGATTCTACAAATGTTTTTCATAATTACAGAAAAAAAAATATTCAAAATCACCTAATGCCCCATGGCTTAAGTTCATAAGTGACGTGTTTTATGAAAAATTACTCAAGAAAAAAAAAATGGTACTTCCTAAATTTGATTCAGTCGAATTCAAAATTTTGACGACATCACCAAAAGTCATGCCACATCCAATACTTCCGTAATTAAAACATACGTTCTCCACTCGAAGCCATTTAATCATGTCATAACTTTATTCCCCTCCCCGCAAAAAAAAAAAAATACAATTCACCTCTTTCTGTTTCCAGATACATTCCACATCCATATCACACATCCCACAGTCAATTAAAAATCCCATCCATCTATGCGTAACCGAGTGATAAACGCTCCCCACAGTGAGAGCATCACAACAACCCAACGAGAATTAATCAAATCGCTCGAATGTCCTGGCTTGCTTAAAATATTATCCTCCTTAATTACTAAACGAAATACCGCACGCCTCAGAATTAAGTGCAACTCATTAATTATCCGCCCCGAAAAGCCACCACCACCCGAAAGCACACAAGAGGATGTTCCCTTGTTGTACACCGAAACTAAATTGACACATAAGCCAAACTGTCAGTGCCCGTCTGACTCCCCATCCCCAGTGTCGTCTGTAGAGGCCCACCGTGCCTGAGAACATGTTTGTTAAACATGACCAAACATTTGGATAGAGCGGGTCGAGGAACCCGAAAAATAAGATTCATGGATCATGGCTATAGCGAGCACTAAATTTTCTTTTGAAGGGCCACATTGAGACAGTAGCGCCGAGGAATCATTGTCACATGTGGATGTGGAACCCTGCCGCACATCCCCATCCACCATTCCACTGATCATTTGAAGCAAAATAGAAGCAATTAATAATCCGTGATGCACTATTTAACAGCTGGGGGAAGTGGGGCCCTCCGTCCAATGCTTAATAGGATCTTAATAGTTCTATTAGTGCCTACCTTTACGTGCGAAGCGGATACCGTGTTTGAGGACGAGCATTCCCTCTGTGTGCAGTGCCGCCGCGCCGTCACTTTGATTCGCGGTGCAACTACTCGATGGGATGAGAAGAGAGTCGGCGGGAGATGATGATGATGAAGGAGGAGATCACTTCATGGCTCTGTTTGCCGTTGCCACTTAATTTATTGACTTTCCCGAGGATGAGATTTTTTTTTTTTATTTATATGGATTTCTTGTTGCTCTCCGACCTCGTCCCTAATGCATTCTCAAGTGCTCGCGCGCTCGCTGAAGTTGAAGTAGCATCTGGATCTGCTGAACGTGGGGTGTATAATAGGGTGGTGGATGGTGTATGGTGATGATGATGACGATCATCGTTTAGTGTGCATATTAAGATGTTCACTCATCCTGGGAAGAGTGAGAGTAATAAATTCTGTGGTTAATGGAAGCGACACTTTTGGAATTGGCCTTGCTTTGGCATTTATCTCACTTGAGTTTTGCCTTTGGAATGAAAAAAGCCGACCCATTGGATGGTTTTTTTTTTTTTTTTAAGTTTAAACGATGCCGACGTATTTTAGAAGTAGTTTAACACCGGAAGGTGACATATAATGGGAATCCATGTTTTATGTGGTGAGAGATTTTTTATGTTGCTTCGTGGTACTTCAGGCATTTAGTGCAATTTAAATCAGAAAACCGCTCGTTTTTATGAGGTGATAAATGGACCATTTTACGTAAGATAAGAGAATTGAGGAACGCGATTTAGTGTTTGAAATGGAATTAGCTGGGGTAGGTTACAAAATGTGCACTAATTCATACGATGTCTAGTAGTTTAGGTCATTTTTGAAGACCACATGTTAATCAGTTGTCTGGAACTTTTTATGTAGAATCGGTGGATAAGTGAGACACTTTATGACTTATGAATATAAAGGCTGAAGAACTACCGACTTTTTTTTTTTTTAAGTAAAACTCAAACATATCGTTCTATTCAGCAAAATCGTTATTTGAGGTTTTAGTTTAGCTTATGCCATTTAATGTTTGAAGATAATTTCATGGTCCATTCTGTGAGTCCAATTTTCGACCGCTCTATAAGCATATCGGTTGGTATTCCAAGAAAAACTCGAGTTATGATATCTTCCAAAATATCAATCGCTTCGGGTCTATTCGTGTTGTAATAGATTTCACATATTCCCATGGAAAGAAATCCAATTGCGATTTTAGTGGCCAACGAACAGGACCATTTCTTGAGGTGATGTTTTCAGCGATCTCTTCAATAAAGCGATTGATTCGTTAGCCTTATGGCATATAGCAGCGCCATTCTGTTGAGAACACAAGTTACACCAATGTCTTGAATATCGGCAACAAAAATTCATTGATCGTTCGTCATTAGCGATCTCCATTGACAAACTCGCTAACTTCGGCATTTTTTTTTAAGAAAACCGGTCCGATAAAGATTCTTCTCTAAGTGGAGCTACAGTTCGGAATGAATCAAGGCCTCAACCAACATGGCCTTCCAATTAGCCCGATCCTAAGCTAACTGCTTCTAGTTGTCGGTTTCTACTTGTGACCGCCACTTAAGACGAGGTCTTCCTCTACTGTGTCCGAATTCTGTCTGCGAATCGAAAAGTCTGCGAGCTCTGGTGTCCATTTGTTCTACCTGTCCTAACCATCTTGAACGTCCAAGGCGGAGTATTTTTTTTATTTTTAATGGGTATGTCGCTGTATAGCTCTTGGTTGAATTCATAGCCCGTCAACGCAAAGGGGTCCGAAAGTTTTTCGATGAATATTCCTCTCAAATCGACTAAAGATTTTTTTAACCATTTTTATCCACGGTAGTAGAGCAGGCCTGGGATGATCAAGGTCTTAGGATTTCCTTAGTAACGGGTGATTTTTTAAGCATAAAAAAAAAAATTTATGGCGCAACAGGCTTGTTAGTACCCAGGGCCTAGCTTTCTTTGCACAGCCATTCATGTGTGCGTACATATGTAGTTCTTAGCACGATGGCGGGACCTCCTGTTTTGTGCCGACTCGGCTAAGTTGAGATAAGCTTTTCGTGACAATTGATACACCAGTGAAAAATCATTTAGGTGTTGCTACGGCTGGGAATCGAACCCAGTCCTTCGGCGCGGCAGTTCATCGCACTAACCATCGCGCCACTGAGCCCGTCAGTGTTTTTTTTTTAATTCAATAAAACACTCAAATTGGCATCACATACTTAAAATTTTTATTGTAATCGATAAATACGCCTTAACCATTTACGTTTTACAGACAACTTCATGTAAATGTTGGCCGCGGCTCCGTTGCAAATGGTCCAATCGGAAGGTCCAGTTTCGCGTCACTTTTTCGAGCATTTCGGCCTGTATTCCACGAATTACGCGTGTTATTTTACCCTGTAAGGCTTCAATCATGTTCGGCTTTTCCACATAGACTTACAACTTTACATAACTCCACAAGAAATTATCAAGAGGCGTTAGATCGCATGATCTAGGCGGCCAACTAACAGGGCCATTTCGGATATAAGCTGCTCACCAAATTCATCCTTCAATATTTCAGTTGTTTTACGAGCTGTGTGGCATGTGGCACCGTCTTGATGAAACCACATGTCAATCAAGTTCAACTCCACCAACTGGGCAAAAAAAAAAGTCGCGTATCATGGCTTGATATCGTTCGCCGTTGACGGTAACGTTTTTTCCGCTGTCGTCTTTGAAGAAAAATGGACCGATGATGCCACCAGCCCATAAACCACACCAATATGTCATTTTTTTAGGGATGCATCGCTAATTCTTGTGTGTCATCTGTCTGTTCATCACTTCAGATGCGAGATTTTGCTTATTTACGTATCCATTGAGCTCGAAAAGAGCCTCATCGCTGGTCGCCACAATATGGTCGTTACATACGGTGCACAATTTTCACAGAGCACGAATTTTGATAACAAATTTCAATGAGTTGCAACCGTTGCTCGTTTGTAAGTCTTTCCATGTTTAAATGGCAGAGTATACTGAAAACGGTTCACTTTGACAGATGACGTTTGGAAGCCATTACTAACCAGTGCTGCCAATCTGAAAAACTTAACTCTTCAAAAATCTCCGGTTAGAAGGTGGTTGCGGACGACCACTTCCGTGTAATTTATATCGTACGACCATAATAGCTTTTCGCTTCGATTCGTTCAGTTTTCGTTTACTTTTGCTCACTGCAGAAAAGCGAATTCTTTCCTTCTTTCTCTTTGTTTTGTTATTTCATACAAAAATTTGACATTTCATTTCAACAGCTGTGTACATTTAAATTTTAAAGTTCATAAGCAACGAAATTTTGTTTGGCAAAAGGACTTCCACTCTGACAATCGCTTCCATTCACAAAAGTCTCTTATGGGCAACTTGAGTGATTGACAGTGCGGAAGAAAACTTAACGAAACATTTTGACATTAGCTTTCGATTCCTTTCGACTGTTATGGGTCAGCCTTTTAACAGCGGTTTGCAAGAGAAATTCTGCGTTTAATATCTGACGAGATGTTGTTGTCAGAATTGATAGCTGTGCTGAGGTATAGACAAAGTCCCGTTCTGCCCAGTTTATCGATATTGTGTGTCCCTTCGTGTTGACGCTTTCTTCTCTAACTATGACATCACGTTGAGTCCTAGCAATGATGTCAATATCGTATGCTAGTAGCTGCACCGATTTACGGAAAATTCTGCCTCTAGTGTTGGCTCGGGAGTTCTGCACAATCCTCTCAAGAATCAGATTGAAGAAGTCACCTGACAGCGCAACGCCTTGTCTAAATCCCTTTTTTTTTGTATCGAATGCGTCGGTGATGTCGCTTCCGACATTGATGGAGCAGCGAAAATTCTCCATCGTCATCCTACACAATTGGACGAGTTTGGGCAGTGTACCAAAACTAGACATGGCTCTGTATAGTTCGTCTCTATAAGTGCTGTCGTATGCGGCCTTGAAATCGATGAATAGGTGGTGAGTACCGCTTTGGACTTCTTGGGTTTCCAGGATCTGCCGAAGTGTGAAGATTTGATCAGTTGTGGACTTTCCATGCCTAAAACCAAACTGAAAAGGCCGACTAGGTTGTTGGTAAACGGTTTCAGGGGTTCACACGATACGGCAGATAGAATCTGGTATGCGATGTGGAGGGGACTTATGCTTCTGTAGTTAACGCAGTTCAGAGGGTTCCTTTTTAGTGGATCGGCAAACGATGCTGAGGTTCCATTCTTCAGGCATACTTTCATCCGACCAGATTTTGCTTAAGAGTTGGTGGATCTTAGTTACCAAATCAGCAGTGTGCTTGCTTTTTAAAGCTCGAGGTAGGCCGTCATTTCCTGCAGCCATATTAAGTTTCAGGTTAGACATTGCTATTCTCACTCCACTTGGGTCGAGTAGCTGATAGTTTTCGCTGTCTTCGATAATGTCGAATGGTTTGTTCTTCCTGACAGCGGAATGTTGTTCGTCATCGCCGTAAAGCAGTCTGCAGAAATCGTTGTTTCCTTGTTTATCTCGACTGGATTCTATCTGAACCTTGTATCCTTGTCTTTGAAGTTTTAAACTTTGGTACAACTTGCGAACATCATTCATTACTCTCTTTACCCTCGATTCTTGCACTTTTTTCTTTTTTCTGAAAGGCCGGTATTCTTCCCTCCTTCTTTGCCTATAGAGGTCATTGACAGCTTTCGACTTCTCCAACAGTTTAGCCTTGTGGTCTTGTGGGTCTCGTTCTTGACTACGGGTATCAGTCGGCATTCCTCATCAAACCAAGGGTTTCTTCCTGGTGGGCGCTAGAAACCTAGCACATCAGTTGCGGCTGATCTAATGGCTTGTTGGAATCGTGGCGATTGTTTTTTGACATTTGATTCTGGTGGTATGGTGTTGAGATGTTGATAATTTTGTAGTCCTTAGGTCAACTTAGTTGGTTTACCAAAACAATTTAAGTTTTCAAAACAGTCAGCTATTGAATTGGAAAAATATCTCATGTGACTTAAGGTTAAAATTTTCCTAGAATTAAGTAAACAAATCCTTCAATATATTACAAATAATTATTTTTATTAAATTTAAAAATAAATTTGCTACGTTTCTCTGAAAGAATTTTCTGATTCCGATCGCTACTTATTGACGTGAAATTTCCTTGGGCTCGTCGGTATAAATCCAAACTCTCATGAAACGAATTTTTAACACGAAAAGTCATGGGTAAGGAAAGGCTAGCGTGATTGGACAACGGCGGGAAAACAACAAGCAAGACTTGTTTCAGCAAAATAGAGCGAGAGCATAAGCACGAGATAGCACTCTGTTCTGCAAAGAATCCAAAGCATGCACATCAGAAAATTGGGACAGGGGGCAAGCGTGGACAGTACAAACGTGCGACGATCAACAGGAAGAAGGGCTTCTGTTATTTGAGAAACATCGATTCGGGAAGTTTTAATTTAACCCCGTAGCACTCTACGGTCTCTTTTTTCAGAGCAGCATATAAAATCTTCAATTGCTGTCCTATACAATTGAGACGTCATACCTTTTAGGAACAGATGTTTGTAACTTGAACAATATGGAATGAATGAGCTTGTTGCTGCCGAAAAGTTCCTTAGAGTAACTGTGTAGTCTTTTAAGTTGAAATACCTGAATTAAAGGGCTGCAACATGTTTTTGCGCCCCTTGCGGCTGACGCCCACGCTACGCCACTGCGTACAAGTTGGCGATTATCCGCAGGTTCTCTCCGAATGTCACTTCAATACTCGGAGAAATGCATGTGCCGCACTTCTTTAAAACGATCCTGAAGGCAGTAGTACTTGAATGGATCACAAATTCCTAAGAACTGTGAAATTGTAAATTTTCTGGAATTCATTATCAATGTGAATATTAATGACGTTGTTATGATATACCACTTGTGCCATGAGTTTCTCAAAATTGCATGGTGCATGAAATTTACCTGAACACTCCATTCATTATTTTTACAAAACCCTCTTAAGTTGGTGTGTCAACTATAGAACAGAGTTTAATAATTTTGACAACTTGTGGATGTCAAAGATCATTTAAGGGTGGATAATTGAAAAATCATAATTATGCGTGACAATCAAAGAAAATTTCCTTAAACGACTATGTACGTACCCTTTTTCTCAATGAATCAAAGGACTTGTTATGTCCATTCATACAAGTCCCATTCTGTCGAAAAATACCCCAGCGACTCACTAACAAAAGAACAGCAAGATTGCAGTTAACAAATCGGCTAATCGGTGTTTTAGCAAGGATCGGTTGAAGTGGCAATTCCCAAGTGGCGATTTGGTTTCTTTTTTTTTGTTTCCCTTAAAAGGATCCTTAACATCGATGTGCTCATAATTGCCAATTTCAAGTGAGAACATATAAATTCCTTGAAAAGGATTTTTTTGTTTATCTATTCGGACTTTGGTTTCATTAATAGGGTTAGGTAAGGTTTGATGGATTGTTGACGCTCAGTTAAGCAGAATTAATAAGCATTCAATCACTTCAAAAACTCCTTGGAAAAGCCGACATTCATTTTGTTTACATCAGCTTCTTGCAGGAAATATTGAATGCCCCGCTCTGCTAGAAATACTTTCTCTCAGGGCCAACTAACGAAATCTAAGTTCTGTTCCTTCCGAACCAACTGCGGCAACAACGAGCCTATGACTAGATTACTCCACCTTGCTAATGGGGATAACTCCTTTGGTTTTCACTGTAGCAAACTTGTTATACAAAACTCCATTATGCCAACCTCATCAACCACTACTCCTTAACCCTTGTTCTAATAAATAAATTTAGTTAAGTTAATTTAGCTTAAATCAAATTCACCGTTCGGATTTGGCATAAAACAGAAGGTCCCACAATCGTGCAAAATTTACACATGCACACATGATTGGTTGTTAGAAAGCTCGGCCCTGGATACTAACAAGCCTGTTGCGCCAAAATTTTGTATTTGTTTTTGTATTTAGCAGTAAGTTGAGCTTGTATTAATCTTAAAAAATAAATAGGCCTCCTTGGGCCCATGGAGATACCCTTTATTGTACCTGAAAAGCAAGCTGCGTTAGTGAAAATAGTGACAACTAGGTGATTTATGCTGCTCCATTAGCTTCAAATAGCTGGTTGCTGCATCCCAACTAGCAGCAGAAGTTGAAGATATGTGCTATAGGGATTGTAGCTAGCTCCGTCCAGTCCTCGTAGTAAAAGCTGCCGAGGTGGATGATGTCTGATGACCTGATATGACTCTCACCACTATAGAAATGGGAGCTCTACTCAGAGCTATAAGTTTGTAAGATTTACTTACCTTCTTACATAAGAGGTGCTACAGTCCAGAATGAACTTAGGCTTCAGCTAACATGCTTCTGCAACTAGCGCGGTCCTTAGCTAACTGCCTCCAGTTGCGCACTCCAAGTTGGTTGGGGTCGGTGTCTACTTGTGCGCGCCACTTAAGGCGAGGTCTTCCTCTACTACGTCCGACGTCTGGCTGGGAATCGAAGACTCTGCGAGCCGGAGTATTGGTGTCCATTCGGTTTACATGTCCTAGCCATCTTAAACGTCCAATGCGGAGATTTTTGACCTGGGGCATGTGGCTGTACACCTCATGTAGTTCTCCGTTGAATCTTCGTCATCATAGTCCGTCAACGCAATCAGGATCGAAGATTTCATCCTCTTCATCCTCTTCATCACAATTTCATACGGTCCATGCTTGAGCGCCGTAGAGCAGGACTGGGATGATCAGGGTCTTATATAGGATCTCCTTAGCAGTTCGATTGAGGGCTTTACTCGGGCTTTGCTCGAAGAAACAGCTGTTGGCAGGAATAATTCTTCGTTTAATTTCTGACGAGATGTTGCTGTCAGAGTTAATAGCGGAACCGATGTAGACAAAGTCCCGAATATCTCAAAGTTACATCTGTCATAGGTTGTGTGTCCTTTCGTGTTGACAGCAAATACTTTGTCTTGCACGCAATTACTGCTAAACCCATTTTGCCGCTTCCTTCTCTATACCAGCAAACATGGCAAGTCAAGTTGGGTCCTACCAATGATGTCAATATCGTCGGCGTAGCCTAGTAGTTGTACCGATTTTTAGAAAATTGTGCCTCTGGTGTTGGCTTGTGAGTTATGCACAATCCTCTCAAAAATCAGATTGAAGAAGTCACATGATAGCGCATCGCCATGCCTAAATCCTTTTTTTGGTATCGAATGTGTCGGTGAGATCGTTTAATGCCTTGATGACACAGCGAGATCCATCGGGTATTGGTCTCATTGAATCGGACTTGACTTGCTAAACAATAAGCGCAAGTGTTGATTAAACGACGAAAAACAGCAACGCTATAAGAGGCCTGGTCAGAATGGCATGGAATGAATAACCGGCCTGCTGTCCCAGGCGAACCTAGGCAAGGTGCTTTGACATATTCGGACAACAGGTTGTCTAGGAATTTCAAGACTTAGTCAGGCCCCTTGATTAGAGAACGTGGCGGAAGAACAGAAAGACCAACGCAGACTTCAATCCCGTAGTGGATACTGATGGTCTCGTGTCCTAGGGGTAGCACATGAAATGGAACTGGCCCTCCAGGTTAGGGGTTGTTCTTTGGGTTAACTACCTAACCATATAAAAAGTAATTGTTACGAAGAAACCAATAGGACTGATTTTATTGTTGACGACCCGGCTAAACGATAAAAGGACAACGACGTTCGTATCTGCACTTGGATTGCGAGAACATTAAACAGGAGAGGTGCAAGCGATCAACTAGCGGAAGCCCTAAGCTGCTATAAAGCAGACATTACTGCCATCCAGGAAATACGATGAGATGGGCCGGGCAAAAAGAGGATGAAAAACTGTGACATCTACTACGGGACCATGTTATAGTGGGCAGAAATAGCGACTATTCGGATGCGAATTTTTTATAAGTGCCAGACTTAGGCAAGAAATCTTATGTTTCCAAGACATTAGCGAACGCATTGTAACAATCCGCATCAAGGCCGAATTCGCCAACGCGCTCACGCCCCAACGCAACTGAGGAAAAAGCTAAGGATTGCTTCCACGAGCTCCTTGACAAAACCTATGAGCGATACCGAAGTACGACGTTAAAATCGTGCTGGGAGATTTAAACGCAAAGGTAGAAAGAGAAGACATCTTTAGCAGTACTGTCGGAAAAATAGCCTACACGTCAACACGTCTGGTAACGGACTTAGGCTAATTGAATTTGCTACGTAACGAAATGCCACTAAAGCCAACACACGGATTCCTCGCCTAGATATCCTTAAGGGGACATGGCGGTCTCCAGATCAGCGAAAGGTCAACCAAATCGAGCACATTGCGATAGACATGAGGTACGCGTCCAGTATTTTGGATGTCCGAACATTCCGAGGAGCTAACATCGACTCGGACCACTACCTTGTTGCAGTCAAGGTTAGAATGCGGATATCCACTACGCCACAACAATCCAGAAATACTGTAAAAAAAATTTAATGTCGAAAGACTGCAATCGCAAGAGACCGCCAAGACCTTCGCGCAACGCGTATCCTTAAACCTCTCGATTAACACCATACCACCGACATCGAATGTCGAAGAACTGTGGCAACGATGCCAACAAGCCATTAGATCAGGCGCAACTGATGTGCTTGGTTTCTCGCGCCCACCAGTCAGAAACCCCTGGTTTGATGAGCAATGTCGACAGATGCTCGCAGCCAAGAACGAGGCCTACAAGGCTAAGGTGCTGGTAAAGACGAGAGCTGCCATTGAGCTATATAGGCAGAGAAGAAGGGAAGAACACATGCTTTTCAAAAGGAAGAAAAAAGAGCAAGATAAGTTCGCGATCGAGGATATAGAGAGGTGCCACTTCAGGAGCGAAGTTCGGAAGTCTAACCAAAATGTAAAACGCCAAAGCCAAGGAAACAAGGCTCGAACAGAATCCTTTTGAGATGTTCGAGGAAATATCGTAATTGAGACAAAGTCGATGCTGAGGGTATGGAAGAACTACATCAAGCACAGCGAACCATTCAATAATGGCAACTGCAGCGAAAACTGCCAACCACCCAACCTGAGTGAAACGAGAATTGAAATTTACAAACTTAAGCTGCCAGAAATGATGGCCTTTCATCTGAGCTTTATAAAACTGGGATACATGGGAGAGGACTTTCACTTTTGGGTTCGGGGTTACAGATTTATCCCAGGGAACAATACGACGGATGAGCTTACCATGCCGGGCACAACTCTTGATATTCCACCGCGAGTAGAAATATTAGGCTTGTCCATCGTAAATCAAACTGGAATTGACTAAGAAACCAAGCCACAGATGGATAAACGGCACAAAGTGTCAAATATCCAGGAAAATCTGGCTTTAGAAAAACTAGAAAATCTACCTCTGCTTGATAATGCTGAACAGATAAAACATCAATACCACCATTCCTTACAGGACACTGCTCCTATGACCAACATACAAAAAAAACGTGTCATCTTAAGTAATGAATTCTGAAGAAGCTGCTTGAACTAAGCCCTTGTCCAGCGGTCTCTTACAAAAGAAAACTCCACCTAGGAGACTTCTTCTTTGACAATCTAGGTGTCCTGGCTATTAGCAGAAATTTCTTCCTCTTCATAGTCAGAATGGTTCACTTAGGCAAACGAATCTTTTAAAAAAATCGACAGTTCCACAATGATACAATAATGGACCTTCCTGGTCTATGTTTGCACGCGCATTTCGTGCAGCCACTATAACCTAACCTTACCTTTAGAGCTTGAACGGATAACTGAACGGAATGACTCACAGATACAAAGAGTCACAGGATCTCAGAAGTAGCCTGATTCATTTATATAATTTTTCGGATTGACGAAAAAATTGGAGACGCAACGTGAAATCTGGTGCGTGTTTATGTTAAGGCGCCTCTACCGGTAATTCAAATGCTCATTCAATGCCCATTCAAATGCCACAAATAATTGTTCTTGTGATTATCGGATCCCAAGAGTCCTTTTTTGTTTAAAGAAAAACATCCAAGAAAAGAAAAACACACTTACCCCTTCAAAGAAACCCCCAATCATCAATTCCTTACGTCAATCAGTCAAAGTCACCAGACGGAAAAATTCTCCAGCGCAAACATTAAAATTGCTCCAACAAAAACATCTCTCTCGCCATACGACACACTCTTCCAATGAAAGGATTCCACGTACCTATGTATGTGCGTGACATTGCATGCGCCTGCCACCGCAACTCAACAAGGAGCCGAATAACAATTATGCATTCGTAATAACAACACAAAGTCAGTCCGGACCAAAGTATGCGGACCCCAGCATGTCCGGGACCAACAAAATACCAACTCGAGGGTAATTTATGCGCTCACACTCCACGTCCACACCCAAGCGAAGAGAGTGCACCAAACCCAAGGCCCCATGCCCATCTCGGCCCCACAACTGCCACACAGTGCAACACGAAAACGTGTGACAAATCCCCGAACGCGATAAAACGGTTCACCTGACACGCAACCCCAACACTGACAAAACACAGGGTTCGCGAGGCGACGCGATGTATGCAATTAGATAACCGTTTAATAATAATTGCAACGGAATTAATAGAAATGTTTTATTACAATAAATTAGCCGGCCAGATAAGTGCCGTTCGACATTTTGCACTTTTCGCGCGCCAATTACTCCCGCGGATGCCTAGTTGGCGGTGGTGCGCGCGGTGCATCTAGGCTGGGCGCCGCGGCCGTCCGACTGTTGGCCCCCACCATATCGGTGGTGATGGTGGCGCGAATTCAAATTGCGAATGCGTGCTCGGTGGGTAACACCCCCCGGGGGGGGCGACTACCGCGCCATCACCGACACGCCAGCGTATTTATTGTGGTTAATTATTTGTTTTCGTGACACCAATAATTAAATACTTGAAGCTACCTCGACCAGGGAGTTGGATCTGGAGCGCGGAATTTAGTTTACGCCGCGCTAATGAGTGCGCTCCGCCGTATGTTAACCCGCCTGACATTGGTGATTTATATTTGTTCGCAAGCAATGCTTCTGCGCTTATCTCCTGGTAGTGAGATACAGATGTGGCAGTGGTGGCAAGTGGCAACCTTTCTTGGAGATTTTCTCTGAACTGATTTTCCTTAAGAGCAGCTCCTGCGGTGCACACACCTCATTAAATGTTCCACATTATCTCTGCGTGGCTATAAGTGAGTTGCTTCCTTGAATCGCTAATGCGGTGAAGTCGGTGACTGTGGTGTGATTAATTTTGTGCGCGCAATCAATGGAAGCGGTGTGTATAGATGCGTTTGGCTGTAGATAAGGAAGTTTTGGTTCGAAAGGCTAAGCATTGGATGTAGCAGGACTTGTGTTGTATCGCTTGCCATTCAATTGATTTAACTTTCTCTTAGACGGGTAGTTACGAAGAGGTTGGAGGTGTTAAAAAATGGCCGTTTTCGAAAGGAAGAGAAGTATGTACTCTTGTGTAGTTCCCAACATATCTCAAAAAATAGGTGGCTTAGGAATTATTTGGAATGGGCACAGTGATATGTGCTAGCATAGCCTGATTCAATTGCTCCATACGGTTTGGTGTTCTCAATCAGGCACACTGACAGTACCAAACGGATAGAGAGAAGTTTCAGTCAACGTTGGTGTCCGTCTTCATTTCGACAGGATTCTGTACGAGACTTTGTTCCTCGGTTTTGACGTTTTACACTTTGGTAAAACTTGGACATCGATCCTGGAGTGGCACCTCTCTATATCCTCGTCGGTATTCTGCCCTTCTTCTCTACCTATAGAGCTCTGGCTGGTGGGCAAGAGAAACCTAGCACATTAGTTGAGGCTGATCTAATGTTTTTCGACATTCAATGCTGATGGTATGTTGTTAATCGAGAGGTTAAGGTATACGCATTAGGTTGTTGTAAATCACCGGTCTTTTTTCTTCTTTCTGAAAAGCCGGTGTTCTTCGCTTCTTCTCTGCCTAACGGCAGCTTTCGTCTTCACCTGTACCTTAGCCTTGAAGGCCTCGTTCTCGGCTCCGAGCATCTGTCGGAATTCCTCTTCAAACCAGAGGTTTCCTGCTGGTGGGCGAGAGATTGTGGATATTTTTTGCATCGTTGCCATTGTTCTTCGACATTCGATGCTGGTGATATGGTGTTAATCGAGAGGTCTAGGGATACGCGTTGCGCAAATGTCCTGGCGGTCTCTTGCGGTTGCAGTCCTTCTACATTAAATTGTTTCACAGTATTTCTGATTTGTTGCATGGTGGATATCCGCATTCTAACCTTGGCTGCAAGAAGGTAGTGGTCCGAAGCGATGCTAGTTCCTCGGAATGTTCGGACATACAAAATACTGGACGCGTGCCTCTTGTCTATCGCAATGTGATCGATTTGGTTGACCTTTCGCTGATCTGGAGACCGCCATGTCCCCTTATGGATATCTAGGCGAGGAATCCGTGTGTTGGCTATAGTGGCATTTCGTTCCGTAGCAAATTCTATTAGCCGTCCGTTAGCAGACGTGTTGTCGTGTAGACTATGTTTTCCGACAATACTTCTAAAGATGCTTCTCGTCCTACCTTTGCGTTAAAATCTCTCAGCACGATTTTAACATCATACTTCGGTAGTCGCTCATAGGTTTTGTCAAGGAGTTCATAGAAGCAATCCTTAGCTTTATCATCTTTTTCGTCCGCTGGAGGCGTGGATGCATATATGGCTTATGTTTTCGAATTTAACCTTGATGCGTATTGTTATAATGCGTTCGCTAATGTCTTGGATACATAAGACTTCTGGTCTTAGTCTGGCACTTATAACAAATCCGCATCCGAATAGTCGCTGTTTACGCTCACTACAACTTTCCTGGATGGCAGTAATGTCTGCTTTATAGCAGTTTAGGGCTTCCGCTAGTTCTTCGCTTGCACATCTTCTGTTTAATGTTCTCACATTCCAGATGAAGATACGAACTTCGTTGTCCTCTTTTCGCTTAGCAGGGTCGTCAACAATAAAATCCGTCAGTCAGTTACAAAGCAGCCAACAGCCTCGGATGTTGTCGAAGCAGCTCTTCTAGGATAGCCTGGAATAGCAAGCCCTGTATTTATTCCCTGCCATTTTGACCTGACTGTTTATGGTGTTGCTGTTTTTTGTCTTGTTATCAACACTCGAACTTATCGTTAAAGAAGTCAGTACTCGATGGTTAGCACCTTTGATGTGTAGCCAGAGTTACAACCACTGTGCATTGCCAAGTGAAACCCAATCGGAATCTAAGCTCGTTCTTCAGCTACTCCCGTATCATAGAATGTCTACTTCTGTAAAAATTAAGCAAGACCAACTACCACTACCACTTTTTAGGAAAATGGACGAAAAAAATCTTACACAACATAATTTGTCTTTTCAGACGCTGGTTTTTAACTCACACATGAGCTAACGCAGACTTACGCTATATTTAAGCCAAGCAACAACAGGCCATCTAGACCTACCTTCCATCCATACCCTTCTAAACATCAGGGGAAATTTTATCATATCTTGTCGAAACGTCAAGTTTTTCGAGCAGCGAATTACTGCCATATAATCGGATAATGATGGTGGGGGGTTGTAGAACGAGGGTAGACTCTGATTGGCTTTAACTTGGCAGGCACCTGAAGTGCTTATTTTTACCTCCAAGTGGTGACCATCGGGTCCTGGTCTCATCCAACCGGATTTGACGTGCTAAACGATAAGCGCGAGTGTTGATAACACGACGAAAAACAGCAACAGCCTGTTGCAAACAGCAGTGGCACGGAATGAATACCCAGCCTGCTGTTCCATGTGAACCTAGACAAGCTGCTTCGACATATTCGGACAACGGGTTGTCTAGGAATTCCACGGGTTAGTCAGAGCCCTGGAATAGAGATGATGTTAGATGAACCGAAAGGCCAACGGCAGCGCTCAATCCCGTAGTGGATACTGATGGCCCTGTGTCCTATGGGTATCTAATAAATTCGAACTGACCCTCCAGGTTGGGGGTTGTGCTATGGGTTAACGACCCAATCATGGAAAAATCTAACGGTTACGAAGCAACCAATAGCCTCGGAAAGGACTGATTTTATTGTTGACGACACGGCTAAACGAAAAAAGGACAACGACGTTCGTATCTGCACCTGGAATGTGAGAACATTAAACAGGTGAGGTGAAAGCGAACAATTAGCGGAAGCCCTAAACTGCTACAAAGAAGACATTACTGCCATCCAGGAAATACGATTTAATGGGCCGGGCAAAAAGAGGATGAAAAACTGCGACATCTTCTACGGACCGTGTTATAGTGAGCAGAAACAGCGATTATTCGGATGCGGATTTGTTATAAGTGCCAGACTTAGGCAAGAAGTCATTTTAACAATCCGCATCAAAGCCCAATCCGCCAACATAAGCCTTATGTGCACTCATGCCTATGGAGGAAAAAGATGACAAGCTAAGAATCGCTTCTACGAGCTCCTTGACAAAACCTATGAGCGACTACCGAAGTATGATGTTAAAATCGTGCTGGGAGATTTTAACGCAAAGGTAGGAAGAGAAGACATCTTTAGCAGTATTGTCGGAAATCATAGCCTACACGACAACACGTCTGGTAACGGACTTAGGCTAAGTGACTTCGCTACGGAGAACGAAATCCCACTATAGCCAGCACACGGTTTCCTTACCTCGATATCCATAAGGGGACATGGCGGTCTCCAGATCAACGAACGGTCAATCAAATTGATCACATAGCGATAGACAAGCGCCACGCATCCAGTATTTGGATGTCCGAACATTCCGAGGAGCTAACATTGACTCGGACCACTACCTTGTTGCAGCCATGGTAAGAATGCGCATATCCACTACGCCACAACAATCCAGAAATACTGTAAAAAAAATCCCTGGTTTGATGAGGAATGCCGACAGATACTCGCAGCCAAGAACGAGGCCTACAAGGCTAGGCTGCAGGTGAAGACGAGAGCAGCCGTTGAGCTCTATAGGCAGAGAAGAAGGGAAGAACACCTGCTTTTCAGAAGGAAAAAAAAGAGCAAGACAAGTTCGCGATCGAGGATATAGAGAGGTGCCACTCCAGGAAAGATGTTCGCAAGTTTTACCAAAGTGTAAAACGTCAAAGCCGAGCATACAAGACTCAAACAGAATCCTGTCGAGATGAACAAGGAAATATCGTAGTTGAGACACAGTCTATGCTGAGGATATGGAAGAACCACTTCTGCAGACTGTTAAACGGCGATGACGAACAACATTCCGCCGTCAGGCAGGTCGAACCTTTCAATATTGGCAACGACAGCGAAAGCTGCCAACCACCCGACCTGAGTGAAGTGAGGATAGCAATATCTAAACAGAAGCTTAATAAGGCTGCTGGAAATGACGGCCTTCCCGGCGAGCTTTATAAAGCCGGCGGAGATGACTTGGTAAGTAACATCCACCAGCTCATAAGCCGAATCCGGTCGGAAGAAATTATGCCTGAACAATGGGACCTCAGCATCGTTTGCCCGATCCACAAAAAAGGAGACCCTCTGAACTGGGCCAACTACAGAGGCATAAGTCTCCTCAACATCGCATACAATATTCTATCTGCCGTAATAACCTGATCGGCCCTTATCAGTGGTGTCTTAGGCCAGGAAAGTCCACAACCTATCAAATCTTCACACTTCGGCAGATCCTGGAAAAACCCATGAAGTCCAAATCGATACCCACCACCTATTCATCGATATCAAAGCCGCATACGACAGCATTTGTAGAGACGAGCTATACAGAGCCATGTCTGGTTTTGGTATACCGCCCAAACTCGTCCGTTTGTGTAGGATGACGATGGAGAATTCCCGCTGCTCCATCAGGGTCGGAAACGACCTCACTGACACATTCGATACCAAAAAAAGGATTTAGGCAATGCGATGCGCTATCATGTGACTTCTTCAATCTGATTCTTGAGAGGATTGTGCAAAACTCACGAGCCAACAACGGAGCCACAATTTTCCAAAAATCTGTACAACTACTAGCATACGCCGACGATATTGGCATCATTGGTAGGACCCAACGTGATGTCATAGCCACGTTTGCTAGTATAGAGAAGTAAGCGGTAGAAATGGGTTTAGCAGTAAATGAGGGCAAGACGAAGTATATGCTGTCAACACGAAAGGACACAAAACATCGACGAATTGGACAGAACGTCACCATTGACAAATATAACTTTGAGGTAGTACGGGACTTTATCTATCTCGGTTCCGCTATAAACTGTGACAACAACATCTCGTCAGAAATTAAATGAAGAATTACTCTTGCCAACCGCTGTTTCATCGGGCTATGAAGGCAATTCAGTAGTAAAGCCCTCACTCGAACTACTAAGGAGATCCTATATAAGATCCTGATCATCCCAGTCCTGCTTTACGGCGCTGAAGCATGGACCGCCTCAAAAGCGGATGAAGAAATGCTTAGTCGATTGCGTTGACGGGCTATAGAGTGGAGGATTCAACCAAGAACTATACGAACTGTACAGCGATATGCCCCTGACCAAAAAAAAAACTCCGCATTGGGCGCTTAGGTTTGGCTATGACATGTAGAATGAATGGACGGCAATACTCCGGCTGGCAGAGTCTTCGATTCCCAGCCAGACGTCGGACGCAGTAGAGGAAGACCTCGCCTTAAGTGGCGCGCACAAGTAGAAACCAACCTCAACCAACTTGGAGTGTGCAACTGGAGGCAGTTAGCTAAGGACCGGGCTAATTGGAGAGGTATGTTGGTTGAGGCCCAGGTTCATTCCGGAATGTAGCGCCACTTAAGTAAGTAAGTAATCGGATAATGAAGTTGCGATTGCCACTTAGGGAAAACACTTTCAATTGAAATGACTATTTGATTACCAACCAATTGACGAATCACACGAGTATTAACATGCCCTTGGGTAATGTTTGTTGAATTAACCAAATTACCACTTTGCCTTTGTGTCCTTTCAACGCTATGAACAGTTGGCAGGCCACAACATTATTTCAGTACCAACCTAGACATTGACCAGATACCAGAATGACTATTGATGTAATGCTGGACTTGCTATTGTTAGTTTTATTTTCAATTGATTTTTATTTCCTTCTCTATGAAAATTAATGAAGTTGCGATTAAGAATGTCGACTCAGGGCTCTTCTTTACTTTCGAATTCACAAAGTCAAGCGATACCGAATGGATTTACATAGAAACCAGACCAGATGTTCAACAGAGACGTGTGGGTTTAACAAAAGTGCTTGTGGAAACCTGGATTTTCAAAAATATTTTTTCAATTTTAGATAGAGACGTTTCGAATGCGGAGTGGGATACTTGATTTGAGACCATCAACGCAGAGCCAACTTAACCCCACTCATGACACACTTTGATCGCATTTTAATCAAATATTTGTGTTTGTTGTTTCGTATATTGCTAGTTGTGGAAAAAGGATTCATATCGGAATGGCATTAAAAATATCCTTCATGTAACATATGCAACTAAATAACAGATTTTCCAGATTTATACGTTTTTTTGCACCATGTCCATGCAAATATTTGCAATTTTATTTCGAAATGAAGTTCAATCGAAAACTTATAAAGGAAATTGTCCCGTTTTTTATCAACACTTTTCTTTAAGTAATAATTGTGTGATGCACAGTTGGTCCATTTGTATGGTGGAGCTGAAAAAAGTCGATAAGAACCAAGATTCGGATGAAATTTTCAGGAATGAAATTGATTTCGGAAATCACCTACTTACTAACTTAAGAGACATTACAGTCCAGAATAAACATGGGTCCTAACCAACCTTGCTCTACAATTAGACCGGTACTTTACTAACTGCCTCCAAATACGCACTTCAAATTGGTTGAGGTCGGTTTCTAGGGCGATGACTTCCTCTACTCCGTCCGACGTTTGGCTTGTAGTCGAAGACTCTGCATGCCGTAGTATGTAACGTTGTCCATTAGCCTACATGTCAAAGCCATCTCCAACATCCAATGCGGATTTTTTTACTAGGAATATGTCGCTGTAACATTCGTAGAGCTCGTGGTTGAATCTTCGTCTCCATAGCCCGTCAATGCAAACGGGAACAAAGATTTTTTCCAAGAATTTTCCTCTCGAATCGACCAAGGATTTCATAATCCGCTTTGATGCGGTCCATGCTTTAGCGCCGTAGAGAAGGACTGGTAAGATCACGGTCTTATATAGGATCTTCTTAGTAGTTTTTGTGAGGGCTTCACTACAAAACTGCCTTCTAGGCCCGAAGAAACATCGAAGAATAATTCTTCGTTAAATTTCTGACGAGATGTTGTTGCCAGAGTTGAAAGCGGAGCCGAGGTAGACAAAGTCCCTTACTACCTCAAAGTTATATCTGTCAATGGTGAGGTTCTGTCCAATTCGTCGATTGTGTGTTGACAGCATATAATTAGTCTAACCCTCATTTACTTCAAAGCCCAGGTTTGCCGCTTCCTTCTCTATACCAGCAAACGTGGCTATGACATCACGTTGAGTCCGACCAATGATGGCAATATCGTTGGGTACCTAGAAGTTGTACCGATTTTTGGAAAATTGTGCCTCTGCTATTGGCTCTGGTGTTGCACAATCCTCTCAAGAGTTGAAGTTACTTGACAGTGAATTTCCTTGGCTAAATCCATTTTTAGTATTGAAAGTGTGGGTGTGGTTGTTGCCGATCCTGATGGAACAACGAGAATTCGCCATTGTCATCCAACACAGATGGACGAGTTTGGGCGGTGTACCAAAACTCTGTATAGATCGTCTCTATAAATGCTGTCGTATTCGGCTTTGACGGGCTCAGTGGCGCCATGGTTAGTGCGATGAACTGCAGCGCAGAAGGTCTGGGTTCGATTTCCAGCCGTAGCAACACCTAAATGATTTTTCACTGGCCCTCCTCTCGTGATGATCTGACAAATCATCCGAGTAGTATCAATTGTCATGAAAAGCTATTCTCAACCTAGCCGTTCGAAGTCGGCGTAAAACAGGAGGTCCCGCCATCGTGCTAAGAAGTACACACGCACACATGAATGGTTGTGAGAAGAAACCTAGGCCCTGGGTACTAACGAGCCTGTTGCGCCATAGATTTATTTTATTTTTTTATGCGGCTTTGAAATCGATGGAAAGATGGTAGGTATTGCTTTGAGCTTCTTGTCTTTATTCCAGGATCTGTCGAAGTCTGAAGATTTGATTAGTTGTGTACTTTCCTAAGCTAATGTTGGTAACATTTGAAAAGAATTCGCATACCCATTATGGCAGACATGGTCTTGTAGGCGATGCTGATTCTCTAGTTGGCCCAGTACAGACGATCACCCTTTTTGTGGATCAGTTAAGCCATACTGTGGTTCCATTCTTCAGGCATACTTTCCCCCGACCAAAATTTGCTTATGAGTTGGTGGATGTAACTTGCCAAGTCACCTCGGCCGTTATATTAAAGCTCTGCAGGAAGGCCGTCATTTCCGGCAGCCTTGTCAAGCTTAAAATTAGATATTGTTAGCCTCACTTAGTTCGGGTGGTTGCGGGTTTTTACTGCCATCGAAAATGTTGAATTATTCGATCTGCCAGCAGAAGTGGTTCTTCCATATCCTCAGGATCGCCTGTGTCTCAACTTCTATATTTGCGCCAAGACCATCACTTGGCAATGGCGAAACGGTCATGGGACTCGAATTTGGGAGATGTTGGCTCATTATGTATGCCTATATGTATTTGGGTTAAAAAGGTGTTGACGGTTATTGGTTTCACTAAGGCTGTGTGCTATGTCGCACTGTAAATCAAACAATGCAGCTGGACATGTACTGTCAAAAAATGGCCACATTGACTGACCACCCAGATCACTAAATGAACCCTTCCTGCGCTTGTTTTGAAAAGTATAGGATACGCCAGTAATTCTCAGACCAAAAATAGACCGAAATAATTTTTGACCCGCCCGAGATGCCAGAAAAAGTGATGAAAAATGCAGCAAGAAGGGCTGCTCTGTAGAGGAAGCCAATGGATTGATGTTGTATTCAAAAATATGTCCAAATAAATCTTAGAACACCAATTTCAATAGAATACCTCAGATATTGAAATCGGTTGTATTTTTTTGAAAGCTATTCAATAGCCACATACCGACATAAAATATGACGCACCCTATATAGTTTTTTGAACTAAATACCACCGATTGCGGTTTTAATGACTCTCATGGTCTAATCAGTTGTGACTTGTTGGCTTATCTGGAATAAAACCACACTCACGGAAACCAATCTGGATGATGGCTGAGTGGTTTCAATAGTATTGCAGCGGATAGGATCTTGTATCTTGACGCTTAATACTACTTTTGAATTAATCTAGCATTCGCCAAACATTCATTTCAATGCTGATTCCTTGGTTCCAAGAAACCTCCCCACATTCTACCTGCACAAACAACCACTTATCACCTCTAGTACTACTTTCACTTGAGTCTGCACTCTGCATCCACATCAATATCAACGAGAATCCCTCATGTCATGGATGTTAATTAATTAAAAACCCAATCTCTCCTAACATGCGATCATTTTTTAAACCATGAATTCCAAACGAAATGATCCTTCCCAAGGCTACGATTAGTTTTCTTTGATTGACCATTTAAATTCACCTGCATGATAATTAATTCAATTAAGTGAACAGACAAATTTTCCCAAACAAAATGACCAAAAACCAGATAACCCTTCTTAGCTGCAATTAAGCCTCTGATGCATCTTCATCACAATACGCAACGACCCTTCAGTGAAGCCTCTGTTCTGAAACAGACTTCTGCTGGCCACCACACATAATCAATCAGAGCGCAATAATTGAAATGTGCTGTCACTGTTGCTTATATTCGAAATGTCAATTTTCCATCTTGCAACATTCACCTGACAGTTGGTATTTTGCTGTCATTAATTTTTTGTTGTTGTCTTTTTTTTTATGATTTTTATCTCACCCATCCATATCTGGGATTAAGAGATACGCGCGCTTCTATGTTATGCACGAGATGCAAGTTCATTCATCAACGGGTTGGAGTGGCCTCAAGCCAACTATACCAGCTTGGGGTATAAGATTTCTGTTTCAATTGACAGTTCGTTGGAAAAATATTTTGATTCGATTTTGAGTAATGAATTGTGGTTGGCGCTTCTTGATGTCGTCTTCCACATGGGTGCACGCAGGCGCGATAGGATTTCTTCGCTTAATTGTTGTTGGGCGGATTGATGATGGCGTGAGAACGGATAATTAAGTTGAATCGGGGTCTGTACGAATTGATGTTGATATTTTCATCGGGAGTATGAATATAGCCAGGTCCATGGGCATAGTTAAATAAGTGCTCCAGCAATTTGCTGGATAGGCTCACCATTAACAGCGGTAAGTGAATATTCTTTGGTAAGATGTACAAATTCTCAGTCTTCAGCGGAATGTCTAACATCTTTAGAAAAACTTAAATCAATACTCAACTCTTACTTGGGCATCACCAATTAGAATCCAGTAATACCATTTCTTGTGGGCGTGGATTCTTAAATTTTAAGGAATTGGCTTCCGTATCTATCCTTCCATGGTACGTAAAGAACGTTTTGGTACGTTGATGCTCAGCCAAGGCTTTTATAGTAGCATTGACTACATTTAAGGGATAATTCGGGTACATACATTTCATGCAATCGGATACTGGTTTTATCTAAGCAGACTTAACTTAGGTACCGAATGGACTTTAGTCCGAGTGTTAAGCAACCAGAAAAAAATAAGTAACACTATGACACACAGAAATCCGTTCTGGTGCTCTCAGATAAAAATATGGGCCGACCCCTTGAGTATAGAGATTTTGCTTTGGATTAACTTCTCAAACTTTTGTTACAAAATTACCAAGGGCCTTTAAAACTACAAAACGGAGGCTAAACCCATTTTTTACGCTTCCTTCTCTATACTAGCAAAGGTGGCTATGACATCACGCTGAGTCCGACCTCTGGTGTTGGCTCGTGAATTTTGCACAATCTTCTCAAGAATCAAAAAAAAGGAGACTTACGAAGGTGCATCTCCTTGCCTAAATACCTTTATGGTATCAAATGTATCGGTGAGGTCGTTTCCCTCCCTGATGATGAAGCGGGGACTCTCCATCGTCATCCTACACAAACGGACGAGTTTGGGCGGTATACCAAAACTAGACATGGCTCTGTACAGTTCGTCTCTATAAATTCTGTCGTATGCAGCTTTGAAATCGATGAATAGGTGGTGGGCGTCGATTCGGAATTCTTGGGTTTTTAAAGGATCTGCCGAAGTGTGGAAATTTTATCGGTTGTGGACTTTACTGATTTCAGGCGTTCAAAGATTACGGCAGATAGAATCTTGTGGGCGATATTGAGGAGACTTATGCCTCTGTAGTTGGCCCAGTTCAGAGGGTCTCGTTTTTCGTGGATCGGGCAACCGATTCTAAGGTTCCATTCTTCAGGCATACTTTCTTCCGACCAGATTTGGTTTATGAGTTTCTGGATATTACCAAGTCATTTCCGCCGGCTTTTTAAAACTCGGAGGGGAGGCCGTCATTTCTGAGTTAAGATATTGCTATCCTCACTTCATTCATGTGGGGTGGTTGGCAGTTTTCGCTCTCATTGCCAATGTTGAATGGTACGTTCTGCCTGACAGCGGAATATTGTTCGTCATCGCCGTTTTACAGTCTGAAGAAGTGGTTCTTCAATATCCTCAGCATCGACGATATTTCAATGTTCATCTCGATAGGATTCTGTTCGAGCCTTGTATCCTTGGCTTTGACGTTTTACACTTTGGTATAACTTGGGAACATCGTTCCTGGAGTGGCACCTCTCTATATCATCGATCGCGCTCTTTGCTTGCTCTTTTTTCTTCTTTCTGGAAGGCCGGTATTCTTCCCTACTTCCTTGCCTATAGAGCTCATCGGCAGCTCTCGTCTTCACCTACAGCTTAGCCTTGTAGGCCTCGTTCTTGGCTGCGAGCATCTGTCGGCATTCCTCATCAAACCAGGGGTTTCTTGCTGGTGGGCGCGAGAAACCTAACATATCAGTTGCGGCTGATCTAATGGCTTGTTGGCATCGTTGCCATAGTTCTTCGACATTCGATGATGGTGGTCAAATGCAGCAAAAACTTCATTGCACCTACTGACTAGGATACAAAAGCGTGCGATACAACTGATAGGAGATTCAACCGTAGCGAACTCTATAGTTTCGCTTGAACATCGATGGAACATCTCCTGTCTTACATTTTTTTTTACCGCTATTACAACAGAAAATGCTCAATTGCTCATTCAACAGTAATACTCGCCATGACATGAATGTTGATCAATACCTCCTAGAGCCTATCTTCGGACGTACTATATAGAGATTCACTCCTAAACCCTATAAAAAACGAATATGGAATGCTTTACCAAACTGTTTTTTCGCTCCACATTACGATTTGCAGACATTTACAACAAATGCACATCGGTTTCTCCTCCTTTCTTCTCCTCAATTTCCTTAATTCCCGCGCTCTGCTCAAATATCATAAACCATTTAGCGCGTGCTAATTGAAAAAAAAGAACTTTCCGACATTCTGTACAGTAATGCGTTCAAACTCTAAAGTATAGGTTAGGTTGGGTTAGGGTTGGGGTCATAATTCCGAAAACCAAAACCCCGAAAACCAAAAATCACAAACATAAAACCCGAAAATCCAAAATAACGAAACACCCGAAATCGTCGACTTTTTCTAAAGATTCGTTTGCCAAAGTGAACTATTCTGAACTGAAGAAGGGGTGATTTCAGATATTAGCCGGTACACCAAGTTTGTCCAAGAAGGAGTCTCCTAGATGGAGTTATCTATTTTTGGATAGCGCTGGACAAGAAACTAGTTTAACCAGCTTCTGCAGAATCTATTACTAAAGAGGCCTAGTCTGTTTGCATGTAGGTCTATAAGGGCAGTTTACTGTAAGGAAACAGACGGTGGTACTGATGTTCGAACTTTTTAGCATTTTCAAGTACAGGAAGCTTTTCAGGTTATAATTCGAACAAAAGGTTGCTGTCACAAGTGACAGCTCGGCCCATGCGTTTTTAATCTGCCGCCTTGTTTTTTTTTGTTCTTTCGCGCTTTTCGACTCACAATATTTAGTTGACTTTTGTTTGCTCACACGTCTTACTGTTCCCTGGGATAAATTTGTAACCCAGCACCCAAAGAGATGAACAGTAAAGTACTCTGCCAGAGATAGTCGGCATTCCATTTGATTGGTCCACAAGACTAAGCTAAGAAGGTGTAGATAAGAGGTGGCATTGAGCTGAATAAATAGCAAATACAAATTTTTGGCACAACAGGCTCGATAGTACCCAGGGTCGAGCTCTCTCAGAACCCTTCATGAAGGTGAGTGTGTACTTCTTACTACTCGGATGATTTGTCAGATCATCACTTCAGGAGGGCCAGTGAAAAATCATATTAGTGTTGCTACGGCTGGGGATCTAACCCAGATCTTCTGCGCGGCAGTTCATCGCGCTAACCATCAAGCAACTGAGCCTGTGCCATGAAGCTCTATAGGCAAAAGGAATGGAAGAACAAAAAAAAACATGAAAAGCCAATCCAGAATCGAACATCGAACAAGTTTTACCAAAGTGTAAAACGTCAAAGCCAAGGATACAAGGCTCAAACAGAATCCTTTCGGGGTGAACAAAGAAATATCGTCGATGCTGAGGATATGGAAGAACCACTTCTTGAGGCTGTTAAACGGCGATGACGAACAACATTTCGCTGTCAGGCAGGTCGAACCTTTCAATATTGGCAACGACAGCGAAAACTTCCAACCAGCCGACCTGAGTGAAGTGAGGATAGCAATATCTAAACTGAAGCTTAATAAGGCTGCCTTATAGGGCCGGCGGAGATGACTTGGTAAGAAACATCCACCAACTCATAAACCAAATCTGGTCGGAAAAAAGTACGCCTGGAGAATGGAACCTCAGCGTCGTTTGTCCGATCCACTAAACTGTGCCAACTACAGAGGTATAAGTCTCTCAACATCGCCTACAAGATGCTATCTGCTGTAATATGTCAACGCCAGAAACCGTTTACCAATAACCAACGAGTTTTCACTTCGTCAGATCCTGAAAAAAAAACCAAAAAGTCCAAATCGATACTCACCACCTATTCATCGATTTCAAAGCCGCATACGACATCATTTATGGAGACTTAATATACAGAGCCACGTCTAGTTTTGGTCTACCGCCCAAACTCATCCGTTTGTGTAGGATGACCATGGAGAAATCTCACTGTTCCATCATCGGAAACGACCTAACCGACACATTCAATACCAAAATTGGATGAAGGCAAGGTGATGCGCTGTCGTGTGCCTTCTTCCTTCTTGAGAGGAGTGTGCAAAACTCACGAGCCAACACCAGAGGCACAATTTTCCAATAATCTGTACAACTACTAGCATACGCCAACGATATTGACATCATTGGTAGGACCCAACGTGATGTCATAGCCACGTTTGCTAGTATAGAGAAGGAAGCGGCTAAAATTGGTTAAGCAGTAAAGGACGGCAAGACCAAGTATATGCTGTCAACACGAAAGGACATACAACATCGACGAACTGGACAGAACGTCAGATATAACTTTGAGGTAGTACGAGATTTTGTCTACCTTGGTTCCGCTAATAACTCTGATCATCCCAGTCCTACTCTACGGCGCTGAAGCATACACCGTATCAAAAGCATATGAAGAAATCCTTGGTCGATTCGACAGCAAAATTCTTCGAAAATCTTCGGTCCGGTAAGCGTTGACGGGCTATGGAGACGCAGATTCAATCTAAAACTACATATACCAGCTGTAGACCGACCACCACTAGTCAAAAAACTTCGCATTATACGTCTAAGGTGGCTATGACAAATAGAACTAATGAACACCAATACTCAAGCTCTCAGAGTCTTCGATTCCCAGCTAAGCGTCGGATGCAGGAGAGGACTTCGCTTGAATTGGCGCACACAAATAGAAATCGACCTCAATCAGCTTGGAGTGCGCAATTAGAGGCAGTTAGCCAAAGACCGCGCTAGTTGGAGAGGCATGTTGGTTGATGCCCAGGTTCATTCCGGACTGTAGCTTCAAGAGTATCTCCAATAACGTCAGCAGTGTACGAAATGGTCAACCCAAAAGCCAAATCTTTACGCAGAATCGACGGTCATAATTCACGCACCTCCCCAATGATGGTTGCTATAAAGACTTCAAAACAGTAGCCATAGGCGGATTCTAAAAATGTTGACATTTTGTCTATAAGCGCATGGACAAAGAGTCTTTATTGCAAACTTCGTTATCTTAGCTCCATAGCGAAGCATAAAAATCAGTGACGCACAGAAACACGGACGGTCGGTCAGACATGGCCATATCGACTCAGAATTTCTGAGTCGAATCATATATACTTAAAGAGAAATCTGGCTAATTTAAGTTAAAGACTGAAACTATGTATCAAAACTCATATACCCCTATGGGATAAGGTATATATGTATATACCGAGGGTCTTCCCTTTAACGCCATTCACCGGAAGACCAATCAGGACGATGAAGAATTGGAGACGATGAATATCCACCACATTGGTGTATATTTGCCAACAAAAGGAAAACAACTTTTCAAACCACCATCGACTATATTTTTACTATTTTGCAGATTTTTTCAGTCTTATTCCAGATTGCCAGTTCAAAAATTTGGTATTAATAGGGAGCTCTCCTTGAGATTCACAGCATATACCTTATAGTCAAAGATTCGATGAAACATTGGAGAAATTTTTGGCATGTGCACTACAAAACTATGCGACGAAACACCATAAGCGTTCGGGTTATTTTCGAAACGCCTCTCCAATTGATGAAACCTACGCAAGGCTCCTAACTTCGAGGGTCCAAGCGCAGGTTGGCATCCGTCCTTAAATTTAAGCGAAACTTCATATCGCCCATCTGATAAACGTTTCGTTGTTTCCATAAAATGTTTTTCACATTTTAAGTTCTCCTCCGTCTCTGCAATCTGAAAAGGTACCTCTTCTATTTCCCAAAATTTTCGCATTTGTTCATCTATTTCCAGCGATTGGTGAAAATTTCGAATTTATGAATTTAATTCCCTCTATCACTAACACGATTTTCAAGTCTAATATCTTATCGACTTCTAACAGACAGAGAAAATCCAATTCAATTGAATTTCTCTCACACACCATTTGATTCTGGGACAATGGTCGATTCGTTCCATGGAAGGAATCAATTTCGTCATTCAGTTTCAACACGGTCCACCGGGAGGAGGTAAACACCATAAAAAGCCTACATGAGGTCTTAATCTTCCATACCCAAGCGCAGTTCACAACACCTACTCGCTGGCAAGCAACGATTTCTTATGTCCACAGAAAACGGCAGCAAAACAGCGCCAGACCATCGCGTAAATAATGTCATTAGCTGATTGCATGTAACTGTAAGTGCGCTACTACATTACCCGCTGCCATGCAGGCTGCGTCCATGTCCATTGTCCGGACACGGAGCACCATTGCCATTCCGCATTACACACAAATCGCGACCAATTAATTCCGGTGGTCTTAGAATTTAATTATTTCGTCTTTTGTGTTGTGCGGTTGTGGACGGAAGGATTCCAAAAGGAAACTATGAGAACCCTTGCGGTGTCCTTATACTTGGTCATCCTATAGCTTTTCTCATAAGCTTTGTGTGTGTGTGCTCCAATTAAATTCTCCTTCTCTCTCTCATTCAGAGCTCCTAGGAATGTGAAATCTCCGTGAAACTGAGATTCAGAAAAACACACACACACGCTAGTGGACTCGACTTAATTGAAACACATGACCTACTGCAATCCTTGTTAGTTGTTAGTTTATTGCTGTAATTATCGCGCAGGGAAACGAACAAACAACAACAACCAAAAAAAAAAAGGAAACTTCTCCAACACTTTGCGAAGATGTAAAGCGAAGGCGCAAAGCGGAGCGGACTCCAACGACGACAGAAGAAACAAACAAAACGCCAAGTCACGCAAAAACGAAAACCATGTCGTGAAATTGTTTTCTATCGCAAATTGCCGGACCAATTAATTAGAATGTCTACTGAGGTTTCCATTGAAGGATTTCGTGTGGGAGTTGTGTCAGTTCTGTTTCGAAGTTACACTTGTGGACAAGTGAAGTTCTGAGATGGTAATTAGTTTGGCAAAAAATGCAAACCGAACCGGCTGGTGTGGGAAAGTGACACACGAACCAAAATGACAGATGGGACAATTTCTTATGAGAAGTGCACTTGCTGTCGTTGAACTCGTTGGAATTGTTAAGCTTTATATCCGTCCGAAATTTCCAATTCATGCGAGATGAAACTTGCACACTTAAGTGGTGCTACAGTTCGGAATGAACCTGGTCCTCAACCAACATGACTCTCCAGTTAGCCCGGTCCTTAGCTAACTGCCTCCAGTTGCGCACTTCAAGTTGGCGCGCCACTTAAGGCGAGGCCTTCCTCTACTGCGTCCGACTTCTGGCTGGGAATCGAAGTCACTGCAAGCCGGAGTAATGGCGTCCTTTCGTTTTCCATGTCCTAGCCATCTGAAACGTCCAATGCGGAGTTTTTGGACCAGGGGAATGTCGCTGTACAACTCGTATAGTTCTTGGTTGAATCTTCATCTCCATAGCCTGTCATAGCAACCAGGACCTACGATTTTTGGAAGAACTTTCCTCTCGAATCGGAAAAGGATTTCTTCATCCGCTTTTGATACGGTCCATGCTTCATCGCGTCTTATATAGGATTTTCTTAGTAAATAGTTCGAGTTAGGGATATTACAACTTAATTGCCCTTCTTAGCCCGGAGAAACGGCGGTTGGAAAGAGTAATTCTTCGTTTAATTTCTGACGAGATGTTGTTGTCAGAGTTAATAGCGGAGCCGAGTGGACAAATTCCCGTATTACCTCAAAGTTATATCTGTCAATGGTGACGTTCTGTCCAATTCGTCGATGTTGTGTGTCCTTTCGTGTTGACAGCATATACTTCGTCTTGCCCTCATTTACTGCTAAACCCATTTTTGCCGCTTACTTCTCTATACTAGCAAACGTGGCTATGACATCACGTTGGGTCCTACCAATGATGCCAATATCGTCGGCGTATGCTAGTAGTTGTACCGATTTTTTGAAAATTGTGCCTCTGGTGTTGGCTTGTGAGTCTTGCACAAACCTCTCAAGAATAAGATTGCAGAAGTCACATGACAGCGCATCGCCTTGCCTAAATCCTTTTTTGGTATCGAAGGTGTCAATGAGGTCGTTTCCGACCCTGATGGAGCACCGAAAATTCTCCATCGTCATCCCACACAAACGGACGAGTTTGGGCGGTATACCAATACAAGACTGTTAACGGTTTCAGGCGTTCACATATTATGGCGGATAGTGGGCGCAGCTTAGAGGGTCCGTTTCTTCTTTTTGATTTTTTTGTTGTTGTAACAGCGGTACAGCGAAGGCAGGAGATATTCCTACGATGTTCAATCAAAATTATAAAGCTCGCTACGGTTGAATCCCCTATCAGTTTTATCGCACGCTTTTGTATCCTAGTCAGTATGTGCAATGAAGATTTTGCTGCACCTGACCAGATGTGGGCGTTAACCTTAAGTTTTGGGCGTATATAGGCTTTGTATATCGAGGCCAGATCAGAAGGGGTGAAATATTTCTTACATCGATTGAGAAAACCTTGAATGTATGGTCGTTCCGAGAAAGGTCGTTACTGACGCAAATACCGAGCATGGAAAGTTTTTCAGTTTCGACGATGTTAGTGTCATTCATGGATAACGGCTGTAAATTTTGGTTTCGCTTATAAGACAGAAGACAGCATTGCGTTTTGGAAGCATTAAATTCCACTCTATAAGGTTTATCCCATATAATTATGCTGTCGAGGTCGGAATTTAATGACTTTAACATATTTTGTCGTTTTTGCTCCACGTCCGAAGGTACAGGTCGTGATTTCGAAAACGAATATGAAAAGCTGAAGGTACTGTCATCAGCAAAGCAATGGATTGGATAAGAAGTTGCAGACAAGCGGTCATTTATAAAAATGAGAACTAGTGTCGGAGAGAAAACGGGGAACACCAGCATTTATTAGGTGAGTATCAGACTTGAAACCGTCCAAAACATCTTGAATTCAATGTTTGAGGAGAGGAAGAAGACTTTTATCGGTTCCAAAAGCACTCATAATTGACAAAAGGGCTTGATGTCAAACCCTGTGTCTAATGCCTTTAAAATATCAAGTGCAACGATCTTGTTTTCGTCACAAAGGTGGAACTATTGATTCCACTTTTTGGTGAGATATGTCATCATATCACCAGTGGACCTCTTGCTACGAAAACTGTATTACCGGTCATTGAAGAGTTTTAGTGGTTCCCGATATTTCATAGGCTGACGGTTTATCAGTGTTTCTATGACCTTAGAAAGAAGGGAGGTAAGTGCAATTGATCGGTAGTTGGATAGAAAAGAAGTCTCGCCTTTTTTTTGCATGGGCTGAACAAACGCTGTTTTTCATCTAATCGGGAAGGGTTCTGATGAGTAGGACAGATAGAAAAGCTTACGCAGTAGTTTTGCCAGCGTGCAAGAACACATCTTCAGAATTATGATCGAGATACCACCTGGACCAGACGATTTGTGAATGTTAAGATCTAATAATACTCTTGCGACTGCACGAGTACGGAAGTGGATTGGTCCCACTGAATGTTCAAGGTTCTCAAGAACAGGAGGAGACTGGACAGTGGACACAATTTGGCAACAATCTGGAACTGGCTATAAAATGACCAGCGAGCAGATTATGGCTCTATCTATAGAGGTAACAGCTGGAATGGCATTGTAAATGAGCGTTGGGATGGATGATTAGGTCGATAGATAGATAGATAGATAGATTATTAGGTCGAATTCTTAGCGTTTTTTAACAATCGACCAAAAGTTTTTACTACCTTTGGGACATAGTAGAATTTTTTGCCTCAACTTTTGGTCGTGGAAGAACTTGAAACGCCTAATGTGTTCATTGCAGTCGTTTCTGGCTTGTTTGAACTTAAATCGGTTTTCCACAGTAGAAATGGTCTTGTATGACCAAAAACATAACTCTTCAACCTATCAGCCTCTATACAGCTCGAGCCATATGACCCATTTACCTTAGGTTGAGGGAGGGATATAGGTGAGTGATGAAGGATTTTATACCCAGAAGATTGGTGTTCGTTATTGCATCAGCAGTAGCAGCTACGTCACTATCCCCATTGTTGTGAGTCTAGATTAGGCCTTGGGGGCATCCTTGATGTTGGAGAGAAGGCAGTGCACGCTTACGATTGCTCGGCTTAACTTCGTCGGGTGGGGGTAGCTCTTGCCCTCTCACCAAACATCCCAGTTCAACAAACATTTTGGTTCGTGCCAGAATCAAATAAAAAAATAAAGCAGATGAACGTTACTCTATGTTGACCACGGATGGACTAAAAAGGACTCAAAAAAGAAAATGATAGATCGAAGAAAATGCAGAAAAGAAATAGTCCACCACCTATGCCTATACCACTGAAAACGATTAGGAAAACTTGCTTCCAATGTTCATCAACGGTGTGGACTGCTCTCGATCTCAAAACATGACGGTTGTTATTGCAAAGACTTGCCTCTTCAATTAGCCTGGTCCTTAGTTAAGTAACAACAGTTGCACAGTCTAGGTTGGTTCGGTCGGTTTCTATTTGTGAGCGCCACTTAAGTCGAGGTCTTCCTCTACTGCGTCCGACGTTTTTTTTTTTTGTAACGTGAATCCATCTATCGTCTCATTCATCATACGGTTTTTCTTTGCATTGTTTGGTTACGTAATCTCTATGGGGACCACACTGTCGATTTCATCGATTATCAATATAATTTCGATAGCCTTAGTTCATTCATAAACTCCCAAATAATTGAGCAATATTTCATATTTCACCAGACCACCGGGATTTGATTATCAGTAAAGAACCTCCTTTCGGACATGGATAGCTCTTTGACTTCTGCTTGGCGAAATTCACTTGTCAATTCCCGGTTTCCCAATTTATTCATTCAAAAACGTCCACACAATACAATTCGTATGTAATAAATCAACACCAAGAGTGTCCATCTATTGTACACTTTCTCACAGAAAGAGAAAGCCAACAAGACCCTATCCCGCGACATAGTTAATTGTCCTCCTTGCAGAGTCCTACCGTGCTGCACATTTTACTGAAGTGGCAGTTTCCACCAATTCATTGTTGAAGCCCATTACCTCCGATTACCTGTGCCCGATGAATGTCTTTATTACTTGTTCTGGCGGACCATTATTGTGCTGTTTTCCCTCTTATCTGGGTCCATGCGGTCCACCCTCGGATTCATCTTTCCCGGCTATTATCCAAAGGGTCATAAATTTTGAAATGAAAATTTTTCCTACTTTCCGAGCACACACATTAATCCCGTATAATGGGCAATTGTGGGGGGAACTATCCTTTTTCTTCTTCTTCTTCTTCTCATCTGTTCCCGATGCCATTTCAATTCACATTCATTGAGCTATTCTACATTTACTGCACAAAGATTTATTTCCAGAGATCAGGGAACGGCTATAGGGACTATGAACTACGGGTACTCTGATATCATTATCACACCTTGGTGGGCAAACAAAAGCCAGCGACAATAAATAAGATTTTTTCGGTCCAATCCAGGTCCAGGTCCCACTCACTATGTGGATGGACTTGTTTGTGGAGATGACTTATTTTGAGAGGTTTCATTGGTGTTTTCGAGCCAATAAAACATGCTAAGCCGAGTTTAATTGGACTTTGCCGGTGATCGACGATCGGTAAATCTAATTTAATGCTTCGGATCTTGGATGTTGGATCTTGGATTTTGTATCTTGTATCTCGGTAACGGGGTGATATTTAATTTTTAATTATTATTTCTTAATATTTATGAATTGGTAATATTTATGCCTTTTTTCGGGCGAGTGGAAAATGGCTTAGATTCCAGGTGTAGGCTTAGGGTTTTCGGCTGCAATAAAGTATGTCGGGTTTTATATTTTTTAAATTTATTTGGAACTTAATTTCGGTTTTATTGTTGTATAAACAATTTCAATGGAATCAAGCCATGGGATTTGGTTCAATTAAGTAGCACGGTTGGTGGTATTATATCCCTATTTATGGTTGTCAGATATCGAGGGTTTGTTGTTTAGAAAGCGAGCTTGTTATTGGCTATTGTTTGGTTGTAATATTTAGCGAGTTTGCATTTGAATGGGACGACTAAAAGGGGCACATTCAACGTTGCTGGAGATAAAGCTTAAAGTTAAATAAATAAATATGTCACTGTTGGTTCCAAGGCAATACCGGAGTCTCGGAATTTGTAAACTATATTACCAGGCTTGAGCGATATTTAGGACTGATAATAGTGGCTACTGGTGCAATGGGAAATATCTTCAAATCTCAAAACAAGATTAGATTACGTTTAGAGACTCTAAAACTATAGCTAGGGCCATTGTGAAATCACTAGGAGTCGCTGTTTTTCTTTTGGTCAAATGGAGGGGCAATTCCAATATATGAAACCTTGAGTTTTCACCTAGATGATGTCTACTAACTAACTCTCAGCCAGCACGTGGCGACCGATGAGTGCCTAGTACCTTGACCGTAGTTAGGATCGCAAGCCCAGTGTAAGGTCTTATCGGCAGCAGATAAGAGCGGGGGGAAGGCGTGTACATACACTAATGCACTTGTTCTATTTCCAGGCGGCAGTTAAAGAACACTCGAGACGCAGTCAAGCCACCGTTTGACTACATTATTACAACAGTTGCAATCAGGATAGACAAAGTGAAAAACCAAGATAAGCTGCTTCGACATATTGGCAATCTCAAGGGTAAGTCAGGCAGTTTTAACAGAGATAGTGGCGGTTGAACCAAAAGGCCAAAGGTAGCGCTCAATCCCGTAGGGGATACGGATGGCCCCGTGTCCTAGGGGTAATAAATAAATTGGAACTGCCCCTCCTGGCTAAGGTTTGTGATGGATTAACTACCCAAAGCAACCAGTAGCTTCGGAAAGGAATAATTTAATTGTTGATGACCATGATAAACAAAAACAAAAAAAAAAATTGACAAAGACGTTCGTATCTGCATCTGAAATTTGAGGGAACAGGACAGGCACCAGTTAACAACTAAAGGATACCCTTACACGTTTTTTAATGAGCAGAAACAGCGACTATTCGGATTCCTTATAAGCGCCAGACTAAAGTAAGAGGTCTAATGTCTCCAAGATATTACCGAACGCATTGTAACGAAACACATCAAGGCCAAATTCACCAACATAAGCCTTATATGGGCTCACGCTACCACGAAGGAGAACGATGATATAGCTAAGGATTGCTTCTATGAGCTCCTTGACAAAACCTACGAGCGACTACCGAAGTACGATGTTAAAATCGTGTTGGGTGATTTTAACGCAAAGGTAGGAAGAGAAGACATCTCTAGCAGTATTGTCGGAAAAATAGCCTACACGACAACACGTCTGGTAACGGACTTAGGCTAAGTGACTTCGCTACGGAACGAAATCCCATTATAGCCAGCACACGGTTTCCTTACCTCGATATCCATAAGGGGACATGGCGGTCTCCAGATCAACGAACGGTCAATCAAATTGATCACATAGCGATAGACAAGCGCCACGCATCCAGTATTTTGGATGTCCGAACATTCCGAGGAGCTAACATCGACTCGGACCACTACCTTGATACAGCCAAGGTAAGAATTCGGATATCCACCACGCCACAACAATACAGAAATACTGTAAAAAAAATTAATGTCGAAAGACTGCAATCGCAAGAGACCGCCAAGCCCTTCGCGCAACGCGTATCCTTAAACCTCTCGATTAACACCATACCACCGACATCGAATGTCGAAGAACTATGGCAACGATGCCAACAAGCCATTAGATCGGCTGCAACTGATGTGCTAGGTTTCTCGCGCCCACCAGTCAGAATCCCCTGGTTTGATGAGGAATGCCGACAGATGCTCGCAGCCAAGAACGAGGCCTACAAGGCTAAGCTGCAGGTGAAGACGAGAGTTGCCGTTGAGCTCTATAGGCAGAGAAGAAGGGAAGAACACCGGCTTTTCAGAAGGAAAAAAAAAGAGCAAGACAAGTTCGCGATCGAGGATATAGAGAGGTGCACCTCCAGGAAAGATGTTCGCAAGTTTTACCAAAGTGTAAAACGTCAAAGCCAAGGATACAAGGCTCGAACAGAATCCTGTCGAGATGAACAAGGAAATATCGTAGTTAAGACACAGTCTATGCTGAGAATATGGAAGAACCAATTCTGCAGACTGTTAAACGGAACGAACCATTCAATATTGGCAACGACAGCGAAAGCTGCCAACCACCCGACCTGAGTGAAGTGAGGATAGCAATATCTAAACTGAAGCTTAATAAAGCTGCCTGAAATGACGGCCTTCCCGCCGAGCTTTATAAATCCGGCGGAGATGACTTGGTAAGAAACATCCACCAACTCATAAGCCAAATCTGATCGCCAGAAAGTATGCCTGCAGAATGGAACCTCACCATCGTTTGCCCGTTCCACAAAAAAAGAAGCCCCTCTGAACTGGGCCAACTACAGAGGCATAAGTCTCCTCAACATCGCCTACATTATCCTATCTGCCATAATGTGTGAACGCCTGACACCGTTTACCAATAACCTGATCGGCCCTTATCGGTGTGGTTTTAGGCCAGGAAAGTCCACAACCGATCAAATTTTCACACTTCGTCAGATCCTGAAAAAAAACCCAAGATGTCCAAATCGATACCCACCACCTATAGATCGATTTCAAAGCCGCATACGACATCATTTATGGAGACGAATTATACAGAGCCATGTCTTGCTTTGGTATTCCGCCCAAATTCGTCCGTTTGTGTAGGGTGACGATGGAGAATTCTCGCTGCTCAATCAGTGTCGGAAACGACCTCACGGATGCATTCGATGTCAAAAAAGGATTTAGGCAACGCAATGCGCTGTCATGTGACTTCTGCAATCGTATTCTTCAGAGGATTGTGCAAAACTCACAAGTCAACACCAGAGGCACAATTTTCAAAAATTCTTTACAACTACTAGCATACGCCGACGATATTGACATCATTGGTAGGATCCAACGTGATGTCATATCCGCGTTAGCTTATATCTAAGAGTATAGAACTACATACAGTACGCATCACAGCTAAAATTTTTAGCCGTTTCTGACGCTGGCAGTAATGCGTTAATGCGATGTACTGCCGCTCAGAAGGTCTGCGTTCAATTCCTAGCCACAACAACACCAACATGATTTTTGAGAGGCCCTTCTGACGTGATGATCTGACAAATCATCCGAGTAGTATCAATTGTCAAGAAAAGCTTATCTCAACTTCACCGTACGGAGTCAGCATAAAACAGGAGGTCCCTCGATCTTTCAAGAACTACACACGCACACATGAATGGCTGTGAGAAAGCCTGGGTACTAACGAGCCTGTTGCGCTAAAATTTTGTAATTGTATTTTCCACCATTTGCAGATATAGCTTTGAGGTAGTACGGGACTTTGTCTACCTTGGTTCTGCTATACGCATCACAACTCTGACACCAACATCTTGTCAGAAATTAAACGAAGAATTACTCCTGCCAACCGCTTTTTCTTCGGGCGTAGGGGGCAATTTAGTAGCAAAGCCCTCACTCGAACTACTAAGGAGATCTAATATAAGACCCTGATAATCCCAGTCCTGCTCTACGGGCTGAATCGTATCAATAGTGGATGAAAATTCCTTAGTCGATTTGAGAGGAATATTCTTCGCGAAATCTTCGAACCCGCTTGCGTTGATGGGCTATGGAGGCGAGATCTATACGAGCTATACAGCGACATGCCGTTAGTCAAAAAACTCCTCATCGGTAAATTAAGATGGCTAGGACATGTAGAACGAATGGATACCAGAGTCTTCCAATTCCAGCCAGACGCAGTAAAGGAACACCTCCCCTTAAGTGGCACTCACAAGTCGAAACCACCCTCAACCATATTGGAGTGCGCAACTTTTGGCGGTTAGCTAAGAACCGGGCTAATTTAGAGGCATGTTGGTTGAGGCCCAAGTTCATGTCGGACAGTACCGTCACTGAAATAAGTAAGTAAGCTGTGTGACCTAACACTGGCGGACGCACGTACTTACTTACTAAAGTGGCGCTATAGTCCGGAATGTACATGGGCCTTAACCAACATGCCTCTCCAATTAGCCCGGTTCTTAGCTAACTGCTTACATTTCCGCACTCCAAGATGGTTGAGTGAGGGTGGTTTCTACTTTGAAGCGAAACTTAAGTCGCCGTCTTCCTCTACTGCGTCTGACGTCTGGCACGTCCATTCCGACTCACTATGCGGAGCCGGCCAATTGATATCGTTAAGACGGCTGATAACACGATTTGTGAATGTGTTGCGCAAAAGTTCTAGGGCAGTGTGGCATGGCGCGGCATCCTACATGAATCGTCCAAATTCATGTCTTTGATTTCAATAAAAAAAAATCGGAAAAACATCCAAACTGCGAAGCGATAACAATGCTGATGGTCGTGCGCCTTCAATCGATCAGTCCATTGGACCTTGTAAACGAATAATTCAAGATCTTTGTGCAGAATTCTCCTGAAGCTAGTGCATGAAATTTTGACCTGTTGAGGTCGATGGCGGATTGATCTTCATGAAATGAGTCTCACACTTTCGGCCACAACAGCCACATTCTCTACCGTTCGCACCATAAGACGACGGGAATCATGAGTGTTGTCCACTAGCATACCAGTCCCTTGAATTTTTTGCACAAGCTATTGTGTAGTTGCATCATTTCGGCCAAAATTTTTGACAAATACCGCACTGTTTGGGCTACACAGCACTCAAGCCATAAGCGACTTATTTCGTTCCTCACTTTCTGTCCAGATTTCAAGCGGGAAACAGCTGTCAGTGTCAAGTGGGCGTGTGAAGATAAGTGTCGAAGCCAAATTCTTTCCACAAAGTTTAGGCATTCAAAATTTCAAATCGAGTGAAGGATGGCTTGACCGGCACAACATTGTTTTTCGAAAACTATGCGGTGAAAGTGAGACTCTAAGCGATAACGTTTTTACAGAATGGAAAGAAAGAATTTTGCGAATTGATACAAAATTATGAGCCAAAGAACATCTTCAACGCTGAAGAAACGAAGTTGCTTTTTAAGTTTTTTTTTTTCTTTTTTTTTTTTCTTTCTTTCTTTATTCTTTCTTTCTTTATTCTTCTTTCTTTAAAACGTTATAATAATTCATTTACCCGCGAAGCTTATTGCTTATCTGCAGGTGGTTGCATATTCTATATTGATAATATTTCACAGTTTATCGGTTGTGGAAATTTGAAAGAGTAGGTATTTATAATTAATTTACAATTTTCAATAAATTTAGTCATTCACAAATGTTCATATGGAGTTAATATACATGATGTATGTTTAAAAGATACTTTTTTACATCTTTTTTGCGTTTTTTAAAGTTTAAAATGTTTTTTAAGTTTGCTGGTAGTACATTCATTATTGCTGGTAGGGCGTAGCTTGGATGTCTTCTGCCATAGATGTTATAGGTTTCAGGTGTTTCCAGCAATCCCTGAGCTCTTCTTCTTGTATTGAGATTATGGCGTATATATTGTTGGTATCGTTGATCGTCATAGTATTGTAATAAAGCTGTCATCTTATATATGCCGTTAACATCTAATACCTTTAAATTAAAGATCATAATGACATTCCATGTGTCCGAATTTTCCAAACGACAGAGAACAGACAGACGCTCACGGCTGTTGGTATAAGTCCGGAAAGTGTTGACTCGAACGATGGATTTTTCGCGATCGAAGATCCTCAAGAGAAGGCGAATTCGATAGGCGCTATCTTCGAGACTGTGTATACGGTGAACAGTCCTGTTCGCCCAAATCGCGATATTGAGGAGAGAGCCTTTCTGAATCACTTTTATCTACGTACCGAACTCCAAGCTTGGCGATCTGAGAATAACGGTTTTACCGTATTCAATGACGAAAACCCCTCAAATGGCATAGTCGCCAATAGCATGATGCTGTTCGTTCAAAAAGATGAACTCCTGGACATCTTGGTATCACTGAAAAATAAAGAGTCGGCGGGAGAGGACGGTGTCCCAAACGTCGTATTGAGACACCTGCCAGTGGAAGCAGTCGATATTTTCACCACGCTGTTTAACAATGCACTGAATAATGCACATTATCCGGTGCACTGGAAAACGGCGGTGGTACATCCTATCCCCAAAAAGGGCAAGGACAAAACAAACCCAGCTAATCTTCGGTCAATAAGCCTTCTGCCGAATGTAAGCAAGGTATTTGAGAAAATAGTCAATAGGGCTCTGCTTAAGTGGGTCGAGGAAAACAAAATTATTCCGGAAAATCAGTTTGGTTTTCGAGCGAGGTTGTCTGGTTGACTTTGAGAAGGCCTTCGACACCGTATGGTTAGAGGGGCTTTTCTACAAGCTGACCAGACTGGGCATGCGTAAACCCATGCTGTATATGATTTATGAAATGCTTATGGGAAAGCAGTTCGTTGTCAAATGTGGCAATGTAACTTCGAGTAAAGTCTTTGAAATTAAAAACGGTTTACAACAGGGGGCGGTGAACTCCCCGATATTGTGTAACATTTATACAAGTGATCTTGTAGGTTCTCTCAGTCACGCTATAGCGTACGCAGATGATCTAGTGGCGTACAGATCAGGTCCGAAAATCGAGGTCATCAACACACTTTTGCAACGTGACTTCGATCACATTAAGGGATATTGCGATGATTGGAAATTGAGGATTAATTTCCAAAAAACCGAAACAATTCTGTTCAGGACCCCAGTGCAGAGGGCTTCTTACGATACCAGAAAAAACTGGAAAAAATTGTGTATCCTCGGACAGCATGGACGGCCGTTGGCGGTGAGAAGTGAAGTCAAATACCTTGGCATCTGGCTTGACAAGTTTCTGTATTTTAACAAAAATGTGGATGCTTGTCTGGCTAGGGCTAGGGGGGCTTATGCTCTGGCAAGGAGATTGTTTCATAGCAGTCAACTTGATTCAAGGGTGAAAGTCATTTGCTACATGGCCCTCATAAGGCCGATCATCGCTTACGGTTGTCCCGTGTGGTTCAATGTATCACCATCCTACATGGAAAGGATACGGCTGTTTGAGAGGCGTTGTCTCCGATCCTGCTTAGGATTGTACCGAACGCCGGACTCCGAGTACATAAAATATTATCGCAACGAGGTTCTATACAATGGGGCTCAGTTGAATAGAATTGACAATTTCCTGATTAAGGTGACGCGAAGGCACGCTGCAAGGGCAATGAGTAGCGACAACAGCCTGATATTCAGGGCTTATTACCCCAATGAAATGTACATGGAGAGTGCGCTCATGTCCGGCTTTATTCCACCAGAGGCATTCATTTATATCGATTCGTTAGGGTTAATACAAGACAGGAACGGTATCCCGGTTTTATACCATCGCTACCGTGACGCGCGGGACAAGCGGCTAGTCCGCGATGGGTACGTCGACAATGCTCCGGAGCTCCTCCGCTTTAGCGCGGCGGTATCGGATCGCGATAGGACCGACGCTGAAAAGCAGAGCACCGAGTTTTGGTGGCTAAACGAGGAAAGTATTTCTGCAGTTCCTCAGGTCTTTGCGGACTTTTAGTCCACTCCTTAGTACTTAAGTAAATTAAATTTAGGTACAAGGTCTGGGGCTGGGCTTATGCACCATATTTTATTTAATATGGTTGCATAAATGCTTGCTGGACCCAATGACGCAATCGGGATGGCAAACCCTCGGGGCATAGGCAACGAGTGCTTGCCACCCCGATTATAATTAAGTAAGGTTTAAGTAGTTAAGTAGTCTTAAGTAGTGTTAGTTAGGTTAAACTAGTCTTAAGTAGTTTAAGTTAGTTTTAGTCTAGATTAAGTTTTTATATAAAACAAAAAAAATGGTTACTGTTTAAAGTTTTAATTTTTTCTTTGAAAAATCAAGTAAATGTCTTTATATTAATAATAAGAAACAAATGACAAATTTAGGCTGAAAAGCAAAAGAAAAATGTTAGTTATAAGCTTACAGCGCCCGCTATGGGCCGATAAGTTAGATTAAGTAAACCAGTTATTGATAAGTTAGATTTAAGCATTTTTGTCTAGTATTAAGTTAATATTTTAAGTAAATAAAAAATGAATTAAAAAGTAAAAAAAGTAAAAAAAAAACCTTTAAATTCAAATGGTTAGTACTGACTATTTTAAATAATCGATGCTGAATATCTAGTATCTTATCTAGGTGGGTTTTCGATTCATTTCCCCAAGCTAATACTCCGCATCTTAAGCGAGATTCAGCGAGAGAAAGGTATACTTGTTTTTGGACATCAACGCTAGTATATATTTTTAGATACACCATCGCAAAAACAGCACTTTTTAATTGCATCCGTATTTTATTTATGTGTTCATGCCACAAGAAGTGATCATCAATTATGATTCCTAGATATTTTATTGATTTCACTACTTCAATAGCATCACTTTTGCTTGTGGTTGGACAGTCTTCGTTTTGGTGATATATACGTATAGACGCTCAGGTTGACGTGGCATGCGTATATGCATCATCTTTGTTTTAACATCATTGATAACCAGCCCTTGATCATGGCACCATCTTGAGACATTATTAAATTCGTCTTGCATTATTCCTATAGCAGTATCCAGGCACTTGTGTTTGACAACAATTGCAATGTCATCTGCATATGCAAAAGCTGTACTTCGTTTAAATACACGAAGAAGCTCATTTGTGAACAAGATGAAAAGTATCGGTCCAAGTTTTGAACCTTGTGGTACACCATACAAGCATTGTTTTTCTTGGCTAACAGCGTTTCCAACTTTTACGCGTATGGTTCTTCCTGATAGGTAGCTTTCTATTCACTTCGCTAAGGTCCTCTTATACCAATTTTATTAAGACTTTCTATTATCTTCTCATGGCTCAATGTGTCGAAGGCCTTGCTAAAGTCTAGAAACATTACTAGTACATGGTGGTTTTTGTTAAGACTTGCGTTCACCACACTCGAAAGTTCTCCCAATTGTAATTCAGTGCTTTCACTTTTTTTGGAAACCATATTGATTTGGTTGTAGGACTCTATGCTTTACTATGAATTTCGTTTCTTCTAAACACTTGTCTATAACAGAAAGAATTGCGATCGGCCTATAATTATCCATTTGGCTTTTCACTCCTCCTTTGTATACTGGTCGGAGTGCCTCCCAGATCGTTCAATATGTGCCTTAAAAGCAAAAAAATGCAATGACAGCAAAAACAGTAAGGAAAGAGTTACCATTTTACTGACAACAAATATTTTTTTTTTTTTTAAATATATTTTTCAACACTTAGGACTCAGTCCCTGAAGGTTATAAAACCCAGCGATGGAAAGAAGGAAAAAGGTTTGTAGGATAGTTAGAGATTGGGAGTAGGTGGGAAAAGAGTGAGGTGACGATGCGCGTTAATTTTGAATCTTTGCAGGTTGTAGTCATCTGGAAATATTGAAGAAGGCAAGCTATTCCATAATCGTGAAGTGTGGTTAAGAAATGATCTTCTAAATTTGACTGTGCGCCCGAAAATATGGCAATATGGGTGTGCCGAAGAAGTCGCACGAGTATTTCTATTAAACAGACGGACAGGCGGGACACAACTATATATTTCGTCGGAACATTTATGGTGAAAGTAGCGGTAAAGAAGCGCAACGCATCCAACATTCCGCCGGTGTTCGAGAGAATGAATTTCGCTACAAACTGATTGGTTGTCAATAAGTTTGATAGCATGACGCTGGACTCTGTCAAGTAGGCTCAAGCATGTTGCAGGGGCACCCGCCCAGATGTGCGAGTTATATTCAAGTCTTGGACGAATGTAAGCTTTATAGATATTAGCTAAATCTGATGGAGTGAAAAACCGTTTGCATCGTTTGAGAAATCCTATGCATTTAGCACCACCTTTAGCAGCATCTATAATTTGCTGGTTCCATCGAAGGTCTGGGGTAATATGCATGCCAAGCATAGGCAGGCCATTAGATTCCTCAACTTCAACTCCTTCCATGTTAAGTTTAGCTACATTTGTATCCCGCTTCAGAGATAGGAGACAGCACTGGGTTTTTGACGCATTGAATTCAACCCGGTTGTTGATACCCCAATTGATAATTGTATCAAGACCGGAGTTGAGTTCAGTTGACATTCGCTGGCGTTGAGACTCCACAATTTGGGGATCTTGTCGCGGAGTCGTTAAGGAGTAAACGAAGTCAAGAGTGCTGTCATCCGCGAATGAATGGATAGGATTACAAGTCAGAGAGAGAAGGTCGTTAATAAAAATTAGAAACAGAGTCGGTGAGAGGACTGAGCCTTGGGGTACTCCAGCGTTTGTTGAAAAGGGGGTGGAAGTTGACCCATCTAATACAACTTGTATTGATCGGTTACTTAAAAAACTCGTAATCCAAATTAAAAAATGTATTACCGACACCAAAAGACCTAAGCTTATTAATAAGAGCGCTGTGCCACACTCTATCAAAGGCTTTTGAGATATCCAGAGCAACAATTCTACATTCACCGAATAGGTGAATGCAACGATTCCATTTTTCGCTTAGATAGACCATAAGATCACCTGTAGAACGTTGCTGACGAAAACCATACTGACAGTCACTAAGGAGATGGTTTTTTTCTAGATAGCTCATGAGGTGGTAATTGACTGTACTCCCCATGACCTTAGAGAGTACTGACGTTAAAGCTATGGGTCGGTAGTTTAAAGGGGAGGTTTTTTCGCCCTTTTTTGGAATTGACTGAACATGCGCAAGTTTCCACCTATCTGGAAATATTCCTGCAGTGTAAGACAAGTGAAAAAGTTTGCGTAGAGGTTTGGCCAGAGTGGAAGAACACCTCTTCAGAACAAGGGGAGGAATTCCATCTGGACCTGAGGCTTTATTTTGCTTGAGACCTTGCAGAACTCGATCCACTGAACGGGTTCGGAAAAACAACGGTCCTAAAGAATATTGAACCGGACTCAGCGATGGTGGTGAATAAGAGCTGTCTGGTAAGTCGGAATTGGCTGCGAATATGGAAGCTAGCAGATTTGCTTTTTCTTGGGAGTCCGTGATATTTCTGTCGTTGTAGACAAGCGCTGGGATTGTTGATGATGTACAACCTTTAATACGTTTGACGAAAGACCAAAAAGTTTTGCTGCCTTTAGGACATTGCAGTATTTTTTTCCTCACTTTTTGGTCACCTCTTAATATAACCTTACAGTCGTTTCTAGGCCGCCTGTAAAGACTCCGATTTTCCTCCGAAGGTGTTTGACGCCAAAGGGTTTGCTGCCTTTAGGACATTGCAGTTTTTTTTTCCTCACTTTTTGGTCACCTCTTAATATAACCTTACAGTCGTTTCTAGGCCGCCTGTAAAGACTCCGATTTTCCTCTGAAGGTGGAGGCAGGCGACTCTATTCTAAAGGACCAACCACGTTTGAAGAATTCGTTCATTTTGCGACGATCTGGCTGCTGCAGGACTTCTTACTCATAACCCCGTTTAATGGAATTTTAATTTTTTTTTAAACCTCAATAATTCGTAATCCCGCTATTTCGAAGAAAACCCCTTAAATTCGTAGTAAAATCTTGGCCCCTTGAAACTTCGATTTATCGGGATTTGACGTTTAATCATTGACAGTGGATTGTTCGACTGAGCAGTATAATGTGCCTTTGGGCAGTTCGCAGTACGGTATGAGAAAATAGCAGTTTAATACTGCTATTGCAGTGTCGGTAGCACTGGGAAGCACTTTCTTCAGCCAATCAGTCTAGCTTCTAGGCTTACACAGAAGATATTGACATCGAAAGTCTCTCATAGTGCTATGTATGTTTTTTTTTCCGTTGATCTTGACTGTCTCCCAGTGCTGGCATTTTCTCAATTTTTCACAACAGATTTTTGCTTAGAAAAAATACGTATTTTGAGCTGACTAGTAATTCCTATTATTTAACTCAATCTCTCTGAATTTTTGTTGATGGCTGTACCTTAGATTGGAGGACACTAAAATATTCCCCTTAAAACAAAAAAGCCACTGTCACCCTTTAATTTAGTCAGTAAATTGAGAAAAAAAAAAACGAAATATATTGAGATTGCTTATCTATTCACGTAATCGTCTATATACACTTTTGACTACCCGGACCCACTGAATGATCCTTTTCAAATTTGGATTCTTTATGGCCTCCCCTAAGAGTGACTTGCACCAACAAATCAATCCAAGCTTTATTTCTTGGATTTTATGGATTTTAGCAACTGGCCTCCTTCGATCAGGCACACACTAAATCTTTTCTTCCCACCAAAAACTTCATCCCATTAAGAGATTGCCTGCGACCACTTCCTCGTTTCCAAACACAGCATCAAATTAAGCCAAAACTCTTGTCACATGTCACCAGCTAATCCTCCTGACATAATGAATCACTTCGATGAATTCCCCAGATAAGATTTTCCATTTTCACCGAATGATGTTTTCCTAACCCCAAATGAGAGCCGCGATCATCGATTAAAAGTCGCGTCGTCAGCAGACACATCAGATCATAGACAAAAGGGGCAACCTGCATCAAAGAATCTCACATACCCAACGAACATGATCCGCGCCGATATCAGTTACACAAATCACGAATGTACCACAAATGACATCCAATATCCAATTACTCATAAATAATTAATCTTAGTTCACATTAATCTCATTACGAAATTGATTTATTGGCGCAATGCCATTTGCCGGCACTGCAGGCTTGAATGGCTAGGCGGCTCTGTGGCCGGCTGTTGGAACTGGAACTGATTTGGTGCATGCAAAGAGCCGCGCATAGTCTCGGGGGGAATTGACATCAGCATGGCTGTGTGCAAGGGAAAACTTGGGTACTGCTGCTTTCTCTTTGGGCTGGTTCACTTGACTTGGCATGCCCGACTTCAAAGTGGAAAACCTTTTAATTAACTTCTTGTCAGCATCTTATCGTCGTTTCGTCGTCGTCGATTGGTAGTTGTGTGCTCGATTTGGAATTCGATTTGTTTTTGGGAGGCGATCTTTGGTGCTGTTAACGTGCTACCGCAGTGGACCGCATTCCTTGTACGTGTTGTTTAATTGATTCATTCCGAACCGTACGGTTGGCCTAACGTGCACTTTTACGGTCGTGCGAAAAATCATCGGCCCCGACATGTTGACAACTTAAATCACAATTTTATCGTTTCTTTGGCGATTGCAACTGTTGACCATTTGTGGAGAGACTTGGAAGTGGTTATAGCTTGATGATTTCCATAGGATTGCGATACGACTTTTTATTGCAACTGTGAAGACACCAGCTGAGCTAAATTAAGTTTCAAGGCAAACTTCCCTTCAATATACAGTGTGGCGCACCAATTGTGCTGCAATAAGAAATTCAAATAACTTTTTTTTTAATCGATGTATTTCATTTTTTTTTTTTATTGGTTAGAAAATTAAATTTTATTTTAAATAGTTAGTTGTTTTTAAAGATTATAGATCGCAAATGACCTCCATGCTCTCCCACGCATATGCGGCACCTGATCAAAAAATTATTCATTGCGGTCTGAAGAGTTGAAGTTGGGATCGCCTCAATTATTGTCCTTATGGACTGCTTTAATTCAGTTAAATTCCTGGGCTTCGTTTTATACACCTCTTGCTTGACATAACCCCATAAAAAGAAGTCTGGTGCAGTCAGGTCAGCTGACCTTGGGGGCCAGCGAAGAGTGGAGTTCCTAGAAATTAATTTGTTTGCGAATTTTTTGTTTAGCTCCGCCATAACTGGTCTGGCTATATGTGCAGTTGCTCCATCTTGCTGAAACCAAACGCTGTTGAATGGTATACGTCTTCGGCGCAGTTCTGGGTAAAAAAAACTCCTTCAACATCTTTAAATAACGGTCCCCATTGACAGTAACGGTTACACCGTTTTCTTCAAAGAAGTACGGCCCGACAATACACCTTGATGAAACTGCGCACCACACAGTGACTCGTTCTGGGTGCAGTTCCGTCTCATGGAGCATTTCTGGATTTGACTCTTTCCATATACGGCAATTTTGCTTGTTTACATTGCCGTTAAGATCAAAATGGGCCTCATCAGACATGAACAAACAATTGATCAATGTGTTGTCTTCTTCGGCCATTGATATCATTTTTTGGCAAAATTCCAGGCGAACAGGCAAATCCTGAGGGTTTAACTTGCTAGTAATTTGGACTTTGTACGGAAACAAGTTTAAATCGTCATGAAGTATCCGTTGTAATGACCGTCTACTAACTCCAATTTGCCCCGATAAGTTTCGGGTCGAAACGCTCGGATTGGCCTGTATTGCAGATGCTACTGCTGCGATTGTATCCTGAACCCGAACATTGGCGTCTCGATGGTAAGGCCTTCGTGCGATGCTTCCAGATTCAGCAATCATGTTTACAAACCTCATAATGGTCCATCTACTCGGGGGATTACCACCAAACTCCCGCCTAAATTCCCTTTGGACGGAAATGACGGACTGCAAAGCATGGTACCGTTGCACTATCCAAATTCTTTTCTCTGTATCCCAAGCATCCATTTTTATAAATCTAAATAGTAACCTAAAAAAAAAAAAAAGCCGATTACTCACACAGAAAAAAAGTTATTACGTTTTATTTTTGTAGCACGATTCGTGCGCCACCCTGTATATATGAAAATCGAAATGAGTTTAGTGATGAATGTGAGCATATTAGTGTGATCCTGACTCAATTCCTGAGAGTATTTGCTTGGGAAACGGCAACCAAGCTGCTTGATTCAGTACACTTCACATGATACTTAAGATCAGTGATGGAAAATAGCTTTTCAGCAATGTATTGAAAGTTGAAAAAAAAAAGTATTGAAACTGTACTGCTAGATTTTTTGTTCAAAAAAATATTCTTAACCCCTTCGCCCCTGAGTTTTTATTTGAGAACCAGAAACAATTGTATCAACTTTTGTGCAAATTCTGAAAGTATAATTGGAAAGAAAAGGGTTGGTGTGTATTAGGATAACGTAGTCCTTTTCGTTATCCTGGGACATATAATCCCAATAATATTTTGAGGTGGGATGTATATGTCCCAACAATGACTTCAAAAACAAAAATATATAAGACAACCATGTTGTACAAAATCGGGCACAGGGTCAGTCAACAGGAATGATTTTAATGGATATAGAGAAAGCTTTTGATTCTGTTTGGCATAATGGATTAGTGCATAAAATGATCCAATTTGGCTTCCCGTTATATTTGTGTAAAATAGTTCAGAGTTTCTTGGCAGGTAGATGTTTCCAAGTTCATGTTAATTGTGGTGTTTCTAATTTATTATGTTTTGATGTTGGTGTCCCCCAAGGTTCAGTTCTGGGTCCATCCTTGTACAACCTGTATACATCAGATTTTCCAACTCTTCCGTATTGTGACTCAGCTATTTTTGCTGATGACACGGCCATTTTTGCATCGCATGAGTTTGCTCTCAATATTGAGAATAATCTTAAAAATGCAATCGAAATCTTGGAAAAATATTATCACAAATGGAAGATTTAAGTTGAACACTGGAAAGTTGCAAGCTATTTTTTCCTCGCGAAAAAGAAAGGCTTGCTATCTTCCCAGTAGTCAGCTTCAATTTAACGGAAACACCATTGCATGGGAACAGTCCGTTAAATATCTAGGAGTTCATCTTGACAAGAAACTAACCTTTAGCCCACATATTAACAATACTCTTTAGAAAATGAGTATAGCAATTAAGAAGCTTTTTCCGTTCATAAACAGAAAATCTTCACTTTCAAATAACAATAAAATAATAATACATAAAGTGATTTTTCAGTCAATTTTATTATATGGTTGTCCAGTATGGGGAAGTGCTGCGAAATGTCATATAAAAAAATTACAAATTTCACAAAATAAAGTGTTAAAAATGATGCTCAATCTTCCTTGGCATCATTCCACTTTTGATCTGCACAAAATAGCGGATGTTGAATTGATTTCTGAAAGGATTCGGAAACTCAAAAACAATTTTAATAATAAATGTGATATTGCTGAAAATCCCCTCATAAACCAACTTTATTTATCTGGGTTAACTTAAAATATATTCAAAAATGTCGAATATTATATTTCGTCTGCGTTTCTTTATAATTTATTATTTTTGTAATCATTTGTTATTATTTGTTTATTTATCATTTGTTTACTAAGGGTTGTAATACTATTTATTTTATGTTAATTTATATTATTCGTTTTTATGTTAAATTGTTATTTATTAAACAAATATTATTATTATACTCACCCATGTTTTCGTCTACTAACACATTATTAACTAATTTTTGTATTATATATTTTTTTTTATCTATTTATTAATTTATTAATTTATTTATTTAATTATTTGTTTCTTTATTTGCTTATTTATTTATTCATTTGATTATTATTTATTATTTGATTATTATTTATTTATTTTTATTTATTTATTTATATTTTTTTTTTTTTTGTATCATTGGTATTTATTTATTTATTTATTAATTTATTTATTTGCTTGTTTATTATTTATTTATTTATTATATAATTTATTTTTATTATCTGATTATATTTTATGAACTTATATTTGTTAATATAAAAAGCGTTCCTTGAATATTCATAAAATTCTAAATTATGTATATTAGATATTCCTTCTTTTTTTTTTACTCAAATAAAGGTTTATTCGTATTTTTCATTTAAATTAAATTTGTAATTGCTTGTAAATCATTTTGAAATGTAAGATAATATCTCAGAAGTAAGATAATACTTGTCAAATCTCTGAATTGTAAAACGTGCGGTCACAGGCTTTGTAAAAAAATTATCACGAAATAAAACATATTAATATTAATAAGACAAGGTTTTTTTTAGAAAATATATTGAAAAAAAGATTTTATTTGTTTTTATATCAAGTTATTTGTGAAAAGGGGCAAAGCATTTGTAGCATAAGGCATTGTTGCATCCAGAACATACGTACTTGGTCCGAGTTTCCTTTTTTTTGGAAAGTGCAATGCACGCACCGACGACGAGAAGACTGTTCAATTGGTGAATGGTCACCAATATTTAAACGCTCTGTGCGTGATTTCTTTGCTGGCCTTCCATCAAATTGACGAGTTGTGAGTTTTTTGTGTTTTATACCTTCAGCTATCAATGTTTCGGCCAGGGGTACAATAAATTGAATGAGTGGTGTCTTACGACGTTGTGATTGTGCGAATATAATCCACCAGTTTACTACGGCTAACATCAAAATTTTGAAAAATACTTTTTTCCACCACTTTTGTGACTTTCGATTTCGATATGGCTGCCTTCTGATCTGCCAAATCCACGCCTCCCATTATACGATTATAATCTGCAATAGCCAAAGGGCAGTCCACTTCTAACTTTGAGCCATCTTTCTGCTTTCTTTGGAGTTTTGTTATGGTAGGCATATGACAATTTGATGCAAGAAGGACCACTTTTGAATCCATCCAACGAGCGGCCATTATTCCGTCGGCCTGTATTTGAAATTGACTCTGTGAACGTTTCAAGGCACCATTGAAGGCAGGAGTTCCTTCGCGAGTTCTTATGTATGTACCGATAGCCGGGTACGATAAAGTGTTTAGCAATGTTATTGATGTGAAAAATCTATCGAATGCCAGGACAACATTTTCTTCTCGAATAGATGATGTTAAACTGCGAACAATTCTTTCTCCAAGAGTGCCGATTGACGGAGATGTCTCTTTACCCGTATAAACATTTAAATCATATGTATATCCTGTTTCGGCATCACAACGCAACCATAATTTAAATCCTCGTTTTATTGGTTTCAGAGGCATATACTGCTTCAAACTCGAGCGATCTTTGAATTTTGCATTCATACATTCATCTATGGATTGGGCACTACTTTCACTTCGTCCTGCTGGGAATGTTTTTTTTTTTTATACATGACACAACTTCCGCTATATAGTAATCCTTTTGAGCATCATTGGGTTTATCGCAATCATTGAAATACATTTTCGACATCAATAGAGTTAAACGATCACGAGAAATGCTTTTTTTAATCATCCCATTGCCCAACGATAATTGTTTACTCCAGTAATCAGCCATCGATGGTAAATGGTTGTAATGCATTATCAGTGATACTCCAAGGACCACAAGAATTTCGAACTCATCGGTAAGGGCACGTTTCATTGATTTATCTCGATTCATTTTCTTTATTCTTTGATTAGTGCACTCTGCAATACGAATGCATAAAATTTTCGGGAAGATTTTTCTAAAAAAATATTAAACTCCGAAGCTCCACGAGGAAGATCAAAAAGTACCTCAGCCTCTTTCTTCAAGGGCATTTTAAATTTAGGTTCAAAATTGACATTTTCTGTACAGTCATTGTTACCTGTTTTCTGCCCTTTATACACCGCCAGATTTTCCATTACAGATCCCTCGTCACCAATAGCCTGCTCAACTATGTCATAATCCATTTCTGATTCAGCAGAGGATTCATGAATAATTCCAGAAACTCCTATTTTATCGACTTCTTCTACGGAATCCTCATCAACATCCGATGGTTCATAGCTAGATTCTGAAGCGCTGAAATCGTCGCCGTCACTTTCATCATCCAACAAATAGCCTAATATCTCCTGTTCTCTCACTCTTCTTCCAGACATCTAAATAAAAAATGTAAATAAATAGGACATATTTGCATATTGGGATTATTTATCCCAGCTATTGGGATTATAGGTCCCAGTGTAAGAAAAAAAAAAAAAACCCCACCTTTTCAGTTTCAATTTCTCGAAGATTTACACAAAAATAACTTCCTTACTACTAAATACCCATGTAAAAAGCTACTATTCCCAAGAAAAACCGAGTGAATTGTCCTTAGCGTGGCTAAATGTGACGCGCAACTGATTAAAATTAACGACACGCACATGCAAAACAAGTATACACGGAATATTTTTTCCGAAAAAGTAACGGGACACTTCACAAATCCATTGAAAAGCCTTTAAACTTTTATTGGGACTTTTTAGAATAGCATTTTCACTTAAAATAAAATTTATACACACTTTTCAATTATGCTGGGACGTATTGTCGCAGTAGGGGCGAAAGGGTTTTAATCTATTCTTCTATACATAAAAATGAATGTTTGTTTGTATGTCCTTTGTACAAGGTGGGCCAAAAGAGATCACCCTATTGGAAGATGCTCTTATTTTTGCAAATGACCGCCAATGTCAAATCTGTTTTGACATTTGTGGACTAGACAAATGTGGAATACAAGTGAACAACCCATGGATACACTCTCCAAGAACGTGGAACAGTCGTGTCTATTTTTTTGCATAACAATTCGTCTGTAGTGTTGGCACAGCGCGAATTCCGTCGCCGATTCCCCGGCCGTCCGACACCGACTGCGCAAACACTGCGCCATTTGGCCGCAAACCTTGAAGAGTATGGGACCACACGAAATGTTGCCAAGAGTGGCCGGCCCGGAGCGCCCGTTGTCGAGCTGTCGTTGGAAACATCGACCAGACGCCGTGCCTTGCAATTAGCAATCAGCCGGTCGTCGCTAAGGCGAATTTTGGTCAAAGACTTGCGCATGTTCCCGTACAAAGTCCAGTCCGTGCATCAGCTGCTGCCTGTCGACCGCCAAACGCATGTAACCTACACCCAAGCCATCCTTAATCTCGAGGATGATTTTTCGACCAAAATCATAATGAGCGATGAGGCTCATTTCCACCTCAGCAGCGGGTTCATGTACAAACAAATCTATATCGCTTCTGGGTCACCGATAATTCACGAGTAATGCAAGAGGAGCCAATAAAACCGCTCAAAGTTATTGCATGGTGCGCAGTTCACGCTGGAGGAGTCTTCCGGCCATTTTTTTCTCGAGAACTCCACTGGTCAAACGAAAACAGTGGACGGTGTGCGCTATAGGGCCATGTTAACCGAGTTTTTTCTGCCGCAATTGAACGAATTAGGAATGCAGGACATGTGGTTCCAACAGAACGGAGCAACGGCACACGCTGCGCGAGCCATTTAAGAAAAAAAAAGAGAGCCAAACAACATCCGATGTAATTCTTCTTCTTTTGGCCCACCTGTAGAATCGAAAACTATGCATTTGATCTTGTGATGATATTCAGCAAAAATCTTGTGCATTAGCCCCCGAAGATTTCTGAGTTGGTACGTTGGTACATATGGGGCCACTGTCATTCCAATGAATTTCATATTATATTACCGTGACAGTTCATGCTGATTTGAATTGAAACGAAAACAGCGAACGCATAATGACGTTTCAAGTTGTAGGTGACATAAGAATTTTTGTTAATTGTGAACTTCATGTCCGGATCACATTGAACCGAAAATTTTGTCGTGCATTTCATTGTCAGTTTAGATAAATAATTCAATCGAATTGAGTTCTCGTAGTTTCCGTGAGACGGGCTCGGTGCTGGATACAGGCAAGACTTCTCTTCTTTCACTCGTTTTGGAAACCATACGATCACAAAATTATATTACATTGGCCATTCCATCATCTGGAATGCGGCAACTCTTTTGGATGCTGGGCGAAGAGCGCATTCAGCATTGAAACTGCCTTTGAAATTGTAAAATACTGGGGCACCAACATGCAACATCAGCAAAAAGACTCTGGAATGGACAAAGTACTCCAAACGTGTCAAATGATCATACAGGGGCGAATGTAAGTACAATGTCTCACAAGAAAGCATTGGAAGCGCTTGATCATACACTGCATGATTTGATAGGACACGCACGGATCTTCGGTGGCGGCCTCAATGTACTGTCTGGTGATTTTCGACAGACGTTCAACACCCACTGAAGACCGGAATAAACCTGGGCCTCAACCAACATGCCTCTCCAATTATCCCGGTCTTAAGCTAACTGCCTCCAGTGGCGCACTCCAAGTTGGATGAGGTCGGTTTCTACTTGTGCGCGCCACTTATGGCGAGGTCTTCCTCTACTGCACCCGACGTCTGGCTGGGAATCAAAGACTCTGCCAGCCGGAGTATTGGCGTCCATTCATTCTACATGCCATAGCCAAACCTAAACGCCCAATGCGGAGTTTTCTTTTTTTGATCAGGGGCATGTCGCTGTACAGTTCGTATAGTTCTTGGTTGAATCCTCCAGCCCATAACCCGTCTACGCAAACGGGACCGAAGATTTTTCGAAGAATTTTCCTCTCGAATCGACTAAGCACTTCTTCATCCGCTTTTGAGACCATCCATGCTTCAGTGCCGTAGAGCAGGACTGGGATGATCAGGGTCTTATATAAGATCTCCTTAGTAGTTCGAGTGAGGGCTTTACTACTAAATTGCCTTCTTAGCCCGAAGAAACAACGGTTGGCAAGAGTAATTCTTCGTTTAATTTCTGACGAGATGTTGTTGTCAGAGTTAATAGCGGAGCCGAGATAGATAAAGTCCCGTACTACCTCAAAGTTATATCTGTCACTGGTGACGTTCTGTCCAATTCATCGATGATGTGTGTCCTTTCGTGTTGACAGCATATACTTACATTTTTCCCGCTTCCTTCTCTATATAAGCAAACGTGGCTATGACATCACGTTGGGTCCGACCAATGATGTCCATATCGTCGGCGTATGCTTGTAAATTTACCGATTTTTGGAAGATTGTGCCTCTGGTGTTGGCTTGTGAGTTTTGTACAATCCTCTGAAGAATCAGATTGAAGAAGTCACAAGACAGCGCATCGCCTTGCCTAAATCCTTTTTTGGTATCGAATGTGTCGGTTAGGTCGTTTCCGACCCTGACGGAGCTGCGAGAATTCTCCACCGTCATTCCACACAAACTCACGAGTTTGGGTGGCATACCAAAACTAGACATGGCTCTGTGTAGTTCGTCTCTACAAATGCTATCGTATGCGGCTTCGAAATCGATGAATAGGTTGCGGGTATCGGTTTGGACTTTTTGGATTTTTCCCAGGATCTGCCGTAGTGTGAAGATTTGATCGGTTGTGGACTTTCCTGGCCTAAGACCACAATGATAAGGGCCGATCTGGTAGACGGTTTCAAGCGTTCACATATTACGGCAGATAGGATCATGGTCGCGATGTTGGGGTGACTTATGCCTTTGCATTTGGCGCAGTTCAGAGGGTCTCCTCTGAACCTCCGATGCTGAGGTTCCATTCTTCAGGCATACTTTCTTCCGACCAGATTTGGCTTATGAGTTGGTGGATGTTACTTACCAAGTTATCGTCGCTGGCGAAGGCCAATATTTCCGGCAGCCTTGTTAAACTTCAGTTTAGATATTGCTATCCCCACTTCACTCAGGTCGGGTTTCAGGAGTTCACATATCACGGCAGATAGAATTTTGTAGGCGATGTTGAGGAGACTTATGCCTCTGTAGTTGGTGCAGTTTAGGGGGCCTTGAGGATTGGGCAAATGATGATGAGGTTCCATTCTTCAGGCATACTCTCATCTGACCAGCTTTGGCTTATAAGTTGGTGGAAGTTACTCACCAAGTCATCTTTGCCGTATTTGTAAAGTTCAGCCGAAAGGCCGTCATATCCGGCAGCCTTATTAAGCTTGAGATTCGAAGTTGCTATCCTCACTTCATTCAGGTCGGGTGGTTGGTAGTTGTCGAAGTCGTTGCCAATATTGATGGGTTCGTTCTGCCTGACAGCGGAATGTTTTACGTCATTGCGGTTTAAAAGTCTGCAGAAGTGGTTCTTCCATATCCTCAGAATCGACTGTGTCTACGAAATTTCCTTGTTCATCTCGTCAGGATTCTGTTCGAGCCTTGTTTACTTGGCTTTGACATTGTATACTTTTTTAAAACATGCGAACATCGTTCCTGGAGGATCACCTCCGTATACCCCTGATCGCGCGCTTCTCTTGCTCTTTTTTTTCTGTCAGAAACTCCGGTGTTGTTTCCTTCTTCATTGCCTTCAGAGCGCAATAACAGCTCTCGTCTTCACCTTCACCATAGCCTTGCACTCCTCATTCTTTTCTGCTAGCACTCTGTCGGCACTCTTCATCAAACCAGGGGTTTCTTGCTGACGGGGGCGAAAAATCAACCTTGTTGGCTTGGTTACATCGTTGCCATTGTTACACTCAGAGAAAAATACTATGAAAATAATGGGATTTATGATTAGATCAATCGTTTTTTACTATTAAAATTAGTCAATGGGATGCGTACTTTTGAAATAATAGTTTGTAAATTATAACAATAATGGTACGATCTTACTATAAATTCAACAGTGTTAGAATTTTGTTTCAATAGTCTGTCTTATTAACAGGTTAATAGTTTGTACCATTGTATTAATGTGATGCAACTATTTTCAATAGGATTAAAAACATATTTTATGTAAAGGTATACCATTGAACCAACAACAAAATACTATTATTTAAATCGTATTCAACAATTTACACACTATTGATTCAATAAGACTCCTAAACCAAAAAAAAACTAAACCATTGTTCCAATGAGATAACTACTGATCCAAGTGGTTCGCCCTATTGAAAGTAATAGTACTTACTTTTAAAATAATAGGACAGTACTATTATATTAATGTTTTTTTTTATACAACTGATAGCTTAAATATATCAATTATCAATCAATGCTATCGAAGATCAATCTGAAAATCCATCATTAGAAAACAAACAAAATAACGAATTTAGAACAACAAATATATTTTTATTTAAATATTTATATTTGTTTTACATTAAAGCAAATATTATGATAAAACGAAATAACATAAATTACATGGTTGCAATACTATTTAAAAAATACATTTGGAAAAATAGTTCTAGTAGTAACAAAAATTAATTAACAAATTAACAAAAAATTATTTAAACAAAATTAAAATTTGTGTGCTATGCATAAAAAGGCCTTTAATTGTTTTTAGGATTGTTAGATTTTATTTAAATTAAAAATGGTAAAAACTTAAGTTTTTTTTCATGAAACTTTTTTAATATGAAAATTAACTCAACATAAATAAACAAAAAATTTAATTTTCTTTTTCTAATAAAAAAAAATCTCTTCGAATGAGTCCATAACTTTAAGGGTGTTAATAGTACACACTATTAAAACAATGGAACTCATTTTAAAAGAAATGCATTTTTATGGGATGTACTATTAAATCAATTAGGAATCAGATTAGATTCAAAGGATGTGTACCATTAATGGAAAGGTTTACAGTTAACCAAAATGAAAAAAAAAATATATATGGTACTTGTGGGAATGAATAATATTTGATCAGTATTTTTGATTTATATGGCACTTGTGAGAAAATTAATAAAAACCGTAGTTTGTAGTGCCTCATATATGTGGTATGAGGTATCGATCACTAGTGTGTGTGTCATTTTGCATTGCCTGGTTTTATGACGAATGAGGTACTGTGGGATATTTGAGTTTGGTGGTACATTAACATTTGAGGTTAATGGTACATACTATTTAAACAATGGGAGTCTTATTAAAAGTAACGCATTTTTATGGGATGTACTATTATAACAATTTGGAATCAGATTAGATTCAAAGGATGTGTACCATTAATGGAAAGGTTTACAGTTAACCAAACATTTCTTTTAAGAATTGAAAAAAAAAATATCTATATGGTACTCACCTCGATTTTTGAAAATCTACGTTTTTTACAGTTTCTTCTAAAAAGTCTTATTGGATTTTGAAGTACTTCTGATGCACCCTAATTTGGAATTGAATTTAAAAATCGGTTACTTTAACTATATCAGCACATTTTCCCCAATGAAATTTGTTGATACCCTTATTAAAGTTATTTTCATGAAATGTTATTTTTATCGAAGTATCTTGTGACACACTGTGGGTAAACTAGGGATTGTGGGATAGGCAATTTCTTATTAAAAAAAAATATTATTTTCACGCTCCAATACTCCACCTAATTTATTGAACGTTATTTTAAATTATTTCTCTAATTAATTAAGAAAAAATATAATAAATTTATATACATACCCTCCATAGCTGTTTTCTTTTTTATGTTAACTTTATGCACATCACTTTACTTTGTCAAATGTAAACTTAAATATTATTTCAATTACATACGAGTATCGTTCTTCAGGAGAAAAACAATAAAATCCATAATTTAAGATTAAACAATCACCAAAATTTGTTAAATTGACCGGAACGGTAGGTATGCGTGATTTTAAGGACTAACATATTATCAGAAGACTGAATTCGGATTAAAAAAAAACTTAATTCAATACTTATTTGAATTATTTATGCTGCATTTGCCTTACTCGCACAAGTTGCCAAAATTATAAAACAAAATGTTAAATTATAATCAGATATTGGCGGAAAATGGAAGAAATGTTGGCAACTGGGAAGTTGTGGAAATTTTTTTTATTTATTTGTTTTGAATGCTGGCTTCTTCTTTCATGTGCAAATTGTGAATTACGATTTAGTTTGAACGGTTTCATCTGATTTGCTACTTATTTTCCTCGAAATTGGGTAGAATGATAGGCAAATTTAATTGAATTCCTTTATATGCACAAATTTGAAAATTTTCAAAGAAATTAGGTTGTTTGTCCTAATAAAATCAGTAGCGATTTTCCATAGCTTTTTAATGTAAGTAGTGATTAAAGAGAAATGATGAATTTACTAAACAAGACTATTGATTTTTAAGTTTAATTCTTATATTAAATAAATTGTTCACATAACACACAACATACTGTCTATTTTGCAAAAATTACACAAAAAGGACTATTTTATTTTTGTTTAACATGACTTTACTAAAAGAAACCAAAAAAACAACAGTCCGTTTTATTGATATTGAAATGTTGTCAAATGAGTATTGCTTATAAATGTAATTGTGCATATAATATTTTAAATAATGGTAATAAATACTATTGTAATAAAGAACTGTCACATTGATTTGATGGGATACACTATTAAATTTTATATATTTTTGGTATCGACGATGTTTAACTACATGGAACTATTAAAGCTATAGTCCGTATGATTATCAATGAAAAGTAAAAATATTGCCAAATTAATAGTATTGCATAAGAAATTAATGGTGTGTTTAATATGTACAACAATAGTACCAAATACTATTATCCTAAGGAACTGTCACTTTAATTAAATGGTATATCCTATTAAATTAATATTTTTGTTAAAATAAAATATGTTTAAGTACATGCAACTATTAAAACAATAGTCTGCTTTATTAATATTGATTAGTCAAATCCTATTAAATCTATAGTTTCATCTGGTTAAATAACTTCTGAATACCTCATTTTAAACAATAGTATCAATGTTATTAATTTAACATCAAAAACTATTTAACTAATGGTCCGTCATATTGAACTAATGAGACGCACTATTGATGCGATATTTTTTTAATGGTATCAGTACTATTAAGCAGTCAATAGTATTTTTTAATAGGACAATAGTATTCATTTAAAAATATTGATGGTGAAGAACTATTGAATAAATAGGATTTCCTATTAAATTAATAGCTTGTACCCTATTAATAATAATAGTTTTAAAACCATTGTATTAATAACCCATATACCTTTGATTTCATTAGAAAACTATTATTTTAATAGTAAAATCTTATTAAAACACGTCTTATTATACCAATGGTCGTACCATTGACGATTTAATGGGATACTTTTTTCTGAGTGTATTCGGCTTTTGTTGGCTTTGATGCGGATTGTTACAATACGTTCTTTTTGCATTAGTCTGGCACTGATAACAAAGCCACATCCGAATCATCTTGGTTTTTGCTCATTTTAGCAAAATCCGCCCAGGCCTATCAGTATTGTAATGTCTGCTATGCAGCAGTTTATGGCTTTCAGTAGTTGTTCGACTGAATCTCTCAACTCTCCAGGTGCAGATACTAGCGTCGTTGTCCATTTTTCAGTTGGCATAGTCATCAACAATAAAATTAGTTCTCTCCGAGGCTATATGGAGGGCCAGTGCCAATTTATTGGATACCCATATGACGCTGCGATGTCAGTATCCATTACGTGATTGAACGTTTCCGATACGAATCTTCCGCCACCATTTCTGTTCGAGGAGGCTAATCCGTAATAGACCTATTGCGCAAATACTCCGAACTCATGTTAGTTGTTCACTTTGTGCCCCTACATTGCCATTGATTCCGTTGATTCTTATTTGCCGTCTTGGGTATGTTAAAGCAAAGATTATAAAGCCATTGAGAACAAAAAACTGAAACTTTTGCTCACCAGCTTCATGGTACGACCGGGCGGTGTGCACGTACACACATGAGAAACGAGATCCAAATATATGGCAAGCTGTGCCAGTACGACCCGTCATAGAACAATTTTTCTTGTATGCAGTGGGTGACTTTATCATCTTTGGTTATAGTTGCCTTAGTATGACATTAAAATTTTCAGGTCGCTCTTATCTCCTGCCGTCAAGTATTTACACATAGGTCGAAGCCCTATCTACTGTCAAGATACTATTCACTTGGGGGTCACCACGAGTACGCTGAAAGTCACAGGTAATAGGCATCAGCTAAATAAAAGATCGTATGTTTCATATAACCGCATTGCCATGTGAAACCTTTCCAGTTTTTGAAAGATAAAGGGCACCTCTATATCTGGTTCAAATGCAGATACGAAATTGACAAACTTTTCGAGGATATCTCACACATATGGGTACATAAGACAAGACTTTATGAACCTGCTAGCCCGGTTTTTTTTTTTTTTTTACAAAATATTCACAAAATATTGATATTCAGAGGCCAATCCAATTTTCCCCAAACCCCTCTGAACTCCCACCGCCCTCGATTGACTCATTCCAAAATTGATTTCGATGATCAACTTCGAGCAGACTTCCGACTGTTTAATTAATAAAACACATTCCCTGGCGCCTGTTTTAATTGAATCGAAACTAATCATCCAGCCCCCGTGTAGGCTTCTTTGCATTCTTCGATCTCGAATCCAAACCAGCTGAGCACTATTTCATCGAAGTGCTATAATAACTTAATGCCAGCCTCACACGCAATAGGTGTTCCTTGCAGTCCCATTACATCGCGTCGCTGCATCATGTGCAGCTAATAAGTAGGCGTGTAACTTATCATTTCTCTATTCGTATCCATGAGTAACATCATTATGCTTTCGCAGATATTAATAGACTTGGTTACACAAGTCATTAGTCGAGATAGACTGTGAATGGTGTGGTCTCCTCCTTATGTTCTGTCTCGGTGTTCGTGTTCATTTGCGTTGCCCCGTAGTCCGGACTTGACGCCTGCCACTTGGCGCAAAAGGGGTGCATAAATTTTGCCATCACCAGATGCAAATTATGAGAAAATTATGCATTCGCGTTTTTGTTGTTGTTGTTGTTGTTGTTGTTGTGCGACCTGAAAAGGGTATTGTTGGCTATGGGATCTGTTTAGTCTTTCATTCTATTACTTAGGAAGCCAACTTTGACATACAAAACGTTTTTATTTGTAGGGTTAACAGGAAGAATACACCACGTATGTATCTTTTACTTTTTAGAAAGTATCTTAAAGGTTTCTGATGCGCATTACATAAGCAAGTGTGTATTGAAATTCATCACAAACAACCAAGATTTGCACCGCTCTTTTTCATCCATCACTCGTCGGGAAATTTGATTCGAATGCAAATTTATCATTCGCTAATTATCTTTATCGCCTTCACGTGCTAGGACGGGAACGCAGCCCGGCATTCTCCGCAACGGCGGCGCTCAGTCATTAAGACCGAACGGCAGTAACTCAGAGGAGTGTCAGAGGAACGAGATTAACATTATAAGCGAGTAGCTAGCTCCCAGGGTGGTGATCTGGTTTAAGTTCGACTTAATTTTCATTTAGCTTGTGTTTCTGTTTTTTTTTTTTACAGAATTTATGGATCTTCATCATTGTGAATGTGGATATTAATTGGAAAACAAATGGGATGGCAGACAGCTAGAGAGTCGTGGCAAGACCAAACAGAATCCGCTGTCATGTCATGGGTGGTAATAAGGTGTCGTGTTAATTGACTCGAAGAAGTCGAGAATAGTTTACTTGTAAGAGGCGGGTTTTATCCATTTTTAATGAGTTGCGTCATCTTGTATATGACCATTGAGGTTGTATTGAAGAGTGTTTAACGTTGCAGCGGTTAGTGCCATGAAGTAAGAGTAGTATGCGAGGGGCTTCTGCTTCAAAAACCGAAAATATCAACACCTTCATATTTTAAGGGTCACCAACTTGAGAAGTGACAGCTGGAGTTGATAATAAGAGCCTTGAGAGGCTAGATTAAGAACACGCGTTCTGGTCGTTCTCATGTAATCGAATGCGTGTCCCTAGATTCACTACATGAAAACACAAGCGTTCTTACTCTAGCCTCTCACTATCAACTCCTACGCTCACCTCCACGTTGGTGACTGGTGGCCGGTGGGTGCCTAGTATTTCGACTAGAAAAGGGGTAATCAACCCCAGCGGAAGGTCGTAGGTGGCAGTGAACAAGAGAGGGTGTAAGATTGCCCTCTCACTAAGGTACTTAGTCGACAGCGAGAGAAGAGAATCAAGCCAGGAAAACGGAGGAGAAGAAGATCTTGCGTAGAAAGAAAAGCGCTTGCGCAGCTTTCCAGCTTAAGGAAATCGAAGGGTAGTGCGATCGTAATAACAAACGAAGGTTTTAGGAAAAAACAAGCAACTGGTTGCTGGCTACAAAACCGGAACGCATGCTCTTCTAGACAGCGAAGGAGTCCTTGTGAACGAAGCGCAGGGAATATTAGATGTGTTAAGCCAGAAGTTGGCCTAGTGGAGATCCGGCGAAGAATTACCCTAGGAAACCGTTGCTACTTCGTTAAATACTCCTTAATCGAAGGACGAAATATGTGCGCTACAAAACCCTTACCATGTCAGTTGTGCTGAGCACAGGCTCTTAGAGACAGCGAATGAAACCTAGTCACCCAAGCGAAGTTAATAGTCGATGTATTTTAGCAGAAGTTGGCCTAGTGGAGATCCGGCGAAGAATTACCCTAGGAAACCGTTGCTACTTCGTTAAATACTCCTTAATCGAAGGACGAAATATGTGCGCTACAAAACCCTTACCATGTCAGTTCTGCTGAGCGCAGGCTCTTAGAGACAGCGAATGAAACCTAGTCACCCAAGCGAAGTTAATAGTCGATGTATTTTAGCAGAAGTTGGCCTAGTGGAGATCCGGCGAAGAATTACCCTAGGAAACCGTTGCTACTTCGGTTTGGCAAAGCCACTGGAAGGACGAGGTGTGTGCACCACAAAACCCTTATCCTGTCAGTTCTGATTTATGGCGCCAATGGGCTAAATGCAGAGAGAGTGATAGGGAAGGATGAGAACCTACGTCCAGTCAATAAAGGACTAGTTCCACCACCTAGTATGGAAGATGTTGACCTAGCTATAAAAAAGCTCAAGAACAACGAGGCCACAGGTTTTTGATGGCTTACCAGCGGTGCCTTATAAGTACGGCTGTGGTGATGTTTTGGTAGGGAGTGTAATTACCGGTGGTGAAACAGTAGAAGCAAAACAAACTCAAGTGGTAATTTCGATGGAACTTCTTTATATTTATTTAGACTACCACGCTCTGACAAGATCTCCAACAGACTAACTCACGTAGTCACGTAGCCGAAATTGAGTGGGAGATTAGTGGTGAGCGAGATAGCGCATTGCTATATAGTGAAGCGATGAGGGGCGAGAGCGTGAACCTGCGTTTCAGATCAGGGCTCGTCCTCGCTGACACTTCGCCACAGTGAGCATACACGGAATCATCAGCCATGTATGGGTGGAAGAAAACAGCCCGAAGACTGCAATATCAGCTCCATATACAAAAAAGGCGACGCTATGTCTTGCAAGAACTATCGAGGCATATCCCTTCTTAATGTCGAATACAAGATCCTATCCAACGTACTGCGTCAACGTCTAAAATCGTTCTGAAACTCACTAATCGGCACGTATCAGTGTGGCTCCCAACCCTTCAGATCGACCATAGACCAAATCTTCACATTAAGAAAAATCCTGGAAGACCAACTAATTTCAAGTCGAAAATCACCACCTATTCATCGACTTCAAGGGCGCGTATGATAGCATACATCACCAGGATCTCTATATGGCGATGGCAAAATTAGGAATCCCGTCAAAACTGATTCAGCTGTGTTGCATGACGCTGGAAAACACGCGCTGCAAAGTGCAGTTTGGATGTAGCTCTTCCGAACTTTTCCAAACATGCACCGAATTTAGACAAGAAGACGCGATAGCTTGTGACTTCTTCAATCACTTACTGGAGCAGATAGTGCGCAGGGCAGGTGTGAAAACGGCAGGCAATTTCTTCAACAGGTCCGTCCAGCTATGCGGACGATATTGACATCAATGGTCGCTTCCATCGTGCCATGATAAAAGCGTTCACAACGATTCAATAACAGGTGAAATCCGTTAGTCTTGAAATAAATGAAGACAAGGCTAAATACATGCTATCAACAAACAAGCAAGCATCTGTCCACCACCTAGAACCTAGAACGTCACTATTGATAGCCACAATTTGGAGGCAGCTAAGGAGTTCACTTAACGCAGAGTAAACGTAGACTCCACCATTGCCTAGGAAACCGTTGCTACTTCGGTTTGGCAAAACTACTGGGTTCAAGACTCCTAACTCGTAGGATGAAATGTGTGCTGTACGAAACCCTAATCCTGTCAGTTTTGCTTTATGGCGCCAAGTGCTGCACGGTAAGCAAGAAGGGAGAGCTGATACTGTGCACCTTCGAAAGAAAAATTCTTTGGGTGATTTAAGGTCTTGTGCGCGAGTAGGGCGGATGGAGGAAAAAATACAACCGCGAACTATATAAGCTGTGGATGTAGTCTAAAAAGCCAAAATGTGTCGACTACATTTGCACGGCCACATCGAGCGAATGGACAATAATGCTCCAGCTAAGAGGATCTTTGAATCCCTGTTCACAGGTTCAAGAAGACAAGGGAGACCGAACCTCCGTTTCGTAGACAAAGTCATTGAGGATGGAAGCAGCGTGCCCTGGATCATAGAGAATGGAAGGCTGCTATGTCTCACCCGGTAAATAAGTATGTAAATTCGGTAGTCCATAGATTTTTTAAAGGAGAATTTTTCATTGAGGCGGATTGTTATAACAACCTCACTAATGTCTTGAAAATATAAGACTTCTTGCGTAAGCCTGGCACTTAAAACAAATCTGCATCCGGATTGTAGTTATTCAGCTCACTATTGCACGGTCCGTAGTATATTTCACAGTTCTGCATCCTTATCCCTTTGTATTTCCTCAATGGCAGTAATGTTTGCATTGTATCAGCCTTCCGCAAGTTGTTCGCTTGTTACTCTCTTGTTTATTGTTCTCAAATTCCAGGTGCAGATTCGAACGCCATTCTCCATTTTTCGTTTAGCATGTTATTCAACAATAAAATCAGTCCTTTCTGAGGCTTTAGTTGCTTCGTAATAAGAGTTTTGTAATTCCAGCAAAGCATAAACCTTAACCTGTAGGGCCAGTTCCCATTTATTAGGTACCCCTAGGACAATGGCCCATCAGTATCCACTACGGGATTAAGGGCTGTCGTTGGCTTTTCTGCTCATCCGCAACCATCTCTGTGGTTGTAAGTAAGTTCTAAAACTATTTTTGGCTACAGAAAAAACTTTCATCTAAGCCAATAAAGACTTAATATAAAAAAATTTGGGTTTCCATGCTTAGTAGGTTGAGATAAATTTTGATTATGTAAGAAATTCCGTAACTCAAGATAATCGATTCACACAGTAAAGTCTGGCATTTTCATAAGCGGAACATCTTAACAACGCCTTTAGAAGTTAAAATTTCAAAAATACACAACGGTCCCCTAAATTTTTGACGAACAATTTTAACGCAGCGTCTCCAAAAAACAAAACGCTTGGATTAAGACTGAAAGATAGTCATAAACTGCGCTAGAAATTACGGAAAAAGCAGGAACAATCTAAGACATCTGCCAAATATTAAGATATTCTCGTGATAAAAAAAATTTTCTATCTAAGTCGCATACATAGTTGCAATACAAATACAAATTGGGTGGTGGGTTTAGTGATAAAAAATCTTACAATAGTCTGAGCATACTCTCGCAAACCTCTCGCATGGTTCTGGCTATCTGAGAATCACGGTTTTTCCGTATTCAATGACGAAAACCCTTCCAATGGCATAGTCGCCAATAGCCTGATGCTGTTCGTGCAAAAAGATGAACTCCTGGACATCTTGGTATCACTGAAAAATAAAAAGTCGGCAGGAGACGTCGTATTGAGACACCTGCCAATAGAAGCAGTCGATATCTTCACCACCCTGTTTAACAATGCACTGAATAATGCACATTATCCGGTGCACTGGAAAACTGCGGTGGTACATCCTATCCCCAAAAAGGACAAGGACAAAACAAACCCTGCAAATCTTCGGTCAATAAGCCTTCTGCCGACTGTAAGCAAGGTTTTCTGAAAGATATCTGATAAAGCTCTGCTTTAGTGGGTCTAGAAAAACAAAATTATTCCGGATAATCAGTTTGGTTTTCGAGCGAGGCATGACACCTTTCATGCCGCGTCGAAACTAGTGTCCGACATCCAATGGAATAAATCCAAAGGACAATGCATAGGGGCCTGTCTGGTTGACTTTGAAAAGGCCTTCGACACCGTATGATTAGAGGGGCTTTTCTACAAGCTAACTAGAATGGGCATGCGGAAACCCATGCTATATATGATTTATGAAATGCTTATGGGAAAGAAGTTCGTTGTCAAATGTGGCAACGTAACTTCGAGTAAAGTCTTTGAAATTAAAAACGGTTTACAACAGGGGGCGGTGAACTCCCGATATTGTTTAACATTTATACAAGTGATCTTGTAGGTTCTCTCAGACAAGCTATAGCGTACGCAGATGATCTGGTGGCGTACAGATCAGGTCCGAAAATCGGAGTCATCAACATACTTTAGCAGCGTGACTTGGATCACATTAAGGGATATTGCGAGGATTGAAAATTGAGGATCAATCTCCAAAAAACCGAAACAATTATGTTCAGGACCCCAGTGCAGAGGCCTTCTTACGATACCAGAACAAACTGGAAAAACTGTTGTATCATGGGACAGCATGGACGGCTGTTGGCGGTGAGAAGTGAAGTCAAATACCTTGGCATCTGGCTTGACAAGTTTCTGTATTTTAATAAAAATGTGGATGCTTGTCTGGCCAGGGCTAGGGGGGCTTATGCTCTGACAAGGAGATTGTTTCAAAGCAGTCAACTTGACTCAAGGGTGAAAGTCATTTGCTACATGGCCCTCATAAGGCCGATCATCGCTTATGGTTGTCCCGTGTGGTTCAATGTATCACCATCCTACATGGAAAGGATACAGCTGTCTGAGAGGCGTTGTCTCCGATCCTGCTTAGATGTACCGAATCCTTGTACCGAACGCCGGATTCCGAGTACATAAAATATTATCGCAACGAGGTTCTATACAATGGGGCTCAGTTGAATAGAATTGACAATTTCCTGATTAAGGTGACGCGAAGGCACGCTGCAAGAGCGATGGCTAGCGACAACAGCCGGATCTTTGGGGCTTGTTACCCCAATGACTTATACATGGAGAGCACGCTCATGTCGGGCTTTATTCCACCAGAGGCATTTATTTACATCGATTCGTTAGGGTTAGTACAAGACAGGAACGGTATCCCGGTTTTATACCACCGCTATCGTGACGCGCGGGACAAACGGCTCATCCGAGACGGGTACGTCGACAATGCTCCGGAGCTCCTCCGCTTTAGCACGGCGGTATCGGATCGCGATAGGATCGATGCTGCAAAACAGCGCACTGAATTCTGGTGGCTATATGAGGAAGGTGATTCTGCACTTCCTCGGGACTTTGCGGACTTTTAGTCCAACTTTATGTTTAAGATTTTAAAATTAGGAACAAGGTCTGAAGCGGGGCTTGTGCACCATATTGGCGTACAATATGGTTGAATGCATGGTGCCGTGGGACCGAAAGACGCAATCAGGATGGCGACCCCTCGGGGCATATGCAATGAGGGCTCGCTACCCCGATTATAATTAAGTTAGGTTTAAGCAGTCTTAAGTTAGGCTTAAGTAGTTTAAGTAGTCCTAAGTTAGACTAAGCTTTTTATAAAAAAAAGTCACTATTCAGAGTTTTTTTTAATTTTATCTTTGCAAATTAAAATTAATTGTTATAATTAAATATAAAACCGACAAATTTAAGCCCAAAGGCAAAATAAAACAGCTGAATATAAGCTTACAGCGCCCACTAAGGGCCGATAAGTTCGATTAAGTAAACCAGTTATTCATTAGTTAGATTTAAGCATTTTTGTCTAGTAGTAAGTTAATATTTTAAGTAAAGAAAAAAATAATTTAAAACTTAAAAAACTCTCGCATGGTTCTTCTGACCATTTTTCCAAGCGATTTGTGCGAGAAGTGTTTGTTTTGACGTTGAAAAAAAAAAGAAAAAAAAAAACAAACAGGTAATTTCAGTGTTTTTTTTTTTTAATTTCAGTGCTTGTTTTGTGTGGTGCAATTTTTAAATAATTTTGTCGCATCTAATTACCGCATCTCGAATCGCTTGTTGCATCACTTCTCGTATCGCATCGCTTTCTCGCACGACTGTACGCGCAGCCTTAGCGTCTATAAAATATTTCCACCAACCCGTGAAAAAAAATGTCTTGACGTTCAAGAACACACAAGATAGCGTCTTCAGATGGTAAGCTATATGTTAGGTTAGGTTGCAGCGAGCTTGCCAGCATACTAAGACCATTTTTGGTCCATTGTGATACCACGTGGATATTGTTATCACCTTGGAGGAGATTTTTCGCTTCCGTTTTTGTCAAATCGTTGAGATTTTGAAAGTTAATGGTTTTTCAATAAAAGCGTTAAAAAGTTTTTTTTAATAAAACAAAAACGGTTTTGGATATCTTAATGAAATTCTATATTCCTGTGGAAGTGCGTTCGATGCCATTATGTATGGAATTCGATTTCTTTTGCATGGCCACCACGGGCACGCTTGCAGAAGTCCAGACGCTGAACCCAATTTTCGACGGTTTTCAAGCATAAATCGGCCGATACTGCTGCAATTTCACATTCATGCTGGCTTGTTGGCATAGACCATAGACTTGACGTAGGCCCACAGGAAATAGTCTAACGGCGTCAAATTGCACGACCGAGGCGGCTAAGCGACTGGACCATTTTGTGAGATAACACGTTCTCCAAACTTGGTTTCCAACAAATTGATTGTGGCATTCGCTGTGTGGCTTGTGGCGCCGTCCTGTTGGAACCACATGTCCTCCAAGTCCATATCATCCAATTGAGGCCAAAAATATTCGGTTGTCGTTGAACGGTAGCGATTCCCATTCACGGTAACGTGCCGGTCCTGATCATCACGGAAGAAGTACGGCCTCATGACACCGCCGGCCCATAAACCACACCAAACCGTTATTTTTTCGGGATGCAATGACGACTCATGGAGTACGTGTGGATTGCTGCCTGACCAATACCCAAGATGGAGCTTCCATTTGTTTGATGGGGCCAGGCAGTTACAAAGATGATGAAGTAATTCTCTTTGTTCCTCTCTGTCCACGCAGCTTCTACAGAAGTCGTTTGAGATAAGCCCTTAGTCTTTTTACGTGCCTACCTATTAAACAGCTTCCAGTGATGACACCTATGGTGGCGCTAATGTTTGATCTAACGTGTAAAATCAACTCCTTGGATCTTCTCAAGTCCAGCTTTGTCCAAATTTGTTTGGTAATTTGACACGTCGTGCCAAGACTCCATCTGAGATTTGATTTGCTGTTAGCATATTGCGCTAGTAAGCTTTTGCATGTAGCGATAGGAATACCTAGTGCACCGTGTTAGGTACAAATGGTAATTTAGTCCCATGTTTGGCGAGCTCATCAGCCTTACAGATTCTTTCATCGATCTGTGTCGCTTGAACGCAGTGTCCTTCCTTGCAGTGGGTACTCCATTGGCAACTTTGGTTGCACAGGCTAGTTCGACCTGTTGTTTGGTTTTTCTGGATTCTTTCGGAATCCCTTGGATAAATTCATTTTGTCTTGGCTCTGCGTTGCGTTGTCGGTAAAGAATCTTGTAGAGGTTGGACAGCGAACTTGTAACAGATTTCAAGCTCCTGCTGCTGGCCGGCTTGGAAGGAGTGATGGTTCCTTTTATATGCTTTTTTTTCTTAAGTTTAATTCATGATAATCCCACGAGTGGCGATGAAAAGAGGTCCACCTGCATAAAGATCCACGGGGCGCAGGTAAGGCTAGCAAATCCGCCAGGTATTCGGATACTCCGTTCGCGTCTGAACTTTTTTGAGTGGGTCCTCAGTCAAGCTGATTTTCGTCACGGGTCGTATGACACCTAAATCCGACCCAGGGAAGGTTGGAGTGGTAGGGAGAGAGATGGTGACTCGGAAGGGAAGAAGGGGATGGCTCACTATTTACTTCTGATCTTAGCTGAGGATGTTCCCGAGTATCTTTGATCGTACTGAGTTCCACCGCGGCAAGGTGGAAACTATCGTAGGAGACCTTGATACATTTTCAATAGTTTTCGGATTGAGTAGTACCAAACATTATAAAACCATATGACGCACTGCATACAGCATACATGAAAAATTGTTCTATATCAGGTCGTACTGGCACAGCCCGCCATAAATTTGGATCTCGTTTCTCATGAGTGCATGTGCATACCGCCAGCCCGTACCATGAAGCTGGTGAGAAAAAGTTTCGTTTTTTTGTTCTCAGAGCATCATCAGTATGGCTTTACAATCTTTGGTAGTACAAAAGACATTTCCTCACTCGATCCAACATTGCGATACTTTCTTTGAAATTCAAACCGGTCCCCCCTTTAATTTGACACCATTCTGGGGACCATTCAGTGACTTCTTATCCTTATCGATTCTGTGTACAGAGTAGATCTTGACACCACCAATGAGGTACACCTCTCTTTCTCTGAATCGGCTTGAGACACTTTCTCAATACTGGCAGTGGTAACAATGGCCGCCCACTGAGTTCCTTCGAAAAAATTCACTTTTTATCGACATGAGTAAGAACATCCACTACAGCAGCATTCAGACATCACCACGGTCAGTAAATTCCAGTAACTCCCTAATTGATCAGCAATTCGCATGTACAGGAGCACCCATTCCCCAGCCCTTGTCCATATAAGACGACATTGCGCAAATAACGACGAAACGATGGCATCATTGGAAATTTCAAATTAATGACAAATCGAAGTCCTAATTGTATTTTATGAATTTTAAGCGTCCAACGCGACACAACATCGTCAATTGTTGATAATTATTCAATCATTAAGCGCGAACTTCGGAACCGGTCGTCCTCACCTAAGTCCGGGCGTCAAGTGCACGAATGTCGCGTCGTCCTCACGAGGAAAAGTAATGTCGCGCATCTGCCAACTGCCACACGGCCTGCAGTCCAATGTGTCTAGGAATAAATTGTAGGTATGGTAGTGCTAATGCTAGGCCCGCCCGAAGCAGTGTTGCAGTTGTGCAACAACATGGTATCCATGTTGTGAAGTCACAACACGTCGTCGATCGCCGGTGTGCATAAAACGTCGCATTAATAAAATCAAATCAATAATAATCACAAGTTTATCTGTCTTGCTCTCTCTCTCTCTCTTACTCTTGGTTTCAAGTTCGACTGTTAGATGTCAGCACAGTTGCTTGGCTGCGCAGCTGCATCAGAGTCTGGTTGTCATCCATAAATCCTCGGGTGAGCCACATTGGCATGATGATCCGCGGACGTTGCGCCGCCGCTGGCTCTGCGAATAAGCTGTCTCCCTCTAATTAGAAATTTATTAATGATCGGAGTGACTTTAATTAATTCCCCTTTTGCAGTGCCTGTCGCTCGCTTGCTTGGATATGAAAATGTCTTCACTCCGTCTTTGACTGGTGAATGGTGATGGTATGATATCTGTGGTCGGGAGGATTGGAGCACCTCGCGGGAGGGAGCAACTTGTATTGGCAGGAAATTGGACATCAAGATTGATGTACAAGGGGGGCTAGAGGGGTCTTTATTGTTTTTTTTTTTTTTTTTTGTTTATTGCGAATGACGATGGAGGGAATTCCGAGGCTGGGTGATGTGTGCCAGTTGGAGATGTGAGATGTTATCATTGCATTGTCAAGTGGTGGCGAGTGCGCCTGCTGCAGGGAATCCAAACCGATTCCAAACAGCATTTCATTAATTTATTGCAAAACGATTGGCTGGGCATTCATTGGAGGGATTTTTTTTCCCGTGTTTCCTTCTGGTATTCCACTTGTGTTACTAGAACCTCTGTGAAGGCTCGTTTTTTTGTTAATAAGTGGAAAATTTATTGCTGCTATGTTGTAATTTTTTTCAATGACTTGGGACAGTGTAACGATGGGAAAACGAGAAAGTTGATAAATGTCCTAGTCGATGATGGGTATAGAAAACGAGTTGAATGAGCTCGAATGTATTCCGAGATGGAACCTAGGATTTCATTGATACGAGGAAGAAGACCCGTAAATGCTGGTTTTTAAGATTAACGCATGCTAGAATGCTGCGATGGAGCAAGGAGTATTGAACTTCATAGAGTGCGCATCTCATATAACGAAAATTTTATATGTGGGGTACCGATATTGATACCCCAGTGTTCACTTTGCTACCCCAGCATCAAACAACAGCATAGCTGAAGTATACGATCGACGAAAATTCCCCTTCGAACTTTCCCGCCCGAGTCTGAAACGGCTAAAAAATGTTTAGTTGTGATGCGTACTCTATGTAGATCTATACTCTTTGGTTAGAGGCATAGATTTTAAATTTACTGGGCCTCAACCACCATGCCTCTTCAATGTGCCCGTATCCTAGCTAACTGCCACCAGTTGCGTACTACCAGTTGGTTGAGGTCGGATTTTAAAGCGTGTCCCATATTCCATAGTCCAATTTTCGATCACTCGTTCGAGCATTTCGACTGGTAACTGGCGAATTGCGCGCGTGATGTTTTCCTCCAAGGCCTGAATCGAAGCGGGTTTGTCGGCATAAGCTTTTGACTTTACATATCCCCACAGGAAAAAGTCTAACGGTGTGATATCACACGATCTTGGTGGCCAATCGACCGGCGCAAAACGTGAAATTATGTGCTCACCGAAATGTTCTCTCAATAAGTCCATTGATTGATGCGATGTGTGGGAGGTGGCGCCATCTTGCTGAAACCAAATGTCGCCGAGATCACGAGCTTCAATTTCAGGCATCAAATAGTCGGTTATCATGGCACGATAACGGTCGCCATTGACGGTTACGTTCGCACCGGCATAATTTTTTAAGAAATATGGACCGATGATTCCACCGGCCCACAAACCACACCAAACCGTTGTTTTTCTGGATGAAGTGGCAGTTATTCAATTTCTTCAGGTTGCTCTTCGTCCCAAATGCGGAAATTTTGTTTGTTTACATACCCATTGAGCCAGAAATGGGCCTCATCGCTAAACAAAATTTGCCTCGAAAACGTCGGATCTTCTTGGAACTTTTCAAGAGCCCATAGAGCGAAGCGATGTCGCTTGCGAAGGTCGAGCGGCTTCAGTTGTTGCACAACCTGTACTTTGTACGCTTTCAATTTAAGATCTTGACGTAAAATGCGCCAAGTCGTTCCATACGTCAGTCCGAGTTGCTGCGAACGGGGCGGAATCGACTCTCTACGGTCTTCGTGTACACTCTCAGCTATATTTTCTTCACAGCGTGCTGGACGTGGTCTATTCGGTCGAATATTATCCAAAAATGAATGCTGGGTCTCAAAATGGGTGATGGTGTTGCGAATAGTACGCTCAGTAGGCCGATTATGTTGACCATAAGTTGAGCGAAGTGCACGAAACACATTCCTCACAGAACGTGAATTTTCATAATAAAGTTGAACAATTTGTAAACGTTGTTCACGCGTAAGTCTTTCCATTATGAAATGCCAAACAATACAAAACAAAAATAACATGACAGCATGACACGACTCACACGTGATCTGTCAAAAAAGGCTATTGAAAAAAGTATCTCTACTTGTATCACCCATTATTATTTACCGTTGCATTATTATTTTTTCTCCCTTCTTTGTTTATGTTACGCATAAGAATAGTCATTTAAACATATGTAAAAAAAAAAAAATGAAAACCATAAAAATTTTAATAATTTAGCAAAATGAACATGAAATTTCTTGAAATTTTACGTTGTGCAAACAATTGTTTGACAATATTTACATTATTGCTTCGAGTTGACAAACATGATTATCCCTTCCTGTGATGATGTGTTGACTTATGAAATATTGAAACAACACAACGGCATTAACAATGACTACGTTGAAATAAGTAATGAATCCGAAAGACGAATCGATGTTCAATGTTCTCTCAAACGGCGTTCGTAAATCATGGGTGTGGGTCTGTAACAACAGGGTATCAATCTGAAATAACTCGTCATATATAAGCAAACCACCTTATCGTATCCTTTCTACTTACACTCTGTTGGACCAGCGCATTGTCATTTAATTCCCTGCGGTTGCTTAGAAGAATCACATTTTCCTGGAAAGAATCTACAGCCTTTCTAAGGATATCCGATAGCTTTCCGATTAAGTAAATGTCAAACAAGTTCATAATTGTAAATGGAAAAATGAGTAAATGTACGTAGACACGGTATAGGTAGTCCATTTTGTTGTTCCGTGGTGTACATGAATATATATCCTGAAGCCATACATATGTGTTGAAAATACCGCACATATACTCTGTATATATGCAAAAAATGAATAGAAAAAAAAACTTGTCCAAGTTCCGTTTTGCTATATGAACTCGAAAGGACAGATCCACAAGCTCTACGACGGTTCGCGACAACTCCAAACGGCAACTTGTTAAACGCCTCATCATCGTTTCGTTCATTTTCAAAAAAAAACAAATCAACACCAATTGACAAAAAAAATAACTCCAGAAGTTTAACGCGATAATTATGTAACTAAACATATACCCATACATTTGTGTTGAAAATGAAATCCTGAAATTGCCCCAGGTGCCTGTAATCAATTGAAATGCAAAGAAGAAACTCTTTAAAGCTAAGGTCATCTGAAACTCGTCTGGAAAGTAGAGCATTTCATCGGTGTATCTCACAATTGAATTGTAAATCTCTATCAGCTCATTAAGGGTAATCAACAATAAAGGGCTGCGGTTCAAGTAGTTACCAGCAAAAATGATTGCAGTTATCGCTAATTGGGATTCATTACCTGCTAGTAGCAAAAACCTCGGCAATGTGATTTTTTCCAATTTTTTCGAAATACTTGTTACATGTAAACCGTAACATAGAAAAGTTAAGGAAAAGTAACCCACAACACATGCAGCGTTAACTATGACAACATAGTAAATAATTGTGGAGACTTTTTTTCTTCTCGAGATCTGTCTGAATTTTGACAACATCCAGTTGTATTCGAAATGAATTAATCCGAAAAATGTTAACACTTTGTAAAGTATGTTTAGTCCAACGAGGAGGTCTACTTTAGGTATGGACTTTCCATCCATTTTTTTGATAGTAAAAATGAAACGAGCCGAGAACAGTTCTAACTGACGATTGCAGGTATACTAGACTGGTACACCGGTGAGGACAGTCATTGGTATTGAGGACAGTCATTGGTATTTCATTAGGTTGAAAGACTTTTACATGAATAAGTATTCCGATTTATTTAATCGGAATTATATGGATTGCTTTATATAGTTTGAATTAATTATGATCCACGCGTGGATAGCGTAAGTACAACATTTGTTGGCACCCTAATTTTTGAATCCATCTAGGAGGCGCAATAATAACCTTCCGATGTTTTTTGGCTGTAATTTAAAAAAAAAAAGAAAAACTTTGATTCTTTTTGTGGATTATTTTTATTTGCTCTTTTAATTTTTTTTACATCAAGTCGAGAATATGATGTCATGTAAATGGCCGCCGCCACAGTTGATTGTCATTTGAGCCCTTTTTATGGCATTTTCCATCACTTTGGCCAAAACTTCCGGCGATAGGTCCTTACATTCTTGACGGATATTGTCTTTAAGAGCTGCAAGAGTCTGAGGCTTGTTGACATAAACCCTCGACTTCAAAAAGCCCCACAAAAAGAAGTCTGGAGCGGTCAAATCAGGCGATCTTGCTGGCCAGTGCAAATCGCCAAAACGGGAGATTAGGCGCCCGGGAAATGCATCCTTCACCATATCGGTTGTGGCACGTGCAGTGTGTGCCGTTGCACCGTCCTGTTGGAACCACATGTTTTCCACTCCCAATTCATCAAGTTGCGGCAAAAAGAACTCGTTGATCATTGCTCTGTAGCGCTCACCATTCACAGTAACCGTTTGGCCCGCGACGTCTTCGAAGAAAAAAGGTCCGCTGACTCCTCCAGCGAAAACAGCACACCATACAGTGACTTTGAGCGGGTGTAATGGCTCTTCGTGGGTTACCCGCTAAGATGGAAATGGGCCTCATGATTATTTTTGATGAAAAATCATCTTCCTCTTGGTGGTGATTAAGGATGGCTTGAGCGTATGTTAGACGCGATTGGCGGTCAGCAGCTAACAGCTGATGCACCGTCTGGACTTTGTACGGAAACATCTTCAAATCATGTACCAAAATTCGCTGTAAAGACCGTCGACTGATACCCATTTGCGTGGCACGTCGTCTGGTCGATGTCGACGGCGCTTCCATGACATCTTCGGCTACAGCAGCAATATTCTCTGGAGAACGGTTACTCCGGGGTCTGCCACGCCTGGCAGCATCTCGTGTTGTGCCAGTCTCTTCGAGGCGAGCGGCTAAACGTCGCAGTGTTTCACCAGTAGGCGTTGGACGGCTAGGAAATCTGCTACAAAATTCACGTTGTGCCAAAGTCACCGACCGATTATTGCTCAAATAAACAGTCACCAATATTCCGCGTTCTGGAGCAGTGTAGCGTAACATTGTTTATTGACGTGTATTTGCATGTGTTTACTACACAAATGTCAAAACAGAACTGACATTAGGGGCCAATCGCAAAATTTATAGCATTTTCTGATAGGAGGGTTACTTTTGCGCCCATCTTGTAGTTCGAATTAATTATGATAGCGTAAGGACAACATTTGTTGGCACCCTAATTATTGAATCCACCTATTAGCACTCACTCAACCGTTTTTTTTTCTCAGTAAACCTTTGTGTAAATGGACAATTTAATTTTTATTTTGAACTTGAACTTGAACCATTTTGTCAGATATTATCCAATTATTTCAAAAGTTTTTGAAAGGATATTACTCGGCCGCTTACATCCCATACTTGATCAGAAACAACTTTTACCTGAACATCAAATAACGAATCGGATATTTTTTTTAGAGGTATAAAATTCCGAATTAAAATTAAACATAAAAAAGATCGTTTTATAGTCCATGAATTTGGCTTTATTGGAAGGATAATTTTATGCTTTTAATGTTTAAGTATGTATCGTCAAAAATTGAAATTTTTCATGACCCCGGGGTCGTCAAAAATGTTTAAAATTCCCAAATTTTGTAAGGACCCCGGGGGCGACAAAAAAATCATAAAAATAAAAATTTGGATGAGAAACTAAAAATTATCGTCACACCGGGGTCCTATGAAAATTCGGGAACTTTTAAATTTTTCATTAAAAATTTAAATTTCGCATGACCCCGGGGTCGTCAAAAATTTCATAGAAATAAAAATTTGGATGAAAAACTAAAAATTATCGTCACCCCGGGGTCCTTTGATGTACTTTTTCGAGCATTTGGGGACGTATGTCGGCAATGACGCCACGAATGTTCGCTTTCAAGTCCCCTAACGTTTGAGGTTTGCTGACGTGGACGATCGACTACAATCGCAAAGACCGCCAAGGCCTTCGCAGAACGCGTATTACTTAACCTCTCGACTAACACAATACGTCCAGCATCTAATGTCAGAGAACAATGGAAACGATATCAACAAGACACCAGATCAGCCGCAAATCATGTGCCAGGATTCTGGCACCAAACACCAACCGTCCAATGCGGAGTTTTTTGACCAGGGGCATGTCGCTGTACAGCTCGTATAGTTCTTGGTTGCATCTCTGTCTCCATATCCCTTCAACGCAAACGGGACCGAAGATTTGTCGAAGAATTCTCCTCTCAAGTCGACCAAGGATTTCTTCATCCCGCTTTTAAGACGGTCCATGCTTCAGCGCCATGGAGCAGGACTGGGATGATCAGGGTCTTATATAAGATCTCCTTAGTAGTTCGAGTGAGGGCTTTACCATTGAATTGCCTTCCTAGCCCGAAGAAACAGCGGGTGGCAAGAATGATTCTTCGTTTAATTTCTGACGAGATGTTGTTGTCAGAGTTAATAGCGGAGCCGAGATAGATAAAGTCACGTACTACCTCAAAGGTATATCTGTCAATGGTGACTTTCTGTCCAATTCGTCGATGATGTGTGTCCTTTCGTGTTGACAGCATATACTGCGTCTTGCCCTCATTTACTTCTAAGCCCGCTCTTCCTTTTCTATGACTATGACATCACGTTGGGTCCGACCAATGATGTCAACATCGTCGGCGTATGGTAGTAGATGTACCGATTTTTGGAAACTTGTGCCTCTTACGTTGGCTCGTGAGTTTTGCACAATCCTCTCAAGAATAAGATTGCAGAAGTCACATGACAGCGTACGCCTTTCCTAAATCCTTTTTTGGTATCGAATGTGTCGGTGAGGTCGTTTCCGACCCTGATGTATCAGCGAGAATTCTCCATCGTCATTCTACACAAATGGATGAGTTTGGGCGGTATATCAAAACTAGACATGGCTCTGTATAGTTCTTCTCCATATATGCTGTCGTAAGCGGCTTTGAAATCGATGAATAGGTGGTGGGTATCGATTTGGACTTCTTGGTTTTTTTACGGTTTGAAAATTTGATCTGTTGTGGACTTTCCTGGTCTAAAAGGATCAGATAGGATCTTCAAGTCGATGTTGAGGAGATGTATGCCTCTGTAGTTGGTGCACTTTAGAGGGTCTCCTTTTTTGTAGATCGTGCAAACGATGCTGAAGTTCCATTCTTCAGGCATACATTCGTCCGACCAGATTTGGCTAATGAGTTGGTGGATGTTTTTTACCAAGTCATCTCCGACGGCTTTATTGAACTCAACGGGAAGGCCGAAATTTCCGGCAGCCTTGTTGAGCTTGAGTTTAGATATTGCTATCCTCACTTTACTCAGGTCATGTGGTTGGCAGTTTTCGCTGTTGTTGCCAATATTGAAGGGTTCGTTCTGCCTTACAGCGGAATGTTGTTCTTCATCACCGTTTAACAGTCTGCAGAAGCGTCTCATGTTCATGTTTCGATGTTCATCTCGATAGGATTCTGTCCGAGCATCGGCTTTGGTATTTCACACTTTGGTAAGACTTGCGAACATCGTTCCTTGAGTGGCACTTCTCTGTATCTTCTTTTTTTTTCTTGCTTTTTCTTGCTCTTTTTTCTTCTTTCTGAAAAGCCGGTGTTCTTCCCTTCTTCTCTGCCTATAGAGCTCAATGGCAGCTCTCGTCTTCACCTACAGCCTAGCCTTGTAGGCCTCGTTCTTGGCTGCGAGCATCTGTCGGCATTCCTCATCGATCCAGGGGTTTCTCGCTGGTTGGCGCGAGATACCTAGCACATCAGTTGCGGCTGATCTAATGGCTTGTTGGCATCGTTGCCATTGTTCTTCGACATTCGATGCTGCCGGTGTGGTGCAAATCGAGAGGTTTAGAGATAGGCGTTGCGCGAAGGTTTTGGCGGTCTCTTGCGATTGAAATCTTTCGACATTAAAGATTTAATGCTTAAGAAACACTTTATTGTACAACTAATGCGGGATGCTACACAGATTTCGTGTTCCATTGATTCCATTCCATTGATATGTCAATATTCGGCGGACATCATGCCAGCGATTTTACAAACACAATTATTTATTCTAAGAAGTTATCAGGGACCTTAAGTTATTGACCGGATAAATAGGTCAAATTTATCATCCGGCGCTGGCATTTATACATAATATGTAACTCGTGCCAAAAAAAAAATTATAGGAGACATAAGAACATCGAACTCTTTAGTTTCGCTTGAACATCGTCAAAATGTGGGTGTGGGTTTTTTTTTTTTTAATTCATTTTTATTTTGTTTTTCTTAAAAAACTAACTTAAATGCTAGACAAAAATTCATGAAAAAACTAGCCTACTTATCAACTACTTAACTAACTCACTTGCTCTATGCGGGCGCCCTAAATTATACGATAACTTAATTCTAATGCCTTTCGGCCTATTATCTAATATATAAATATAAAGTAACAACATTTTTACCAAGAAAACTTTGAAAAACTTGGTTCCTGGTCTTTTTTTTATTTTATTTAAACTTACATGCTAATTAAAACTACTTATCGACTAACTTAAACTACTTAAAATTAATTAAAACTACCTAAAAATAACTTAAAGACTAGAACAGCCACAGCAAGCGTTTTTTTTTTCTTGTGCCACCATGACTATTATACACCTAAACCTTAAGACTAAAAACTATCTAAGTCGGCCATAAAATTAAAATGTTAAGTCAACTATCCTTACCTAATTTAACCACCACAACAGGTTCTCCTGTTGTGACCTACTCCGACGGTCCCAATCGGACACACTCCTGCTGAACCGCAGGCGCTCTCCTCCGCCCTGAGCGACGACGTCTCGGTCGTATAGGAGCCGCCTATCCACAGTTCGTCGGAAGACGTGGTAGATTAGCGGAACCGCCTATCTATCCTGTATCAGCCCTCGACTATCCAAATATAGGAAAGCTTAGGGTGGAATAAAGCCGCTTAAACGCGCACTCTCAAAATATTCATCATTGGGATAGAAGGCCCCAAAGATAAGACTATTCTTCGAAGCCATCGCTCTTGCAGCGTGAAACCGAATGAGTTTCACCAGAAAATTGTCTATTCGGTTTATGTTGGCCCCGTTGTATATTACCTGGTTGGAATAGTATTTTGTGTAGTCAGATACTGGTGTTCTGTGAAGTCCAAGGCAGCTCCTAAGACACTGCCTCTCAATCACCCGTATCTTTACCATTTGAGATGGGGCAACGTTGAACCACACCGGGCACCCATAGCCAATCATTGGCCTAATGAGGGCCATGTAGCAAATCGCCTTCACCCTGCTGTCAAGACGACTGCTATAAAACAATCGTCTTGTCAGGGCAAATGCTCCCCTAGCTCTAGCCAGAGCAGCATCTACATGTCTTCCGAAATATAGATACTGATCTAGCCAGATGCCAAGGTACTTTACTACACTTTTACTCGCCAGTGGCTGTCCGTTTGGTCCAACGATCACCAGCTTTCGCCAGTTCTTTCTCGTATCCCTAGAGGCCCTAGACAACGGTGTCCTAAACAGGATAGTTTCTGATTTCTGAAAGTTGATTTTCAACTTCCAGTCATCACAATATCTCTGGATCTTGTCGAAGTCCCGCTGCAAAAGAGTTCGAATGACTTCGACAGTAGAGGCTGTTCTGTACGCGATAAGATCGTCCGCATACGCAATTGCCTGAGTAAGACATGATAGGTAGTCTTACTGAGGCAATTGCGTGTCACTGGTGTAAGTGCTGAAGAGAATCGGCGAGTTTACCGCTCCCTGTTGCAGACCATTCTTAATGAAAAATTCTGTGGTAGAAGTTACATTGCCACTTTTGACAACAAACGTTCTACCCAGTCAGCATGTCATGAAGCATATATAGCAGTGGTTTACTTATGCCAAGTCTGGTCAGCTTTAGATAGAGGCCCTCTAACCATACGGTGTCAAAAGCCTTTTCTAAATCAACCAGACATGCACTCGTTCACTGGTTTTTGGCTTCAGGTGGTAAGTGTCGCAGTACAATGTTGGATATACCATCGACTCCGGCTGACTTCTTTTTCTTTATGGAATCGAAGATGATCTGGAGTTCCACCTTCGAGATTAACAGGGGACTAAACCCACTTCGCTCGGCGACTATGGCGTTTGCCATATTTTCGTCATCAAACCGGGTGAAACCACGGTTCTCAGATCGCCATTGCGTTATGTCGTTTCGGAGATAGAAATGATGGAGCAGGGCATTATTTTCCAGGACGCGGTTCGGGCGAATGCTATCATTCACCCTATACACTTCCTGAAAGACAGCCCCCGCTGCCTCCACTTTCTCCTGAGGAACTTCAATAACAAAGAAATCAATTCCTGCTGTCAAAAGTATGTTTGCGTTGTCAGTTGTTCGTTGGAGCTTAATACACGGAAGGTCGTTATGATCTCTCCTCCTAAAGATCTTATTAATTTGTGGAAACATACTCGGGTCGCTGGAATTTACGGCCCGAATTCGGTTATTCCAAAACTAATTAATGGACAACCGATAGTTCTCCTTGATCAATTGGTTGATGTTTTTGATCTGTGGGTGTGCGTGGCCGCGGTGTTGTGGTAATGTGTTCGCCTGTTGAGCGGAAGGTTGCGCGTTCAATCCCAGCCGAAATCCACGTAAATTCTATTCAAAAGAAATAAAAAAAGGTCGGTTGTTGCACATAAAAGTATGCGACATCTTGAAGTTTTATTGTATTTAACGAACACAGGAAACAGTGACTCCTCGAAGTTAGTTCGGACACCACCAATGGAGTTTATAGGTCTCCACTACATCCAAAATCTTTCCTGTCACTCTCTTCTCCCCCTAGTCAAACTTTCGTACTGTGGTACAACATTTAAAGGGTAATCACAACCCCTTGAGTGCGCGCAAATTATAAAAAAAAATCTCCTTACATTTTTTTTTCGCTATTTTAGCAACCAATGCTCAAACGAAATAGTCAGCTACATTCCTCCCATTCAACAATTCAGCCGCAAAACTCGTTACGCTATGAGTGCAAATCAGTTTACCCTTAAGCCTATCTTCGGACGAGTGCTGAAATAAAGAGATTCGTACATAAGCCGACCAACACGAATGTGGAATACTCTACCAAACTCTGTTTTCTTTTCCATTATAACTTACAGGCAACTAAAACCAATGTGCATCAGTATCTCCTTTTTTCTTTTCCCGAATATTAAGGGTATTCGGAGCCCCTTAAGTGCGCGTAAATTATAAGAAAAAAAATTGAAGTACAAATCACAATCAAATTTGTTTCAAGATACATGCTGCTAAGAAACATTTGTTTCGAGTTGCAGGTCGATCAAAAATCCAGTTAAAATTATTTTTTTTCAAAACAACAACTTTAATTCTTTGTCAGTAAAAAGCTGTAGAAATTGACTATTTTTTAAATCCTGCAAATTAACAAATATCTTCAGGGCTTTCATTGATCATCTGCTGACTTATGTAATATTGGAATAACACAACGGCATTAAGGATGACTACATTGAAGTAGGTATTGAATCCGAATCGCAAATTGAAGTTGACTCTTCTCTCGAATGGTGTTCGCAAATCATGGGTATAGGTCTGTATCAACAGGCTTTCAATCTTAAAAAAAAAATTTTAATTATGTACAATCATCTCATAGTATCCTTTCTACTTACACTTCGTTCTACCAGCATATTGTCGTTTAATTCCCTGCGATTGCTTAGAAAAATCAAATTTTCCTGGAAAGTACATACAGCCATTCTAAGCATCTCCGATAGCTTTCCGATCAAATATATGTCAAACAAGTACATTAGTGTACATGGAAAAATTAGTACTTTCAGGTAGATATTGTATAAATAGTGGATTTTATCATTCTTCGGCATGCATGAATATATGTCTTGAAGCCAACCATATGTGTTCAAGATATCGCTTACATACGCCGTATATATACAAAACATGAAACATGAAAAAAACTTGTCCAAGTTCCGCTTTGCTTTATGAATACGAAGGGACAGATTCACAAGCTCTACGATGGTACGCGACAACTCTAAACGGTCACTTGTCAGACTCCGCATCAGTGTTTCGTTCATTTTGGAAAAGAAGCAAATCAAAACCAACTGACTATAAAAGTAACTCCAGACGGTTAATGCGTAAACAATGTAATTATACCAATATCCATACAGTCTTATCGAATGGGCAAACATTAAATTCGTCAAGAGGCCTGTAGTTGATTGACAGGCACCAAAGAACAACTTCAGGCCGAAGGTTATCCGAAACTCATGTGAATAGTAAAGCATTTCATCGCTGTAACTCGCAACTGAATTGTAAATCGCTAACAGCTCATTAAGGGTGCCCAACAATAAATGGCCGTGCTGCAAGTAGTTACCGGCAAAAATGATTGAAGAGATAGATAACTGCAGTTTCTTAAAGGTAAACAGGATATACCGTGGCTTTGTTACACGCTCGAAATTTCCAAAACTATCTGTTTTATCAAAACCAACACACATGTAAATTATGCAAAAGTAAAACACAACATATACACCGCTTACTATCACAACATAGTAGATGATTGTGGAAAACTTTTTTCTTCTCGAAGTCTGTCTAAATTTTGAAAATATCGAGTTATATTCGAAATGAATTAATCCGAAAAGTTTTAACACCTTGTAAAGTATTTTTAGTCCCTTGAGGAAGTTTAATTTTGTTATGGAATTTCCATCCATTTTCGATAGCAAATGCTGAGAACAGTGCTAGCGGACGATTGGGGGTATACTAGACTGGAAGGCTGGTGAGGCCGGTCATTGGCATTTCATTAAGTTAAAAGGCTTTGCATAGTCAACTCATTTCGGTGGCTAATTTTTTTTTTAACGTTTATTTATTCACAAAAATTTTTTTTTACTTAATTAATAACCTAAATAAACTTAAAAGCTAAACATGTGAACTGTGACAAAGTAAATGACCATTAACCAGCCGATGGCCTCAGTCGCCAGTGTTGTTATGTGTCTGTAGTTCGTTGCATTCATGTGCGAAGTACTGTGATGTCAATGTCAATGTCAAATGACCATTATGGTTCGCAATACATGTTTTATTGATTTTTTTTTTATACAAGGTGGCGCAAAAATAACCTTCCGATGTTTTTTGGCTGTAATTTAAAAAAAAAATGAAAAACTTTGATTCTTCTTGTGGATTATTTTTATTTGGGCTTTTAATTTTTTTTACATCAAGTCGAGAATATGATGTCATGTAAATGGCCGCCGCCACAGTTGATTGTCATTTGAGCCCTTTTTATGGCATTTTCCATCACTTTGGCCAAAACTTCCGGCGAAAGGTCCTTACATTCATGACGGATATTGTCTTTAAGAGCTGCAAGAGTCTGAGGCTTGTTGACATAATCCCTCGACTTCAAAAAGCCCCACAAAAAGAAGTCTGGAGCGGTCAAATCAGGCGATCTTGCTGGCCAGTGCAAATCGCCAAAACGGGAGATTACTCGCCCGGGAAATGCATCCTTTAGCATATCGGTTGTGGCACGTGCAGTGTGTGCCGTTGCACCGTCCTGTTGGAACCACATGTTTTCCAATCCCAATTCATCAAGTTGCGGCAAAAAGAACTCGTTGATCATTGCTCTGTAGCGCTCACCATTCACAGTAACCGTTTGGCCCGCGACGTCTTCGAAGAAAAAAGGTCCGATGACTCTTCCAGCGAAAACAGCACGCCATACAGTGACTTTGAGCGGGTGTAATGGCTCTTCGTGGGTTACACGCGGATTTTCAGTGCCCCAGAAGCGTAAATTTTGCTTATTTACGTACCCGCTAAGATGGAAATGGGTCTCGTCACTCATGATTATTTTTGATGAAAAATCATCTTCCTCTTGGTGGTGATTAAGGATGGCTTGAGCGTATGTTAGACGCGATTGGCGGTCAGCAGCTAACAGCTGATGCACCGTCTGGACTTTGTACGGAAACACCTTCAAATCTTGTACCAAAATTCGCTGTAAAGACCGTCGACTGATACCCATTTGCGTGGCACGTCGTCTGGTCGATGTCGACGGCGCTTCCATGACATCTTTGGCTACAGCAGCAATATTCTCTGTAGATCGGCTACTCCGGGGTCTGCCACGCCTGGCAGCATCTCGTGTTGTGCCAGTCTCTTCGAGGCGAGCGGCTAAACGTCGCAGTGTTTCACCAGTAGGCCTTGGACGGCTAGGAAATCTGCGACGAAGTTCACGTTGTGCCAAAGTCACCGACCGATTATTGCTCAAAGTCACCAATATTCCGCGTTCTGGAGCAGTGTAGCGTAACATTGTTTATTGACGTGTAGTTCGCATGTGTTTACTACACAAATGTCAAAACAGAACTGACATTAGGGGCCAATCGCAAAATTTTTAGCATTTTCTGATAGGAGGATTACTTTTGCGCCACCTTGTATAACTATCCATATGTTTTGGTATTGAATATTATTATAATATTTTTGTATTTTTTTTTATTTGTAAATAGGAAAATGTGAATAGAAAACCTATTAGAAGACAGTCGCAACTTGTTTTTTTTATTTTATATATAACAAAAACTTACAAGACTAACTTAACCTATCTAAACCTATCTAGGCCCTGTCATGTGATATTTATTCCATCGGCTAACAAGCAGAGAGTAAGCACAACGCTTACTTCTCCCAGTTATCGCTATATAAAAAATCACATGTCAGGGCCTAGTATTACTTAACCCTAAGTTTCGGCTTCAGCCCAGCCTAGCCACCAGTATTTATCTCTAGTTAACCTTTTGGCGTTATTTTTATCGCATTCGGGTATGCTAATGCAGTATCTCATTCGATCAGTATTCCCACCCCCCGACACAAAAGGCTCGTAAAGGATCCTTTTATCTGTTGCTCTCCTTGCAGCATGGTATATGATTGGGACGTTCGTTGAGTCCGATAGGTAGCCATATGCATCCAGAAATAGGAATGTCTCTGGTGGATTGTATCCGGAATTAGAGAAGGCTTTTGACACCGTATGGTTACAGGACCTCTATCTTAAGCTGACCAGACTTGGCATAAGTAAACCACTGCTATATATGCTTCATGACATGTAGACTGGTAGAACGTTTGTTGGCAAAAGTGGCAATGAAACTTCTACCACAGAATTTTTCATTAAGAATGGTCTGCAACAGGGAGCGGTAAACTCGCCGATTCTCTTCAGCATTTACACCAGTGATGTGATAGGTAGTCTTACTCAGGCAACTGCGTTTGCGACAATCTTATAGCGTACAGAACAGCCCCTACTGTAGAGGTCATTCGAACTCTTTTGCAGCGGAACTTCGACAAGATCCAGAGATATTGTAATGACTGGAAGTTGAAAAAAAAACTTTCAGAAATCTGAAACTATTCTGTTTAGGACACCGTTGTCTAGGACCTCAAGGGATACGAGAAAGAACTGGCGAAAGCTGGTGATTGTTTAACCAAACGGACACCCACTGGCGAGTAAAAGTGCAGTAAAGTACCTTGGCATCTGGCTAGATCAGTATCTATATTTCGGAAGACATGTAGATGCTGCTCTGGCGAGAGCTAGGGGAGCATTTGCCCTGACAAGACGATTGTTTTATAGCAGTCGTCTTGACAGCAGGGTGAAGGTGATTTGCTACATGGCCCTCATAAGGCCGATCATCGCTTACGGTTGTCCCGTGTGGTTCAATATGTCACAAGCCTACATAGAAAAGATACGGGTGTTTGAGAGGCAGTGTCTGAGGAGCTGCCTTGGACTTCACAGAACACCAGTATCTGACTACACAAAATACTATTCCAACCAGGTCCTATACAACGGGGCCAACATATACCGAATCGACAATTTTCTGGTGAAACTCATTCGGTTTCACGCTGCAAGAGCGATGGCCTCGAACAATAGTCTCATCTTTGGGGCCTTCTATCCCAATGATGAATATTTTGAGAGTGCGCGTTTAAGCGGCTTTATTCCGCCCGAAGCTTTCCTATATTTGGATAATCGAGGGCTGATACAGGATAGATCGGCGGTTCCGCTAATCTACCACATCTTCCGACGAACTGTGGATATGCGGCTCCTGTACGACGCGCCTGCGGTTCAGCAGGAGTGTGTCCGATTGGGACCGCCGGAGTAGGTTGCAACAGGAGAACCTGTTGTGGTGGTTACCGTAGTTATAGTGAGTTGACTTTTGAAAATATATTGCCGACTTGCATAGTTGTTTAGGTTTATGTTAAGGTAAACAGTCGTGGTGGCACATGTAAGTTTAAATAAAATAAAAAAAAGACAAGAAACCAAGTTTTTCTCAAATGTTTCTTGGTAAACATCATTATATTGCTATTAGATTTACTTATTAGATAATAGGCCGAAAGGCATTAGAATTAAGTTGTTATCCTTTAATTTAGGGCATAGGGCCAGTAAGTTAGTTAATTAGTTGATAAGTAGGCTAGTTTTTTTCATGAATTTTTGTCTAGCATGTAAGTTAGTTTTAAGATAAAGTAAAATAAAATGAATACAAAAAAAGAAAAAAATGCTTAAGCACGATGTTTGGAATGTTATCCAAACCACTTGACTTCTTCGTATTCAGTTTCCTAAATATTTCAGTCAGTTCGTCAAGAGTCGTGAAGTAATTGTTAGTCTATCATCTGTTAGTTCGTCCGCTTTTAACCACTCCGAAAATGTCAGTTAAGTAGCGATCTCCCTGTTGTGAAATCTCCTCAGTTCATCTCTTACTTCGACCGATTTGCTGCTGGGAAGTTCCTTAGAGTGGACCGCCTCAAAATGAGAGCCAATTACTTTGAGCTTGTCTGCTCCACCATCTAGAACATTGTGGTTATTTATGATGGGATAACCTGAGATATGTGGTTCATTAATACCGAGATGTTGTTATTTGGAATTTTATGGATTTGTTCATATCATTCAAGTTACGCATAATCCACGCATATTAGTTTAGTAATGGGTGACCCAAGTAGAGATACTTTTTTCAATAGCCTTTTTTGACAGATCACGTGTGAGTCGTGTCATGCTGTCATGTTATTTGTGTTTAGTATTGTTTGGAATTTCATAATGGAAAGACTTACTCGTGAACAACGTTTACAAATTGTTCAACTTTATTATGAAAATTCACGTTTTGTGAGGAATGTGTTTCGTGCACTTCGCTCAACTTATGGTCAACATAATCGGCCTACTCAGCGTACTATTCGCAACACCATCACCGGTCGGTCGATTGGCCACCAAGATCGTGTGATATCACACCGTTAGACTTTTTCCTGTGGGGATATGTAAAGTCAAAAGCTTATGCCGACAAACCCGCTTCGATTCAGGCCTTGGAGAAAAACATCATGCGTGTCATTCGCCAGTTACCAGTCGAAATGCTCGAACGAGTGATCGAAAATTGGACTCAACGGATGGACCATCTGCGACGTAGCAACGGCCAACATTTGATAGACATAATCTTCAAAAACTAAATGCCAAAGAATGTTCTTTCAAATGATAACAAACATTCTCCGTTAAATTTGAATTTTCTGTGTTTTTTTTTTTCTTTAAAAAAGTTGGGAACCTCGAAGTGGATCACCCTTTATTAGCAGCCATTGTTATGCCACAACAGGATTCACGACACATAGTTTGTCGGTTAGGTTAAGTGTCTAAAGATACGCAAGATTTAACCGCTCGTTTTTAAGTCGCAATTTCTTTATTAAAACAATTGCATATGTTAGGGATTGGCCAAATATTTTTCTTAATTTTTCATGACCACTTTGCATTACTAGGATGTGTCAGTGTCGGAAACTACCTTCATCGAAACATTCGATGCCAAAAAAGAATTTAGGCAAAGCAACGCACTTTCTTGAGGCTTCTTTAGCTCATTCTTGAGAGGATTATGGGAAATTCCCGAGCTAACACCAGAGGCACAATTTCGATAAATCTGTGTAACTATGAACAGGGTGTCCGCCGAGAAGGTATACCACTTTGCTTGTTTATAATTTTTTATTAAATGAAAGAGAATGGAATATGGAATACAATATCCAGGTTGTATTAATGTGATCTGTCCCAGCCGATGGCCTCAGTCGCCAGTGCTGTTACGTGTCTGTAGTTCGTTGCATTCATGTGCGAAGTACTGTGATGTCCAATGTCTAATGTCCAGGTAAATGTCCGCCTCTTTTAGTCTCACAAATGCCAGCCCTTTCAACTTTAACTTTCATACTAAATTTTTTATTTACTTAAAATATTAACTTACTACTAGACAAAAATGCTTAAATCTAACTTATCAATAACTGGTTTACTTAATCTAACTTATCGGCGCATAGCGGGCGCTGTAAGCTTATAACTAACATTTTTCTTTTGCTTTTCAGCCTAAATTTGTCATTTGTTTCTTATTATTAATATAAAGACATTTACTTGATTTTTCAAAGAAAAAATTAAAACTTTAAACAGTAACCATTTTTTTTGTTTTATATAAAAACTTAATCTAGACTAAAACTAACTTAAACTACTTAAGACTAGTTTAACCTAACTAACACTACTTAAGACTACTTAACTACTTAAACCTAACTTAATTATAATCGGGGTGGCAAGCACTCGTTGCATATGCCCCGAGGGTTTGCCATCCCGATTGCGTCATTGGGTCCAGCAAGCATTTATGCAACCATATTAAATAAAATATGGTGCATAAGCCCAGCCCCAGACCTTGTACCTAAATTTAATTTACTTAAGTACTAAGGAGTGGACTAAAAGTCCGCAAAGACCTGAGGAACTGCAGAAATACTTTACTCGTTTAGCCACCAAAACTCGGTGCGCTGCTTTTCAGCGCCGGTCCTATCGCGATCCGATACCGCCGCGCTAAAGCGGAGGAGCTCCGGAGCATTGTCAACGTACCCATCGCGGACTAGCCGCTTGTCCCGCGTCACGGTAGCGATGGTATAAAACCGGGATATCGTTCCTGTCTTGTATTAACCCTAACGAATCGATATAAATGAATGCCTCTGGTGGAATAAAGCCGGACATGAGCGCACTCTCCATGTACATTTCATTGGGGTAATAAGCCCCGAATATCAGGCTGTTGTCGCTACTCATCGCCCTTGAAGCGTGCCTTCGAGTCACCTTAATTAGGAAATTGTCAATTCTGTTCAACTGGGCCCCATTGTATAGAACCTCGTTGCGATAATATTTTATGTACTCGGAGTCCGGCGTTCGGTACAATCCTAAGCAGGATCGGAGACAACGCCTCTCAAACAGCCGTATCTTTTCCATGTAGGATGGTGCCACATTAAACCACACGGGACAACCGTAAGCGATGATCGGCCTTATGAGGGCCATGTAGCAAATGACTTTCACCCTTGAATCAAGTTGACTGCTATGAAGCAATCTTCTTGTCAGAGCATAAGCCCCCCTAGCCCTGGCCAGACAAGCATCCACATTTTTATTAAAATACAGAAACTTGTCAAGCCAGATGCCAAGGTATTTGACTTCACTTCTCACCGCCAACGGCCGTCCATGCTGTCCCATGATACAAAAGTTTTTTTCAGTTTTTTCTGGTATCGTAAGAAGCCCTCTGCACTGGGGTCCTGAACAGAATTGTTTCGGTTTTTTGGAAATTGATCCTCAATTTCCAATCATCGCAATATCCCTTAATGTGATCGAAGTCACGTTGCAAAAGAATGTTGATGACTCCGATTTTCGGACCTGATCTGTACGCCACCAGATCATCTGCATACGCTATAGCGTGTCTGAGAGAACCTACAAGATCACTTGTATAAATGTTAAACAATATCGGGGAGTTCACCGCCCCCTGTTGTAAACCGTTTTTAATTTCAAAAACTTTACTCGAAGTTACGTTGCCACATTTGACAACGAACTTCTTTCCCATAAGCATTTCACAAATCATACATAGCTTGGGTTTCCGCATGCCCATTCTGGTCAGCTTGTAGAAAAGTCCCTCTAACCATACGGTGTCGAAGGCCTTTTCAAAGTCAACCAGACAGGCCCCTATGCATTGTCCTTTGGATTTATTCCATTGGATGGCGGACACCAGTTTCGACGCGACATGAATGGTGTCATGCCTCGCTCGAAAACCAAACTGATTATCCGGAATAATTTTGTTTTCCTCAACCCACTTAAGCAGAGCTCTATTGACTATCTTCTCAAATACCTTGCTTACATTCGACAGAAGGCTTATTGACAGGGTGGTGAAGATATCTCTCCTGCCAACTTTTTATTTTTCAGTGATACCAAGATGTCCAGGAGTTCATCTTTTTGCACGAACAGCATCAGGCTATTGGCGACTATGCCATTGGAAGGGTTATCGTCATTGAATACGGAAATACCGTGATTCTCAGATCGCCACAAATGCCAGCCCTTTTTAGCACATTTTTCATAACGTTCTCACACATTTCACGCGGAGGAAGACCTCGCCTTGAGTGGAGCAGACAACCGAGCTCAACCAATTTGACGTGCGCAACTGGAAGCAGTAAGCTAAGGACTGGGATAATTGGAGAGGCATTTTGGTTGAGGCCCATGTTCATTCCGGACTGTAGTGTCACTTAAGCTTGTAAGTAAGTAATACAAATTTCGGGATTTCGGCATTTTGAGATTTTAGATTTTCTTGCATTTGGGTTTTAGGAATTTTAGATTTTCGGGATTTAGGTTTTTTTTTGTATTTCTGATTTTCGGGGTTTTTAATTTTCAGGATTTTGTCCGACTCCCAGGCCTGTGCATTTACCTTTAAGAGTTCTTTAAAATATCATCTCTGCACAAGTACAAAAAGGTTTGTAGAAGAAATTGCTTCTTGAACTTGAAAATTTATGCCTTATGGAAACAAATTGTTAGTTTTGTCGATTGATTCCACGTTTTTGTGGAATATGACATCAAATCATCATTGGACGTGGTGCGACGAGAACCTTATTGTCGTTCATTGGGGAGTTTTCGTGAATCAAGATATTTCATCTTCTTTCTTTTTTTAAGTGGCGCTACAGTCCGGAATGAACCTGGGCCTCAACCAACATGCCTCTCTAATTAGCCCGGTCCTTAGCTAACTGCGTCCAGTTGCGCACTCCAAGTTGGTTGAGGTCGGTTTTTTCTTGTGCGCGCCACTTAAGGCGAGGTCTTCCTCTACTGCGTCCGACGTCTGGCTGGGAATCGAAGACTCTGCGAGCCGGAGTATTGGTGTCCATTCTACATGTCCTTTTTTTATAATTTACACGTACTCAAGGGGTGATGAATACCCTTTTATATGTTACCATAGTACGAGCGTTAGAGAAGGGGAAGAAAGAGAGGATAGGAAAGATTTTGGATGTAGTGGAGACTTAAACTCCTTGGGTGGTGTCCGAACTAGCTTCGGGGAGTCACTTTTTCTTGTGTTCGTTAAATTCAAGAAATTCAAGATGGTGTGCATACTTTTAGGTATTACACCGACCTTTTTATTTCTTTTAAATAAAAGTGAAATGATTTTGGTTGGAATTGAACGCGCAACCTTCCACTCAACAGACGAACACATTACCACTACACCGCGGACATCCATCTTAAACGTTCAATGCTGAGTTTTTTGACCAAGGGCATGTCGCTGTACAGCTCGTATAGTTCTTGGTTGAATCTTCGTCTCCATAGCCCGTCAACGCAAACGGGACTGAAGATTTTTCGACGAATTTTTCTCTCAAATCGACCAAGGATTTCTCCATCCGCGTTTGAGACGGTCCATGCTTCAGCGCCGTAGAGCAGGACTGGGATGATCAGGGTCTTATATAAGATTTCCTTAGTAGTTCGAGTGAGGGCTTTACTACTGAATTGCCTTCTTGGCCAGAGGAAACAGCGGTTGGCAGGAGTTATTCTTCGTTTAATTTCTGACGAGATGTTATTGTCAGAGTTAATAGCGGAACCGAGATAGATAAAGTCCGGTACTACCTCAAAGTTATATCTGTCAATGGTGACGTTCTGTCTAATTCGTCGATGTTGGTTGTCCTTTCGTGTTGACAGCATATACATTGTCTTGCCCTTATATGCTGCTAAGCCCGGTTTTGCCGCTTCCTTCTCTAAACTAACAAACGTGGCTATGATATCACGTTGGGTCCTATCAATGTGTCAATATCGTCGGCGTATGCGAGTAGTTGCACCGATTTTTGGAAAATTGTGCCTGTGGTTTTGGCTCGGGAGTTTTGCACAATCCTCTCAAGAATCAAATTGATGAAATCACATGACAGTGAATCGTCTTGCCTAAATCCTTTTTTGGTATCGAATGTGTCAGTGAGGTCGTTTCCGACCCTGATGTATCAGCGAGAATTCTCCTTCGTCATTGTACACAAACGGACGAGTTTGGGCGGTATACCAAAACTAGACATGGCTCTGTATAGTTCGTCTCTATAAATGCTGTCGTAAGCGGCTTTGAATTCGATAAATACGTGGTGTATATCGATTTGGACTTCTTGGGTTTTTCCAGCATCTGCCGAAGTGTGAAGATTTGATCGGTTGTGGACTTTCCTGGCCTAAAACCACACTGATAAGGGCCGATCAGGGTGTTGGTATACTGTGTCAGACGTTCACATATTACGGCAGATAGGATCTTGTAGGCGATTTTGAGGAAACTTATGGCTCTGTAGTTGGCGCTGTTCAGAGGTTCAGGCCAATTGGTATCATATAAATCAGTCGATTCAGTCTGCCATGTCAACGAACCTGTAAATTATCCTACAGAGTTTATGATCACTGGATTTGCCAGGTATGTCACCGCGCCACGAAATTTAAAAGTTTGATATTGCTCCGAGCCTGTCAAGTGTACAAATTTTTAAAATCCTTCTTGGGACACCTATATTTTCATAAAAAAAGTGAAGATTTTCCGAACGGTTACGATTTTTGTAAAAGTGTCTGAATCATAAATTTGGCCCACTTTTTTGACGTTTGCTTATGAAAACGATTCGGGAATGTTTAATTTAAGAATGGAATGGTTTGGGATATTAGACGATTCGATAGTAACCTTTATATTTAGCCACCGAAATGTTCCCTAGAAATTTATTTGGCAAAACAACGTTTGCCGGGTCAGCTAGTATTTTTATATTTTTTTTTTAATTGTTTAAGGCTTTTGCCAATTTGCAATGCTTTTCGGAGAATCACCGAGACTTCTTTAATATGAACGATCAGGGTCAACATTTCAACTTGATTGATGGACGAAAGTCTGGAAGCTTCTTGAGGACCAGCTGCTATACCCTTAGTAGCAGTAGTTCATCTCGACGTCGAGTCGCGCTGACAGACAAATGACAATATTGAAATCCATCGTCGTCTCCTTATAGACGATGGCACTGAAAAAACGTATGGCATGCCAAAAACCCACGTACAATCACTTCGGTCGACTCCATTGTGCGGCGATTGTCAGCAAGGCTCAAACCAACCACTCCACTCCTTCTTCCCATCGCCATGGCCAAAAGCGAGCTGGGGGCAATTATTTTTATTGGAATTGATATCCTTTCAATCGACTCTCCTCCCAATCCCAATTATCTTTGCATTTTATCCCCCGAAAGAATAATTAGGTAGTTGATTGACATGCAGGATAAAACGACATACACTCGGTATGCCATAGCAAATTATCGTATGAATGGACCTCAAGGTGGGGGCATCACAACAACAGCAGCAGGCTGTAAGAACGCGCATTTTAAAGAACCCGTTCCGCTCATATATTCATCCAATTACAATATGTTTAACCGCGCGATATCTTTTTATTAAATTGGATACCGCGATGAAATCCATTGTCCATGTCACCGATTAATCCTTTTATCTTCTTCGTCACTTCTTTCAGCCGTTTGTGTGCCATTTACATTTTTTTTCGCGTCGCGTCGTTTTGTTTTGCGCTCCATTGCCGATTGTGGGCTCAACTTCATTCACAAGCATCCGAGATCACAGAATAATGGTAGGCAGGAGAAGTCTGCCTCATTTCAGAGGCCATTAGTTGGGTTAAATATATTGGCCGAGTAGAGGCAACTTGTCCTGGTGCGCTGGCCGCTTGGTAAGAATGGTCGACAAAGCCGACGACGACGGTCAGCGATGCGCTGCAGATTAAGTTCTTATTCTTGGTCGGAGGTTGAGTGTGTCCCGGAGCTGTTGTGGAACGGGTGGAGTGGATCGCGCTTGCATGCACTGTGCACATTTAGCTGGTAGTCTTATCAGCATCTCTGAAGGACTTTGGGGCGCAAAATGAAGGAGCGATGCAAAGAAAATGAAATTCCATTTAACAGCTTCCATTGGGCTACTGGTCATGTTTATTGTGGTCCAAGGAGTGCGATGTGTGATTATCGCACCTTTTGAGAAATACACATGGTAATGGGATATGATGGTGTAGAACGTGGATGTTGGGTAGAATTTCTGGTTTGGAGGACATATTTGAGATTTGTGTGTTGGATTTGGAATATATTGAGCTCTTGTGTGTGTGTAGCCAGAATGAGTTCGGAAGTAGTAATGTTCGATAGCAAGGTTTTGAGTTCCGTTTTGGTCTATAAAATCAAAGACGAGCGAAGAAGATTTCAGTCCTACTTTTCTGGTGTACCCTAGCCACATGGTGAATTGGGTTTCATCCATATCTATATGATTCAGACGGCGTATCGTAGAAAGGGATATGTATCGGGTGAGCGCAGAAGAGCTATGCTTGTCCATCCAAATATATGGAAGTTGTTTGTTTTATTTTAAAAATTAAGACTACTCGCATTTCTATCTCAGAGGGCCGTTGGTGCATCTGCAATCTTTTCAAGAGGCTTAGTTGGTGGAGGAATTTTGTATTCTGTTTTTGGGGTATCATACATCTTCTCCTCCTTTGGCTCGATGGAAACCTTGCAATGGCTTCTTGGGGCAAATCTTGTTTTTGGGATCGTATGACAACATGATCTTGACCTTGATACCCAACACTTCTTTATGCAACAACACATGACGGGTGGCAGTCTCCACGAAGTCATTACATGGATCACTAGAGTGGATCATGATACCATCGAGGAACTTCATCGATTTTGCACGCTGGCCACGCAATTTGCCGGACACAACAACTTCACAAACTCGGGCATGATGAAACGGGGAACACCATAGCAAGCACGATGAACAGCCAATCCTCCGGTCAACTTGTAACGCAACGATTCTGCTTGAGCGATGACAATACCACGAGTAGCAACCTTTTCATCGTACAATTTAATACGGCCGGCTTCAAAGTTGAAACGCTTCTAGACCATGGCGGTTAATTCCCGAATACGACGTCCCTTCTCGCCCTTGTCTTGGGTCTTGATGGCCATGATGATGATTTCTGTGAGGGATGGGGAAACACGCACCTTTTTTTTTTATAATTTACACGTACTCAAGGGGTGATGAATACCCTTTTATATGTTACCATAGTACGAGCGTTAGAGAAGGGGAAGAAAGAGAGGATAGGAACGATTTTGAATGTAGTGGAGACTTAAACTCCATGGGTGGTGTCCGAACTAGCTTCGGGGAGTCACTTTTTCTTGTGTTCGTTAAATTTGAAGAAATTCAAGATGGTGTGCATACTTTTAGGTATTACACCGACCTTTTATTTCTTTTAAATAAAAGTGAAATGGATTTTGGTTGGGATTGATCGCGCAACCTTCCACTCAACAGACGAACACATTACCACTACACCGTGGCCACCCACTCACCTCAACGCCGGAATAACCATCTTAGGCGAGCTTACGAGTAAGGAACTCGCTTAGTTCAGCCTTGAACATGCCATCGGCAACAAACTTGTTTTTTTTTTTTGGAAATATTCAAGCTCATGTTTGTTTCATACGACTCTCACAGAACATGGTCAACAAGGACCACGGCCGAAACCTAGCTTTTCCATACTTTTTTTGTACATGAAGTTATAACGTGTGGTTAAATTTTAAGGACCGATGTTGAATGTGAACCACACCTAAACGTCAAGTTTTTGTCTGCAGTTCATTTGATATTTTTCAGTTTCAGGCTAATAGAATTTGAACCGCAGGTGGCCATGGCTCGGAGAAATGCCTAGTTGACTGCTAAGCCAAACGCTGCGGGTTCAAGCCCCAGCTTCGGAAGCATTTGTTTTCTATGAAAAGTGCCGGCTTATCTGAGGACACCGGTGCGATTATATGAGAAATTATAGTAAATCTATGTCTCCTCCTCTTTGCCACGTAGGCTTATGTTACGTCGATCTGTCTCTCTCTCTGTTGTATTAATGTCTTGACCTGTCCCAGCCGAAGGCCTCAGTCGCCAGTGCTGTTGGGTGTCTGTAGTTCGTTGCATTCATGTGCGAAGTACTGTGATGTCAATGTCAATGTCAATTTGAACCGTTGATACACAATCGAGCAACGCGTTAAAGTTATTCAGGCTTATTATGAAAATGGGCGTTGAAATCAAAATGCACTTCCTGATTTTTTCGGTCAATCTAATCGTCCAAATGGGCGTACAATCGGAAAATCGTGCAAAAATTTGAACAAACCGGGTCTGTAGGAGATGTGAAAACCCCAGCTTATGCTCGTAAAGCTCGTTAAGCAGCATATATTGTGTATATCTGCTGTTCGCGATAGTGTGGCTGAAGAGCCGTCTACCCCAACTCGTCGTCCCGCCCAACAATTGCACCTCTCAGGCTTGTCGTCGATGAACATTATGCATAAAGACTTGCATTTACACGCTTAGAAGGTGCAATTGACTCGAGCAGTAAAGCCTCTTGACCTTTTCAAGCGTCGCCAATGCTCAGAATGGTGGCAAGAAATGGCAACAATGGATGAGCAATTTTCGAAGAAAATGAAATTCAGTGATGAGGCACATTTTCACCTCAGTGGATTCGTAAATAAGCAGACTTGCCGCATTTGGGCGAATGATAATCCAAGAGTGACTGTCGGAAAACCAATGCACCCACAAAGAGTTTCTGTTTGGTGCGGTTTATGGGCTGGCGGCATCATCGGGCCGTATTTTTTCCAAAATCAGGCCGGTCAGGCAGTTACTGTGAATGGTGTTCGCTATCGTGAGATGATAGCGAATCTCATATGGCCCGAATTGGAAGATATAGATGTGGACGATATGTGGTTTCAACAGGACGGTGTCACTTGCCACACAGCTAACGAAAAGATGGGTCTTTTGTGCGACAAATTCAATTGCCGCGTTATTACACGTGGTGTCGATTTTTTCCAAAATCAGGCCGGTCAGGCAGTTACTGTGAATGGTGTTCGCTATCGTCAGATGATAGCGAATCTTTTACGGCCCGAATTGGAAGATATAGATGTGGACGATATGTGGTTTCAACAGGACGGTGCCACTTGCCACACAGCTAACGAAAGGATGGGTCTTTTGTGCGACAAATTCAATTGCAGCGTTATTACACGTGGTGCCAATTTTTCCCAAAATCAGGCCGGTCAGGCAGTTACTGTGAATGGTGTTCGCTATCGTGAGATGATAGCGAATCTCTTATGGCCCGAATTGGAAAATATAGATGTAGGCGATATGTGGTTTCAACAGGACGGTGAAACTTGCCACACAGCTAACGAAAGGATGGGTCTTTTGTGCGACAAATTCAATTGCCGCGTTATTACACGTGGTGGCGATGTCAATTGGCTGCCGCCAGGATTATGTGATTTGACACCGTTGGACTTCTTTCTTTGGGGTTATTTGAAAGAAAAGGTGTACGTCGATAAGCAAGCAACAATTCAAGAGGTAAAGGATGAGATAATTCGGCACATTAACGGCAACGAACCTCAATTATGCCTCAGCGTCATCGAAAATTTCGACCATCGGATGGAGGTGTGCCGCCGAGTTCATGGCGGCAATTTGGCCGATATTTTATTCCGTTCATAATTGAACCGTACCAATATTATCATAACAAAAAGAAATGACAAAAATATCCCAAATTACTTGTGTTTTATTCAAAATCAACATCGGCCCTTAAAAAATAACCACCCTTTATTTCTGGCACAAAAATTTGGACATACAATTTAAGGCCGATTTTGAACGGCAATTTCAAAAAGCCACTCATGACATCTGAATGGATGTCTTGCAGACTATTGCAGCAGATGAAGAAGGTTTAGTTTGTATTAAATGCGTCATTATCCTTTGAGAACGAAATCCATTCCGTCTTATTGGGTATCGAACACTGACATGACTGTGTAAACTAAAAATGCATATTCAGTTCAAAAACATTTATGCACTTCCTTTATATAAAGTCGATGGCGTAAGTCACATTTACACTGCGCCTTGCTATTACAATCCAACGACTCACAATTTGCAATGCAATTCAATGAACCCCCGATTCTAATTACACATTCCATTTGGGAAAACACTTAAAAAATTAGAAACAAAAAAAAAACTAGCTAATTAGAAGTGATTGGTGAATTGATTTGCAGCGTGAAGACCAGCTTAAAAAAAAAATGTAAATGTGCGGTCACGTAAATTGGGATCACTGACACGCCGCCGCTGAGTAATGCCAAAACACAATTAAAATTCAGAAAAAAAAATGCTTTACCTATGCAATCGAATTCGATTTAACCGCGCTCAATAGCCCGCGCTGACCAATATACCCGTGAACAAGAGGTGAACACTCGTAATTCAGGAGGTAACGACCGAACAGAACAATTTCACGCAGTCCCGCGAAAACTATTTTTTTTTTTTTTTTACCTCAATCACTTTAAAACTACTAGTCCGGTCGAGTGATACTAGACCTACACCATACGTCGTATTTCAATTGCGCGTTTTGTATCCGCTGGATGTCAATGGGTTCAACTTCATGAAATTTAATTAACTGATCCGGCGGTCGTCAAATTGCCGAGCAAATGTACAAATAGTTCGACGCGGTATACAAACAGAATGTGACGACAATAATACCCTACGAATGCGAGTATCTATCTATCTATTACAACTGAACGTACAGCGGATCATTTTGAACTGATTATGGATGAATGCATTGCGTACGTGCGACCGTCCATGCGACAACTGCAATCGCAGTGAATTAATGGGGGAGCAGGCTTCGTATAATTATGTGTCAAATGAGAATCAATTGGGAATTAATAAAACAAAAGGTCTGTGGTTATGTGTTGATGTCGGATATGTAAATTGGTTTCTGGGATGTGAAAAGGGGTTAAGAGGGGTGTTACACGAATGTGGGAAGTTGGATAATAATATTTGCCGCATGAAATGTGTGATATGTCAGACTGGACAAAGGTGAAGTTCAATTGATACGAAGAAGACAAGATGGTAAACCAATATAGCTAAGTGCACGTGCACTTTTGTAAACGGTTGCCATCGATACCTATCGACTTCGGTTGTTTAAAGGATCGATATTTAGTATCAAAACAATTCGCTGCAATATATCTAATGTATCTAAATAACGGATGATTTTTTAAGAGTTAATACTTTCAGGTTCGTAGCACTTGCTAGTAATGGCGTTCAAACATCATCTGTCAAAGTGAAAAGTTTTCAGTATTCTCTGCCATTTAATCATGGAAAGACTTACCAACGAGCAACGATTGCAAATTATTGAAATTTATTATCAAAATCCGTGCTCTGTTGAAAATGTGAAAATCCGCTGTTTTATTGAAAAATTGTGTTCAGCGATGATGCTCATTTCTGGCTCAACGGATCCGTAAATAAGCAAAACTGTTGCATCTGGAGATATGACAGCCACAAGCCATACAAGAATCCCGAAAATGGACCCGGTTTGATGACGAAAACTTGGCAAACGCCATAGTCGCCGAGCGAAGTGGGTCTAGTCCCCTGTTAATCTCGAAGGTGGAACTCCAGATCATCTTCGATTCCATAAAGAAAAAGAAGTCAGCGGGAGTCGATGGTATATCCAACATTGTACTGCGACACTTACCACCTGAAGCTGTGGACATTTACGCCACGCTGTTCAACAACGCCCTGAATAATGCATTATCCAGTACGTTGGAAGACGGCGCGGCGGTGGTTCATCCTCTCCCGAAAAAGGGAAAAGACAAATCCAATCCGGCGAATTTCCGGTCGATAAGTCTCCTTCCGAGTATCAGCAAGGTTTTCGAAAAGATTCTCAATCGAGCACTGTTCAAGTGGTCTGAGGACAATAATATTATACCAGAGAAACAGTTTGGTTTCAAGGCTGGACATGACTGTATTCATGCCGCCTCCAAACTCGTCTCTGATATACAATGGAACAAAGCCAAAAAAACAGTGCACGGGTGCATTTCTGGTTGATTTAGAGAAGGCTTTTGACACCGTATGGTTAGAGGGCCTCTATCTATAGCTGACCAGACTTGGAATAAGTAAACCACTGCTATATATGCTTCATGACATGCTGACTGGTAGAACGTTTGTTGTCAAAAGTGGCAATGTAACTTCTACCACAGAATTTTTCATTAAGAATGGTCTGCAACAGGGAGCGGTAAACTCGCCGATTCTCTTCAGCATTTACACCAGTGATGTGATAGGTAGTCTTACTCAGTCAATGGCGTATGCGGACGATCTTATCGCGTACAGAACAGCCTCTACTGTCGAAGTCATTCGAACTCTTTTACAGCGGGACTTCGACAAGATCCAGAGATATTGTGATGACTGGAAGTTGAAAATCAACTTTCAGAAATCAGAAACTATCCTGTTTAGGACACCGTTGTCTAGGGCCTCTAGGGATACGAGAAAGAACTGGCGAAAGCTGGTGATCGTGGGACCAAACGGACAGCCACTGGCGAGTAAAAGTGTAGTAAAGTACCTTGGCATCTGGTGAGATCAGTATCTATATTTCGGAAGACATGTAGATGCTGCTCTGGCTAGAGCTAGGGGAGCATTTGCCCTGACAAGACGATTGTTTTATAGCAGTCGTCTTGACAGCAGGGTGAAGGTGAATTGCTACATGGCCCTCATCAGGCCAATGATTGCCTATGGGTGCCCGGTGTGGTTCAACGTTGCCCCATCTCAAATGGAAAAGATACGAGAGGCAGTGTCTGAGGAGCTGCCTTGGACTTCACAGAACACCAGTATCTGACTACACAAAATACTATTCCAACCAGGTCCTCGTGGCCAACATAAACCGAGTAGAGAAATTTCTGGTGAAACTCATTCGGTTTCACGCTGCAAGAGCGATGGCTTCGAACAATAGTCTCATCTTTGGGGCCTTCTATCCCAATGATGAATATTTTGAGAGTGCGCGTTTAAGCGGCTTTATTCCGCCCGAAGCTTTCCTATATTTGGATAGTCGAGGGCTGATACAGGATAGATCGGCGGTTCCGCTAATCTACCACGTCTTCCGAAGAACTGTGCATAGGCGGCTCCTATACGACCGAGACGTCGTCGCTCAGGGCGGATGAGAGCGCCTGCGGTTCAGCCAGTCAGGATCATGCTTTAGGAACAGCGAATCGCTAAAGAGGTTTTATAACAACTATGGTAAGCCATTCACACCTTCTGACCCTAATTTTGAACTGGCAGTAACAATAATGAATCCGAAAACAATTTATGGTCTGGAAAACGAATTCGATGGTGACGGCTTTGTGGAACAACAAGAAAGCGGCAAGGTAACATCTAAATAAACTTAAGAAACTATAAACTGTTTACTATATTTACAAATCTTTTGTAGTGCGACGAGAATGAAAAATCCAACAACGACTGGAGTGATTACAAGCCCTCAATGCTAAAAAAAACAAGTTCACCAGAAGTTGAAAGCCCCAGCCCACAGAGCCGAAGACATACTTGTTGAGGATGAAATTTCGCCTGATACTGAATCCGGTTCTACACAACAAATAGTGATGACAAAGGGCTTTAAAAAACAATTTTGTAGTTCCGAACCACTGGACTGCAAGACGAAGACCAGTCGCCTCTACATTGCACAGCAGCAAAATATCAGAGCAGTACTCCGAGCTTTCAAAGATTAAAATTGAACTAGCCAAACTGCAATTTGATACCTTAAAAGAAAGAGCAATACAAAAAAAAATATCAAAGCAATGTTGAGCATCAATTAAAGCAAAAATCTCTGGAACTAGACATCGCAAATAAAAGTGAAGTTTTAAAAAAAAAATACAAAAAGAAGAGTGCACAACAAAAGATGCCCATATAATCTTTTAAAAGACATTGAAATGTTTTTCAAAGAAGTTAATCGTTAACTGAAGTAAAACTAATTTTATTTTGATTTGATTTTTTTTTTTATTTCTGTTTTTGATCTAAGAAGTTTGATAATGGAGTTGCTTTTACAGTGATCGGTTGTGATTTGATTTTTTTCCTGAGTTTATATTTTGAAAAGTGCGCTTAAAGCCATCAAAACGAAGTAAAGTGTGAAAAAGTGGATAGTAAAAGACAGTGACTTATTGGTTATCCAATCTTATATTTATATTTTGTATGATTCACGGTGCAAAAAATCGTTTTTTTTAATTTCATTGCCATCATTCTTGGTTGCTATATTTGTTCTTTGTCTGAAAAAAATTCCTATCTCTTGTAATAAACTCTCTCTTTCCCCTAAAATTAAATATGCATGTGTGCAGTGAATGTTTCATCGACCTCCCCTCTGAAGGGGATTTTGTGACATGCCATAGGTGTGATCGCAAAATGCACTTTGGTTGCACCACCATCTCGGAGAAATCCTATAGGAAAATGACCATGGTCAAAAAGGAAGAATGGAGATGTGCAACCTGCAGAAGGGAACTACAAAATCCTGTGGTAGATGGTACACTAAAACCTGTACCCGTGGTAACCCCAACTCAGCCACCACCAAAAAGAACAAGGAGTGCTAGTTCCCCTGATGTCAGTGAAAACCCAAACACATCAAACATCAACAGCAAAATGCTTATTGAGGAAATGAAAATAATGAGAAAAGACATGTCCGAAATAAAAACAAGCTGTGAATTTGTTGCAAGTAAATACGAACAGATTAACCAGCACATGGAAATGAACAACGACATTCTACAAAAACTTTCTAATGAAATAAAACAACTAAAAGAAAATAACCAGGTAAAAGACCAACAAATTCTTTTATTAGAAACAAAAGTGAACACACTAGAGCAACAAATACTAAAAAACAACATAGAAGTCAAAAATGTCCCACCCACGGCCGACGAAAATTTGACAGAAGTTATCAAAGCAGTAGGCAAAACACTAAACTGTGAAACAAACACTTCTGATATAGCCGACTTTTATCGAACAAATAAGCGAAATCCGAACAAATCATCTATATAATAGTATCATTTACAAACTACGCGTGCAAACCAAAGATGATACGAAATGCAAAAATAGTTCGCAAAATTGAACTCAAAACAATCAGAGAAAATACATACAACAACCAAAACAGAGAGAATGCAAAGACGAGGAACCAAGTTTTTCAAAGTTTTCTTGGTAAAAATTTTGTTAATTTTGTTACTTTATATTTTTATATATTAGATAATAGGCCGAAAGGCATTAGAATTAAGTTATCGTATAATTTAGGGCGCCCGCATTAAGTAGTTGATAAGTAGGCTAGTTTTTTTTTCATGAATTTTTGTCTAGCATTTAAGATAGTTTTTAAGAAAAACAAAATAAAAATGAATTGAAAAAAAAAAAAAAAAAAAAAAAAAAAAAACAGAGAGAATGCAACTGGAGATTTGTGTGGGAGGCATCAGGCATAATACTTGCAAGAAAATCTGAAAACGGCGAATCTATACACATAGGCTCGCTTAACGATGTGAGTAGAATCTGCATCTAACTGATATTCACAAGATGAACGAATTGGAAAATCAAAACAAAATAAAAAATATAATGGAATTCCAATATAATGACGCTGACATCTATTTTAAGGTAATAAATGGATTTACTGGCATCGATGCAGATTTTATTAAAAAAATGAATTTTTGTTGTGTGTGTTTTAATATAAGATCGATAAGGAAAAATTGGAATGTTTTTGTTACAGAAATTGAGAATTTCTTAGATTATGTTGATGTTATTGCTGAGAGAAGAAGAAAAAGAGCTCTACAGCCTAAATGGATTCGATACTGAATTCTTTAATAGAAAAGAGGGTAACGGCGGAGGAATCGCAGTGTTCATAAGAAATCATATACGATACAAACGAATTTATGATAATACTGTATTCTATGAAAATGTCCAAATAGAAATAGATGACAATCATAGAAAAATATTTATTCACGCGATATATAGACCACCAAAGTTAAGTGTCGCGGAATTTATAGAAGAATTGGACAATCACGTCCATAATGAGAGAGAATTGATTGTTATGGGTGATACGAACATAAACTTAACCAAGTCAAATGATCCCCATGTCAATAAGTATTTAGAAATAATGGCATCAAAGGGCTTAACCAATGTAATCAACCAACCCACACGTGTAAATATAGCTGCAAATACTTCTACAATAATTGACCATATTTTTGTTAGCATTACACAACAAGATATAGTGTCGGCTGTTATTGAAACCGACATATCTGATCATTACGCCGCAATTAGCATACATTGCGGCGTAATGATCAGAAACTACCCTGAACGTCAAATAATAGAAGAAATGCCTGCGAAATTTAGCCAGCAGAAAGTTAATCAGTTAATTGAGCAAACTAACTGGGAAAGCCTATGTGAAGAGCATGACGTTGAAGGTCTATATAATAATTTTGTAAACAAAATGATGGATATATATACACGATCGACAAAGGTAACGCAAAATTCAAAAAAAACGAAAACACAAAGCATGGATAACTGCTGAAGTAGTAAGAATGTGCAAAAGAAGAGACGAATTATACAGGAAATGGAAAAATAATCCACTTAACCAAAGCTACGAATATATTTACAAACACTTTCGAAACGAAGTAAGTAAACATATTTTAACTATGAAGGCAAACTTCTACAAACAAAGTTTTTTAAATGCCAAAAACGACCCAAGAAAAACATGGAATGTTTTAAATGAACTTCTGGGACGAAATAAAAGATCGATTGATAAAGTCATTATTGACAATTTTTCCGACAATATAACGAACACCGTAAACAAATTTGTGGAACAATTTTCAAACCAAGTGTCTAAAATAGTACACAAGTGTAGTCAGAAATCATCTAACCATCGAAATATACATATCACACCATCAATCTATTTAGAGGAAGCTAGCGAAGCAGAAGTAAGGGAGCAGGAGCAGATTGCATTAGACCGATTGATTTGAAACTTAACGCTTTATACCTAACTCCTATAATTAAAACAATTATAAACCGAAGCATAAGCCAATGCTGTGTTCTTAGGTTACTTAAGACGTCAAAAATCCGACCAGTATACAAAGGAGGAGTGAAAAGCCAAATGGAAAATTATAGGCCGATCGCAATTCTTTCTGTTATAGACAAATATTTAGAAGAAATAATAGTAGGAAGAATAATTAAATTAGAGTCCTACAACCAAATCAATATGGTTTTCAAAAAAATAAAAGCACTGGATTACTATTGGGAGAACTTTCGAGTGTGGTGAACGCAAGTCTTAACAAAAACCACCATGTACTAGTAATGTTTCTAGACTTTAGCAAGGCCTTCGACACATTGAGCCATGAGAAGATAATAGAAAGTCTTAATAAAATTGGTATAAGAGGGACCTTAGCGAAGTGGATAGAAAGCTACCTATCAGGAAGAACCATACGCGTAAAAGTTGGAAACGCTGTTAGCCAAGAAAAACAATGCTTATATGGTGTACCACAAGGTTCAAAACCTGGACCGATACTTTTCATCTTGTTCACAAATGAGCTACTTCGTGTATTTAAACGAAGTACAGCTTTTGCATATGCAGATGACATTGCAATTGTTGTCAAGCACAAGTGCCTGGATACTGCTATAGGAATAATGCAAGACGAATTTAATAATGTCTCAAGATGGTGCCATGATCAAGGGCTGGTTATCAATGCTGTTAAAACAAAGATGATGCATATACGCATGCCACGTCAACCTGAGCGTCTATACGTATATATCACCAAAACGAAGACTGTCCAACCACAAGCAAAAGTGATGCTATTGAAGTAGTGAAATCAATAAAATATCTAGGAATCATAATTGATGATCACTTCTTGTGGCATGAACACATAAATAAAATACGGATGCAATTAAAAAGTGCTGTTTTTGCGATGGTGTATCTAAAAAGATATACTAGCGTTGATGTCCAAAAACAAGTACACCTTTCTCTCGCTGAATCTCGCTTAAGATGCGGAATATTAGCTTGCGGAAATGCATCGAAAACCCACCTAGATAAGATACTAAATATTCAGCATCGATTATTTAAAATAGTCAGTACTAACCATTTTAATTTAAAGGTTTTTTTTAACTTTTTTTACTTTTCAATTCATTTTTTATTTACTTAAAATATTAACTTAATACTAGACAAAAATGCTTAAATCTAACTTATCAATAACTGGTTTACTTAATCTAACTTATCGGCCCATAGCGGGCGCTGTTAGCTTATAACTAACATTTTTCTTTTGCTCTTCAGCCTAAATTTGTCATTTTTTTCTTATTATTAATATAAAGACATTTAATTGATTTTTCAAAGAAAAAATTAAAACTTTAAACAGAAACCATTTTTTTTGTTTTATATAAAAACTTAATCTACACTAAAACTAACTTAAACTACTTAAGACTAGTTTAACCTAACTAACACTACTTAAGACTACTTAACTACTTAAACCTAACTTAATTATAATCGGGGTGGCAAGCACTCGTTGCATATGCCCCGAGGGTTTGCCATCCCGATTGCGTCATTGGGTCCAGCAAGCATTTATGCAACCATATTAAATAAAATATGGTGCATAAGCCCAGCCCCAGACCTTGTACCTAAATTTAATTTACTTAAGTACTAAGGAGTGGACTAAAAGTCCGCAAAGACCTGAGGAACTGCAGAAATACTTTCCTCGTTTAGCCACCAAAACTCGGTGCGCTGCTTTTCAGCGTCGGTCCTATCGCGATCTGATACCGCCGTGCTAAAGCGGAGGAGCTCCGGAGCATTGTCGACGTACCCATCGCGGTCTAGCCGCTTGTCCCGCGCGTCACGGTAGCGATGGTATAAAACCGGGATACCGTTCCTGTCTTGTATTAACCCTAACGAATCGATATAAATGAATGCCTCTGGTGGAATAAAGCCGGACATGAGCGCACTCTCCATGTACATTTCATTGGGGTAATAAGCCCTGAATATCAGGCTGTTGTCGCTAGCCATCGCGCTTGCAGCGTGCCTTCGAGTCACCTTAATTAGGAAATTGTCAATTCTATTCAACTGAGCCCCATTGTATAGAACCTCGTTGCGATAATATTTTATGTACTCGGAGTCCGGCGTTCGGTACAATCCTAAGCAGGATCGGAGACAACGCCTCTCAAACAGCCGTATCCTTTCCATGTAGGATGGTGATACATTGAACCACGCGGGACAACCGTAAGCAATGATCGGCCTTATGAGGGCCATGTAGCAAATGACTTTCACCCTTGAATCAAGTTGACTGCTATGAAACAATCTTCTTGTCAGAGCATAAGCCCCCCTAGCCCTGGCCAGACAAGCATCCACATTTTTATTAAAATACAGAAACTTGTCAAGTCAGATGCCAAGGTATTTGACTTCACTTCTCACCGCCAACGGCCGTCCATGCTGTCCGAGGATACACAATTTTTTCCAGTTTTTTCTGGTATCGTAAGAAGCCCTCTGCACTGGGGTCCTGAACAGAATTGTTTCGGTTTTTTTGGAAATTGATCCTCAATTTCCAATCATCGCAATATCCCTTAATGTGATCGAAGTCACGTTGCAAAAGTGTGTTGATGACCTCGATTTTCGGACCTGATCTGTACGCCACTAGATCATCTGCGTACGCTATAGCGTGTCTGAGAGAACCTACAAGATCACTTGTATAAATGTTAAACAATATCGGGGAGTTTACCACCCCCTGTTGTAAACCGTTTTTAATTCCAAAGACTTTACTCGAAGTTACGTTGCCACATTTGACAACGAACTTCTTTCCCATAAGCATTTCATAAATCATATATAGCCTGGGTTTACGCATGCCCAGTCTGGTCGGCTTGTAGAAAAGCCCCTCTAACCATACGGTGTCGAAGGTCTTTTCAAAGTCAACCAGACAGGCCCCTATGCATTGTCCTTTGGATTTATTCCATTGGATGTCGGACAATAGTTTCGACGCGGCATGAATGGTGTCATGCCTCGCTCGAGAACCAAACTGATTATCCGGAAAAATTTTGTTTTTCTAGACCCACTAAAGCAGAGCTTTATCAGATATCTTTCAGAAAACCTTGCTTACATTCGGCAGAAGGCTTATTGACCGAAGATTTGCAGGGTTTGTTTTGTCCTTGTCCTTTTTGGGGATAGGATGACCACCGCCGTTTTCCAGTGCACCGGATAATGTGCATTATTCAGTGCATTGTTAAACAGGGTGGTGAAGATATCGACTGCTTCTATTGGCAGGTGTCTCAATACGACGTTTGGGACACCGTCCTCTCCTGCCGACTTTTTATTTTTCAGTGATACCAAGATGTCCAGGAGTTCATCTTTGTGCACGAACAGCATCAGGCTATTGGCGACTATGCCATTGGAAGGGTTTTCGTCATTGAATACGGAAAAACCGTGATTCTCAGATCGCCAAGCTTGAAGTTCAGTGCGCAGATAAAAGTGATTCAGAAAGGCTCTTTCCTCAATATCGCGATTTGGGCGAACAGGATTGTTCACCGTATACACGGTCTCGAAGATAGCGCCTATCGAATTCGCCTTCTCCTGAGGATCTTCGATCGTGAAAAAACCGTCGTTGGAGTCAACGTTTTCCGGACTTATACCAACAGCCGTGAGTGTCTGTCTGTTTTCTGTCGTTTTGGAAATTCGGATACATGGAATGTCGTTATGATCTTTTCGCCTGAATATTTTATTTATTTGGGGGAACATATTCGGGCTACTGGTTTTTATAGCCCGAATTTGGTTGCCCCAGTAAAAATTTATAGATTTTCTGTAATTTTCCGATATTAATTTTTTAAGATTTTTGATCAGTGACTTCAGTGTCCGAACCTCCGGGTCTTGTCTGTCAGTGAATTGTCTACGTAGTCGTTTAAGCTTCGAGACCAGTCTGCTTTTGTGTCGGTGGAGTGCATCGATTATTGGCGTTCGATTTTTCTCCGTCTGGTCGTCAGAACTAGCTACCTTAGGGATAGCTAGATCCATTGACCTTGTGAGGACCTCATTCATTTTTAGTAAATTTTGGTCAATTTCGTCGTTTGTAAGGTTTCTGTTTGTCGGTGGATCAATTTCGCTCAAACGTAATTCTCGCTTTACAATTCTGGTGAAACGCGGCCAGTTCGTCTTTCGGTAGTCGAAAGAACGCACTTGGTCGAACTCCTCCAGTTGAGTTTGCTCGTTTGGGATACTAAATACGGCATCAAGTCCGATGGGGTCACTATCGTAATCGAATGCTCGCACACAGTTCCGCGCGTGTTCGTTATTTGTTAGTTCTAGTCTATTGTTCATAAGCGCTAAGTCCAGAAAAGAGTTTCCTCTTGGAAAGGACGGGATATCCGTCGCGTACAAACTAAGTTTGTACTCAATCATATTTTGCTCCCGCCAATTCTGAAGCAGTCGACCTCTAGTGTTCTCGATTATATTTCCCCAAGCCGCATGCTTAGCGTTAAGATCGCCGGCCAAAAAGTAATAATTTTCAGCCGATTCAAGCTGTAGGCAATTTTAATTTTAATTTTTAATTTTGGTGGGGCAAAATGTCCCATTTATTTGGCTTAATACAAGCTAGAAAAAAAAACAATACAATACTTACAATAGTAGAACTAAAAACTAAGACTTATAACTAGGAGTAAAAGCTAGAGTTTATGTAGAAGGAGGCTAAGTTAAATGGAGGAAGATCTACGGTTGAAATCAAAAATGGAAATGTTTGAGTTTACTTTCCGTAGCATACGGGAAATTGGTTCGTTTGAGCCGTAGGACGTGCGGTGGGTTGGCAGATAGAAGAGACGGGGGTGTCTTAAATTACGAGGGTTAGTATTAAAGAAGATGGAGCTGTAAAGAGACGGGCAATCGATAGAGCCTGAGAGGAGGCCATGAATGAAGAGAATGTCTGCAGCATCTCTCCGGTCCTCAAGGCTATTCAGGTTAATGAGTTTGAGGCGGTCATGATAGGGAGGCAGAATTAGGGGATCGTTCCAAGAAAGACCGCGGAGGGCAAATCGAAGAAAACGTCGTTGTATGCTTTCGATTCTGGCTACATGAACTTGCTGATAGGGTGACCATGCTTGGCTGGCGTATTCGAGGAGGGGGCGGACGAAAGTGATGTAGAGAGATCTGGTTACGTAGGGATCAGAGAATTCCTTTGACCACCGTTTAATAAACCCAAGGGATGAATTGGCTTTACGAATTATCTCGTCAATATGCGAACGGAAATTAAGTTCCCGGTCGTACAATATGCCAAGGTCACGAAGAGACTGTACGATGGGTATAGGTTGATCATTAAGAAGGTAAAGACGGGGAGGGGACTTGTTGTACTTACGTGATAAGGTGATGGATTGGCATTTCGCAACATTTAGCTCTAGGCAGTTTTTGAGACACCAAATAGAAAAAGAATCTAGATCTTGTTGAAGCAAGCAGGGGTCTTGTGATGAAGATATGTGTTTATAAAATTTGGTGTCGTCGACATAGAGAGAGATAGAGGAGTGTTTAATAACCCTTTCCAAATCGTTTATAGTTAAGATGAAGAGAAGGGGACCTAGATGACTGCCTTGTGGTACACCAGAGGTGGCCAGAAATGGGGCAGATAGGACGGACCTGAAGCGAACGCTATAGAAACGGTTTTCCAGGTAAGAGGATATCCATTTCAGCAGTATTGGTTCAAAACCAAGGGTAGACAATTTGAAAAGGATTAATTTGTGGGATATCTAATCGAAAGCTTTACTAAAATCGGTTGCAACAACATCGACTTCTTTACCACTTTCTAAGGCCGACAGCGCAGAGGACGTGAATTCAACGAGGTTTGTGGTGGTTGATCTACCTTTTAGAAAGCCATGTTGGTTTTGAGAAAATTAAGACTTGCATTGAAAGCTTAAGGATTCGTACAAAATACTTTCCAGGAGTTTGGGTATATGCGAAATTTTGGCTATCGGGCGATAATTAGTAACTTCGCTCTTTAATCCCTTTTTATGAATTGGCGTTATGAAGGAGGACTTCCATATATGAGGAAAGACGCCTTGTGATAGCGAGAGTTTAAAGAGGTGCGAAAGGGGGTAGGAGAGCACGAGGGAGCATTTCTTAGGAAAAATAGCGGGTATACCATCTGGGCCTGGTGAGTATTCATCATTAAGTTTTTGTAATTTATTTTCAATTACAGTAGGTTCGAAAGTTTGAGAGAGAAAGGGACCAATGGAGTAGTCAGGTAGGTAGTTGAAATAAAAGGGATCTGGAACAAAGGAGTTGTCGGCAAAAGATTGTTTAAAAAAGGTGGCATAAAAATTAGCAATGGTGTGTGGATCACTTGAAGATATGTTTTCGTAAGAGAGGGATGGAGGGTAACCGTCAGATTTTTTCTTGTAGTTAACGAATCGGAAAAAAGATTTAGGGTCGCTTATAAGGTTGACTTGCGCATTGTCAACATATCGTTGATAGAGGGAGTTATAAGCCTGAGTGAATTGAAGGTATTAGCCGAGATAGTTGGAAAAGTCAGAAAAAGACTTGTTTCGAAGGAAAACTGACCATAATTTGTTTCTCTTGTTGCGTAACGATCGGAGTCTTCGATTGTACCATGGAGGGGATGTAGAGAAGGGTTTTGGCCGAGAAATATGGACAAAAAGGGAGATAGAAGCAAATAGTTCTCTGTAAAACAAGGAGATGGCATCATTTACAGGGAGATTGGCAAACTCAAATGAGACTTTGCTGAGGTGTTCATTTATTTTCCGGAAATTGGCTTTATGAAAATCATAACACGGGAGGCCAGCGGGGGGTGTGGGCTGTAGTGGAGGGTCGTGAAAAAAAGAAAGAAGAAGCGGGGGGTGAAGGTTGTCAATAGTTGATAGAAGCAGGGGGGAGAGTGAGACAGAGGAGTTAAGTGGGTCAGTAGTGAAGATTAGGTCTAACTGCCTACCCATATAATTAGAGATGTCGCTAACTTGGCATAGACTTGAGTCGGTTAGTCGATCAATGAAGAGACATTCTTTAGTTGAGTTGGGATTTGAAGCAATGACAAACGATTCATCATCAGATAAATCCCAGTGTAGTTGAGGCAGGTTAAAGTCGCCGAAAATAATGATGTCGTCAGAGGATTCAGATAACTCTATTACTTGATCGATCGCATTAACAGCAAGTTGGTAGGATTCAATAGGTTGGGCCGGCAGAATGTAGAAACACATTACGTATAGGGACTTGTGGGGGAGTGTTATTTTTATTGCAACAAAGTCGAGTTTTGAAGACGAAGAAGTAGCAATCGGAGAAGAGTCCAGGTCGTTATGAATAGCAAGAAGAACACCTCGACAAGGGGAGTCATCCGTTGGGCGGCCGATATCGTCCCGATAGACATTAAATATGGGTGGGAATAATTCCGGGTTCTTTATATCGGGAATCAGATTGGTTTCAGTTATAGCGTATATATCGAAAGGAAGAGCATGAGACTGGCGCAGAATAGCTTGGGTTTTTGTACGCAGGCCCCTTACGTTCTGATAGTAAAAGGTTAGAGGAACGCTATAATGGGAGGTTTGCTGAAGTCCTGCTATCAAATTATGGACGAAAAAATTTGTTGTGGTCAGCACGGGTTCTTTGAAGGTGTGAGATACGTTTAGAACTGATATGAGAAGCAAAAGCAGATAAGTCTTTGTCCACGGTGGCCGACGAAATGTTGAAACCCTTGTGATAACGGTTGTAGATTTTTCGCAGTGCAGCAGGATCAATAGGAAGGCCTTCTTTTTGGATAGATATCTGAACGTTTGTTTTGGTTTTTCCGTCAATACAGATGGATTCAGGCTTATCAAATAAGTAGGCAAGGTAAAGTCGAACATTTTCGACGAAAAAGTGTCTCGAGCTCTGCTATCAATTGAGTTTGTTGAGTTGCTTCAGGTGCATAAAGCGACACCACATACATTCTCCTCCGACTATGGAGAGGAATGCATACGATGCATGCTTCCAACACCTGGAACCTACGTTCTTCCCCGCTATATATGATGGTATGGCGTAAGCCTTTGCGTAATAAGACAGCGATCCCACCCCCTTGGGAGGAGTGGGGTCGGTCTCTCCTTACTACATGGTAGTTGCTGTATCCCAATTTGTGTCTCTGGTTTAGCTTAGTTGCGCTGACCAAAAGTACATCCGGGAGTTGGTTTTTCAACAGATTTGAAAGGACGGTTCTTCTCTCGACCCTGACTAATGAATTAACATTCACAGCTAGGATCCTAAAGTTTACCTCATCCAACGTACTCATCATGTTCATGGCGCGCTAGACTGGGCAAACATCGAATAGTATGAAGATTGCGAAAAAATTCTCCGTTAAAAAATTTGTGTTTCAGTTAACCGATTTTTTCAGTAAAACCGTAGTTCAGATAAGCGGAGTTGACGTATCTACCAACAGATGTCATCATGCCTGTCAATTTTATAAGCATTATCTCGTCTTATCCGAACCTGTCATAGTCCTGGTTATGAATAGTACTACACCCCTATCCATATTCCATTAAACGGACAAGATCATCGCATCCCATTCCAATCCCACGTCTCAAGTCTCGGTGTACACGATAACTTTTCCCAGCTTTCGCATGCGCATGCGCGCCAGTACTCTGCCCGATTCGCATGCGAATCATGGCTCGCGTTTCCCATGTATGTTGTGTCATTTATAATTGCAAATCGCAAATTATGATATGCGGCAATTATATTTAATGATATCTGTCAGTGGGCACCTGATTTATGAATCCAAAGTGATCTTGCGTTTGGCTATCGCTATCCACGCCAATGCTGGACCACACGATTTAAGGTGAAAACAAGATGCCACTGGTTTCTCCTCCGGAACGCTGCTTGCTGCGCCCACAGACGCTAGTGCCAGATACAATGAAATATGATACTGGATACTGGTTACCGATACACCAGAACACAAAAAGTGAGTCCTCTCACAGGAACTACATCAGTTACTCGATGATTAAGTGAATTGTTCGATTAATTGGATTATGGATTCCGGTTTAATGGCACACAAGGTCGTAATTGGATTTTAATTCTCGTGAAACACGATATGAATGTGAGACCTATGCCCTCAATGTGCTTTCTGTGGCACTGTGAGCTTCAGCATCAATTCTAACCTCATTCGTGCCAATTAGCGAAAAGCGATTTCAATTTCTGATCTGTGATTCCGATTTGGACGGGGCGATTTGCGATTCCCTTTCGTCCGTACAAGGCTCAACCGACGGCTTTCTATGAGCCGAGAGAAATCCCGCGTCCGGGGAAATCCCTTTTTGCATTTTTATTTGTAGGCCATGGCCATTTATCAGTTTGACAGTTTCTTTTTTAATTTTCGTAAATCGCTTTTGGCTTCCTCTTTTGCGCGCGGTGCAACTTTTATTGTATAGATGTAGGTACACGAGGATATGTTCAGAGCGTGCCATGTGCCTTGTTAGACATTCCCGAAAGGGTTTTGTTTGATCACCACCGTTTCAATGTGTGTTTGTGGTTGCCTGTATCGGGGCTTGATAAAGAGCGGCACATTTTCGAAATAAAGAAATTTATATTAGGGCCGATTTGAATGCCATGAATCAAGTTTGGAATTTTGATGAGGATCGCCGAAAACATTCGATAATGGCAAGATAATGTTTGGCGATTAAATGTTGTCGTCTGATGTGTTGCTAATAAGTTTTGGGGGGAGATTTGAAGGCTATTTCTTGGGATTCTTTGAATGGTTTATTAAATATGCTAAAATTGCAGATGGTTTGATTCGATCTGTAAAGAGGCTTTTTCCAATTTAACTGACTTACTTACTTACTTAAGTGGCGCTACAGTCCGGAATGGACCTGGGCCTCAACCAACATGCCTCTCCAATTAGCCAGGTACTTAGCTAACTGCCTCCAGTTGCGCACTCCATTTGGTTAAGCTCGGTTTCTACTCGAGGGCGCCACTTAAGGCGAGGCCTTCCTCTACTGCGTCCGACGTCTGGCTGGGAATTGGTGCCCAGTCGTTCTACATGCCCTAGCCACCTTAAAAGTCCAATGCGGAGTGTTTTGACCTCGCTGGGCATCTCGCTGTACAGCTCGTATAGTTGTTGGTTGAATCTTCGTCTCTATGGCCCGTAAACGCAACCGAAGATTTTTCGAAGAATTTTCCTCTCAAATCGACTAAGGATTTCTTCATCTGCTTGACGGTCCATGCATCAGCGTCGTAGAGCAGAACTGGGATGATCAGGGTCTTACATAGGATCTCCTTAGTAGTTCGAGTAAGGGCTTTACTACTAAATTGCGTCATAAGCCCGAAGAAACAGCGGTTGGCAGGAGTTATTCTTCGTTTAATTTCTGACAAGATGTTGTTGTCAGAGTTAAATGCGGAGCCGATGTAGACCAAGTCCCGTACTGCCTCAAACTTATATCTGTCAATGGTGACGTTCTGTCCAATTCGTCGATGTTGTGTGTCCTTTCGTGTTGACAGCATTTTTCTTGCCCTCCTTTACTGCTAAACCCATTCTTGCCGCTTCCTTTTCTATACTAGCAAACAAGGCTATGACATCACGTTGAATCCGATCAATGATGTCAATATTTTCGGCGTATGCTAGTAGATGCACCAATTTTTGGAAAATTTAGCCTCTGGTTTTGGCTCGGGAGTTTTGCACAATCCTCTCAAGAATAAAATTGACGAAGTCACATGACAATGCATCGCCTTGCCTAAATCCTTTTTTGGTATCGAATGCGCGGGTTAGGTCGTTTCCAACTCTAATGGAGCAACGAGAATTCTCCAGCGTCATCGTCCACAAACGGACGAATTGGGGCGCTAAGCCTAAACTTGACATGGCTCTGTATAGTCTCTACAAATGCTGTTGTTTTCGGCTTTGAAATAGATGAATAGCTGCTGGGTATCGATTTGAGGTTCTTGGGACTTATTCCAGGGTCTTCCAAAGTGTGAAAACTTGATCAGATGCGGACTTTTCTGGCCTAAGACTACAATGATAAGGGCCGATCAGGATCAGTAACAAGGTATTGGTCCCAGTGGATGTAGCTCCTCGGAATGTTCGGACATCTAAAATAATGGATGCGTGCATAGTTTGGTTGACCGTTCTTTGATCTGGAGACCGCCATGTCGCCTTACAGATTTGGAGGTGAGTAAACCGTGTAAGTAAGTCCGTACCAGACTTGTTGTCGTGTCGGCTATATTTTCCGACAATTCTGTTAAATATATCTTCTCTTCTTACCATTGGGTTTAAATCTCCCAGTACGATTTTAACATCGTACTTCGGTAGTAGCTCATAGGTTTTGTCAAGGGGCTCATAGAAGCAATCCTTAGCTATATCATCTTTTTCCTCCGTTGGGACGTTATCGCATATAAGACTAATGTTGGCGAATTCGGCCTTGATGCAGATTGTTACAATGCGTTCGCTAATGTCTTGCCAACATAAGACTTCTTGCCTAAGTCTGGCACTTATAACAAATCCGCATCCGAATAGTCGCTGTTTCTGCTCACTATAACACGGTCCGTAGTGGATGTCACAGTTTTTCATAGCTTTTTGCTCGGCCCATCCCATTGTATTTCCTGGATGGCAGTAATGTCTGCTTTGCAGCAGCTTAGGGCTTCCGCTAGCTGCTCGCTTATACCTCGTCAGCAAAATAATCATTCCTTTCCGAGGCTATTGGTTGCTTCGTAACATAACATAGTTTTTTCCATGGTCGGCTAGTTAGCCAAACCACAACCCGAAACCTGGTGGGCCAGTTCAAATTTATTAGATACCCCTAGGACACAGAGCCATCAGTTTCCACTACGGGATTCAGCGTTTACCACTAGGTCATCTGCTCGAATGACCTGACCATGTCGAAACAGCTCATTTAGGTAATTCACTTTTTGCCCATTGTAACTTGGAATGTCTACGCCATCGTTGATGCCATATTGGCAATTCTTCCTCTGCCGCATGGAAAAATTAATTAAGTGTCTTCCCCCCGCTCTAAATTGCTGTAACCAACACTTTACACAGTGATTGCTACGCTGTTTGCCAAGAGAAGGCTGGGATTCGCAGGCGGTAGGTATCAGCTAGATAAAAGTAAGCATTTGACAACGCCTGTAGGGCTTCACACCGCCAAATTCTCCCGATGATACAAACAAACATTAACAAGCCACCTTCCACCCCGTTACTCATATCCGCATATTCAATATAAGAATATGTGATGACCAACAGCTTCCATTTTTTAATGCCTCCATTTTTATTAACGAATCCACAGACTTTACCCACCTTCATACGTGCGTTAGATTACATCCTCGAACCAAACGCATTTAGATCCCCCTACCAAGATTACACGTTCCGCTTGAGTTTCGAGGATTTCCATAAACAACCATTCATATTCAAGCGGAGCTCATTATTTCCAAAACGAAAGATGCTTCAGCCCATTAAAGTCTCTGCAGCTTATAAGCAAAGTATCCACACGCACACATGCACACTCATCGCCAACGCGATGATCTCATTTCATTCACCCAAACAAACGAAAAACTCCGCCACAAGCCCACAAACAACAATAAGTCCGATCGTCAAAGACTTAACTAACAAGCCCCCACTTTATAAAAGGTCTATCAATTTAAAATCAATATGTCACATAAATTGGAAAGAAATCATCCGCGCGGCAAGCGATCCTCCGATTGGAGGCAGCGATCAGCGATAGCTTCAAATACAAGGTCTTCGAAAGGCATACCATACCCAGTGATCATGCGAGAGAGTGTGGCATTCCGGTGCTCCTCCGCTCTGATGCTCGAAAATGGTAAAATCCATGTTATGTGGCAAATATCCGAGATGATGATGATGATGATGAGGCAGCTTGCCCTCCAAACAAAAGGCTGCAACCATTATATTCGCCTGGATTTGTCAATGATTCGCCAAGTGATAAAAGTTACTCGTAAATCCTTAACGAGATCAGACTCAGTACCTGCATGTATGTGCGAGAGCTGTGCACAAGCCGAATGCATTGTTGCCGCTTTTGTGGCGAGTGTATACCAAGGAGGTGACTATACTCCGTATTCCGGTAGCCAAAAGCAAAAGACAAAATTTCCAATGACGACAACGACAACGACAACGACGACGACGACGACATCCACGACACCGAAGACGACAACAACGAGGACCATAGCATCGTCAAGGAATGCCCAACGCTCGTGCTCCTTTTGCTCTGCTGGAATGGCCATGCAATCAAATGGTGATTACAGCTGGCGAGAGATTAAACCTGATAAAAGTGTCAGTTCCCTGCAATCATATTTGCCATTTTTGTAAAATGTATTTTTATTATGCTCCAAGCTCCAAGAGCGCAGAGTAGGTGCTGCTGGTGCCTGGTCGAGGTAGTCACACAACAACGTGTCGACGAGCAGTGTTGCCGGCCCTGATTCGGCAGAGGAGCGAGGCTTAAATTAGAAATTTACACAAAATTTTGCAATTGTTCGAAAATGGAATAAGTGGTTAACGACCGTGGAGGAATGGGGTGCCAATGAGAGTCACTGGAGAGTGTGCTCCTAAATGCATATCTTGTGCGAGGATAATGCCATTTAAGGAGCAAGCTAACAGGTAGCATTGATGCTGGAGGAATACATGGATTGGATGGAAATCTTGGTGTGCGTTGATCGGATGCATTTGGCATTTTCATCTAGGTATCTGGCGGTGGACATGGACTTGTTGCATATTTAATCTAAATTGGAGGTGAAATTAAATTATGATGCCGATGAGCGTAACGTTATGGCAGATAAGCTTAATAAGGATGCGGGCTTGTTAGTGGGAAAACCAATCACTTTGATTGCAATTCAAGTGACGATGGATTGATGAGCTTTAAATTATGCAAATGGGATAGGGTAAGACTGCTGTAGATTTGCGATAAATGTTTCATTTTTATATAACCCAGCGAAATTGCTCGGCTAAACTGCAAATGCATAGTTTTGACAGCAAAATTACTTGTCTTCTCTACATTTTCATAAGCGCTGCTAATTAAGAATACAGAGAACTGTGATTTGTCCATGTAAGAAATACAAAATACTCAGTCAATACTTAGCAACAGTCTTCAAAGCTAGTTTTATCAATGGGAGACCCGAAGTGGCGAAAGGAAGTCAAAATGAAAGACAATGAGCCATGATTACACATCAATATGATCAATCGCGGTTTCAAAAATTCAGACCCTAAAGTTCAGAAAACTGTTTATTCCAAGAGGTGAATGAGATACTGTGCTTAAGGAGCGCGCGATAGGGATTTAGTGAAGTAATGGAAGTGGTAAGTAAGGCTTATACAGCAGCTTAAGAGTCCTAAATTTGATGAGGTCATCCAGATTGATGCCGTGTATTGACTTCGAGAATGCGGAAAATTGGTCAAATCTTCCACGTCCAAATATGTTGTGAACGTGCTGCTAAACGCAACATTAAGCATACTTTTAAGTTCGTAGTTATAGTTAACAAAAAATCTCACAACCAAAGATCATATTTGGGACGAGTTAAGTTTTGTCTATCATCTTTGTTGTTGCAACTGCATAGCCTCCCGCACATATAACATAAAGCAAGACATATTCCTGGAACCAATCCCGTTCGAATCGACATCAGCCCACGAATGCCGAATATCTCTTAATGAGATGGCAGAGCTTTTTACCACCCAACTTACAATTATTCCTCTATAAGGCACTTAAATTTAATTTCCACAAGCAATAATTTCTGTAGGCCTTATATAGTACTTGTGCGCGTAGGTAGAGCATTTTTGCATTCGATTGTGTGAGTAAAAGCCTGTTTAAGAAAACAGCAAACAAGGTTTTTTCTGTAAGGCTTATTAGAAGTATTTAACGAAGTCTTATAGAAGTAAATAGCTTCCTAAAAGTGCGCTAAATGTTTTTCCATAAGACTTCATACAGGTAACATTGTTGGGAGGGAAATAGCTTTGATAATGCACTATCGCGAAATTGTTAGATGCGCATTCACTTCCTTTTAAACAAAGTTTTTTCTGTAAGGCTTATTAGAAGTGTTTAACGAAGTCTTATAGAAGTAAATAGCTTCCTAAAAGTGCGCCAAATGTTTTTCCATAAGACTTCATACAGGTAACATTGTTGGGAGGGAAAAAGCTTTGAGAATGCATTATCGCGAAATTGTTAGATGCGCATTCACCTCCTTTGAAACAAAGTTTTTTCTGTAAGGCTTATTAGAAGTGTTTAACGAAATCTTATAGAAGCAAATAGATTCCTTAAAGTGCGCTCAAATGTTTTTCCATAGGACTTCATAGAGGTAACATTGTTGGAAGGGAAATAGCTTTGATTATGCATTATCGCGAAATTGTTAGATGCGCATTCACCACCTTCGAAACAAAGTTTTTCCTGTAAGACTTATTAGAAGTGTTTAACAAAGTCTTATAGAAGTAATTAGCTCCGGCTCGCTAATAACATTTTTTTTATTGTAGCAAATAAGATCGTTATCGCACTCACAAGCAAGAAACCTTTCGCTTGATGAATGAATAAATGCCGACAGATGATCGCTGCCGAGAACGAGGCCTACAAGACTAAGCTGCATGCAAAGACGAGAGCTGCCATGCCTATGAGTTTAAACAAAATGTAAAACGTCCAAGCCAGGAATACCATGCACGAACAGAATCCTGTCGATATGTACAATTAAATATCGCAGCTGAGACAAAGTAGATGCTGAGGATATGGAATCTTCCTCTCAAATCGATCAAGAATTTCTTCATCCGCTTTTGAGGCGGTCCATGCTTCAGCGCGGTAGAGCGGGACTGGGATGATCAGGGTCTTATATAAGATCTCCTTAGTAGTTCAAGTGAGGGCTTTACCACTGAATTGCCTTCTTAGCCCGAAGAAACAGCGGTTGGCAAGAGTAATTCTTCGTTTAATTTCTGACGAGATGTTGTTGTCAGAGTTAAAAGCGGAACCAAGATAGATAAATTCCCGTACTACCTCAAATTATATCTGTCAATGGTGACGTTCTGTCCAATTCGTCGATGTTGTGTGTCCTTTCATGTTGACAGCATATACTTCGTCTTGCCCTCATTTACTGCTAGACCCATTTTTGCCGCTTCCTTCTCTATACTAGCAAACGTGGCTATGACATCACGTTGGGTCCTACTATGATGTCAATATCGTCGGCGTATGCTACTAGTTGCATCGATATTTGAAAAACATACTGCTGTTGTTGGATCGGGAAATTTGACCAACCCTCTCAAGTATCAAATTGAAGAAGTCACATGACAGCGCATCGCCATGCCTAAATCCTTTTTTGGTATCGAATGTTTCAGTGAGGTCGTTTCCGACCCTGATGGAGCAGCGAGAATTCTCCATCGTCATCCTGCACAGGTACGGACGAGTTTGGACGGTATACCAAAACTGGACATGGCTCTATTTAGCTCAACTCTATAAATGCAGTCGTATTTGGCTTTGAAATCGATGAATAGGTGATGGCTATCGATTTTGACTTCCTTGGGTTTTTCCAGGATCTGCAAAGTGTTAGGATTTGATCAGTCTTGGACTTTCATGGCGTAAAACCACACTGATAAATGCCAATAAGATTGTTGGTGAACGATTTCAGGCCATTTATGAGGGCAGTTAGGATCTTGTAGATCCTATTGAGGAAACTTATGAATCGGCGCTGTTCAAAGAGTCTCCATTTTTGCTGAGGTTCCATTTTTCCGGAATAATTTCCTCTGAATATATTTAGCTTATAAGTTGGTGTATGTTACTTAATCATCTCCGACGGTTTTATAAAACTCAGCGCGATGGCGGTCATTTCCTGCAGCCTTGTTAAGCTTAAGTTTAGATATTGCTTTCCTCACCTCACTCAGGTCGGTTCGTGGGCAGTCTTCGCTGTCATTGCCTATATTGATTGGTTCGGTCTGTTGCCTAACAGCGGAATGTTGCTCGTCATCGCCGTTTAACAATCTGCAAAATTGGTTCTTCCATATCCTCAGCAACGAGTGTGTCTCAACACGATATTTCCTTGTTTATCTCGACAGGATTCTGTTAGAGCCTTGGCTTTGACGTCTTACACTTTGGTAAAACTTGCGAACGTCGTTCCTGGAGTGGCACCTCTCTATATCCTCGATCGCGCGCTTTTCTTCCTCTTTTTTCTTCTTTCTGAAAAGCCGTTGTTCTTCCCTTCTTCTTTGCCTATAGAGCTCAACCGCAGCTCCGTCTTCACCTGCAGCTTAGCTCTCTAGGTCTCGTTCTTGGCTGCGAGCATAATGTCGGCATTCCTCATCAAACCAGGGGTTTCTTGTTGGAGAGCGCGAGTAACCTAGCACAACAGTTGCGGCTGATCTAATGGTTTGTTGGAATCGTTAACATTTTTCTTCGACATTCGATGCTGGTGATATGGTGTTAATCGAGAGGTTAAGGGATACGCGTTGCGCGAAGGTCTTGGCGGTCTCTTGCGATTGCAGTCTTTCGACATTAAATTTTTTTACAGTATTTCTGGATTATTGTGGCGTAGTGGATATCCGCATTCTAACCTTGGCTGCAACAAGGTAGTTGTCCGAGTCGATGTTAGCTCCTCGGAATGTTCGGACATCCAAAATACTGGATGCGTTGCGCTTGTCTATCGCTATGTGATCAATTTGATTGACCGTTCGTTGATCTGGCGACCGTCATGTCCCCTTATGGATATCGAGGTCAGGAAACCGTGTGCTGGCTATAGTGGCATTTCGTTCCGTATCGAAGTCAATTAGCCTAAGTCCGTTCCAAGGCGTGTTGTCGTGTAGGCTATGGTTTCCGACAATACTGCTTAAGATGTCTTCTCTTCCTACCTTTGCGTTAAAATCTCCCAGCACGATTTTAACATCGTACTTCGGTAGTCGCTCATAGGTTTTGTCAAGGAGCTCATAGAAGCAGTCCTTAGCTATAACATCTTTTTCCTCCATTGGGGCGTGAGCGCATATAAGGCTAATATTGGCGAATTTGGCCTTGATGCGGATCGTTACAATGCGTTCGCTAATGTCTTGGAAACATAAGACTTCTTGCCTAAGTCTGGCCCTTATAACAATTCCGCATCCGAATAGTTGCTGTTTCTGCTCACTACTACACGGTCCGTAGTAGATGTCACAGTTTTACATCCTCTTTTTGCCCGGCCCATCCCATCATATTTCCTGGATGGCAGTAATGTCTGCTTTGTAGCAGTTTAGGGCTTCCGCTAGTTGTTCGCTTGCACCTCTCCTGTTTAATGTTCTCACATTCCAGGCGCAGATACGAACGTCGTTGTCCCTTTTTCGTTTAGCCGTGTCGTCAACAATAAAATCAGTCCTTTCCGAGGCTTTTGGTTGCTTCGTAACCGTTAGATTTTTCCATGATTGGGTAGTTAACCCAGAGCACAACCCCCAACCTGGAGGGCCAGTTCCAATTTATTAGATGCCCCTAGGACACGGGGCCATTAGTATCCACTACGGGATTGAGCGCTGCCGTTGGCCTTTCGGTTCGTCCGCCACCAGCTCTTTTCAAGGGGCCTGACTAACCCTTGAAATTCCTAGACAACCTGTTGTCCGAATATGTCGAAGCAGCTTGTCTAGGTTCGCCTGGGACAGCAGGCCGGGTATTCAGTCCGTGCCGTTCTGATCTGGCTGTATAGTGTTGCTGTTTTTCGTCGTGCTATCAACACTCGCGCTTATCGTTTAGCAAGTCAAATCGGGTTGGATAAGACCAGTACCCAATGGTTACCACTTGGAGGTAAAAACAAGCAATTGATGTGTAGTCAGAGTTACAACAACAGCCAATCAGAGTCTACCCTCGTTCTACAACACCCAACCATCCTTTTTGTAGTTTACTTATTTTTTTACTGAAGTGGCGCTATAGTCCGCAATGAACCTGGGCTTCATAACCAACATACCTCTCAAATTAGCTCGGTCCTTAGCTAACTGCCTCTAGTTTGCACTCCGAGTTGTTTGAGGTCGGTTTATACTTGTTCGCTCCACTTAAAGCGAGGTCTTCCTCTACTGCGTCCGATGTCTGGCTAGGAATCGAAGACGGAGTATGGGTCTCTCCATTCGTTTGTTATGTCCTATCCATCATAAACGTTCTATGAGAAGTTTTAGGACCAGGGTTATGTAGCTATATAGCTCGTATAGTTCTTGTTTGAATCTCCATCGCAAACGGGACCGAAGATTTTTCGAAGAATATCCACCGCAAATCGACCACGGCTTGACAGCACCATAATCCTTGTCAAAAAAAAAACTCCACATTCTGCTTCTGAGACGGCTATGACATGTAGGGTAGGTAGATAGGTAAAAGTGGCGGTTCGGCATGAACCGAAGTACCATTTATGTGCCTTTTTATTACCACGACTCGTGTGACCTTTATTATGGTTGTTGTTGTGGATGTGATACAGGTGGTTTCTAGATCCAGTCTGGGAGGTTTATTTGCCTGATAAGATCTTGTATCCTTTTACTCGAGATGTCGCTAAGGTTGTCGAAGAATGGTTGGTCTAACTTCCACAGCCTTGATCTTGCTAGTGCCGGATATATGTAGATGAAATGGGAGAGGGTGTCTCTCTCATTTGTGTACTCGCAACTGCGGCATTGAGTGTTGTATGGGATCCCCAATTTGGCGGCGGGGTCTCCAATCGCCGTTATTCTTGCGATATCTGGCCGGGCTCACTTTAGTAGATCGTTTGTTCTGTTTTTGTGTTAGGGGGGCCATATTATCCTCGATATGAAGCAATTTGTTAGCCTTCTCCAGTTGGAGTCGGCCTTCTTCGGGAAGTTTGAGTGTGTTTTTCCCTTAACAGCGCTTAGCGGGATACGGACCCTTGCCGCAAGTGAGCCGTGAAGAGCTGAACCTTTCCTGGCCAGCTCGTCTGCATTCCCTTTTCCTTCAATGTCACTGTGCTCTTAAACCAAGAGAAGTGTGACCCTGAAACGTTTCCCAGGGTGACAAGTTAGTTCATTCCGGCATTCCTGGCCGCCTATAACATGAAGTCGTGGGGTTTTTGATTTCCAAGCAGACGTCGGTCGAAAGCAGTAGGGGAACATCTCGCCTTAAATGGTGCACACAAGTAAAATTCGACCTCAACCAATTTGAAATGGGCACCTGGAGTCAGTAAGAAAACGACCAGTTAATTTGGAAGGGCATGTTGGTTGAGGCCCAGATTTTATGTTGCTTTTGTATCCTTCTTTTGGCCTGGTGTCATAATAGGAATACCTATAGGTCGCTTCATACAAATTTTTATTAAATCCGGTTGTTCTTGAGAAACCCATAAAAGCTCAGCTTTTAATTTTTATTACCATCGTTAGAGCCATTGTTGAAATAATTTATTAAAAAAAACTGTTGGAGGATTTACATCGGCAAATCCAAGAAAACTGTGGGTATTATCCCAGGAATCCCGCATATCAATTTTAAATCATTTAAGCTTCGCAAGACCGACAAAGTGGTCAAACCTGACATCATATTAATGCTATAGGCTTCATTCAAATCGCCATTTTGATTATTTTCACGAAACCAAGACTTGGTCTATTAGGAGCAAGTCAAAATGGTAATTTGGAGGTTTTCCTTCTTAAATTCGAGAAAAGCTGATAAAGTTAAATTTTTGTCTTGCAAATTTGAATAATTAACCGGACTGAGATCAGTATCAGTGAATGTGTCGGTGATGTCAAGTCTGGTTACACTATTCCTGAACATTTCCAGATCAGTGAACCATATTTGTCATGACGGAATCTCTCCATACCAGTTGCGCAGTGCCTTTGTTCGCTCAACTGGTCATTATGCGCTTTATATCCCGCAACTCCCAAATCTCCTTAAAGAATGCCACTCCTATACTTTGTCCATCTTCCTCGCAATGGATTTGCTTACATCCGATTTCAATAACATCCTTGCTGGTTCCAAACATTATTCCATCCGGTTGATTTATATTCCATCAATGCAACAATTTTAATAAGAAATACGCTTTAACGACTCCACCATAACATATCAACATAACATTACCTCCACACTCCGGAGGAGTACGCCAACGTTCTCCACTCCAGCGGGACATCAAGCTATGGTGCACAATTGAAAAATATAATTTCTCTGCAAGAGACGTTTTCATTTCCCGTGGAATTCCAAACACCAGAAAACAAACAGCTTGTTAAAATTCCACAATATCTCTTCGATTTTTCGCTTTCAATCATTCCAGTGGAGTCTCGGTGCGTGGTGGCGGTATGCATCCGCCTCCTGGACAAGAAGCCATCGGCCATATTCGCCAGAGACAGAGACGAACGACTGACGAAAGACCGATGATGTCCATCCAAACCAGTATGACTGGCCGGGCCAATTAAGGAAATGACAAATTATAGCCGAGGGAAAAACTTGAAAAATTCATTGCAGGACATTCGCCAGCATGACTACGTGTCCACGTAGTATAGCGAACCACGCACCGACCGGCCACTACTTGGAATGCAGCAAATGCGAGTGCGTTAAATAAAATCGCCATCGCCATTGCCTTGGGATGCTTCCACTCTCGCGATGGGACAGATGATGAGTCGCGATGGTGGAATACACAATTAGTCCGGTCCGCACATGACACGTATCCAGCGCCGAATTCATGAACCCATTTCAATGGAGTGGCTCGCCGGCATGGTATTCGTATTCGTATTCGAATTCGTATTCGAATTCGTATTCCATTTTCACTTTTTCGGGGGAACATCCTGCGCGCAGGAGCAAATTATGCGTTTGAATTAAAATTGTTTGTACTTAGTTTTTACCGTCATCTCTATATTAGCCGCAAGGTGAGTCGTGCGGCTATAGCGGGGACGCAATGCCCTCGGGAGGACCGAATTTGGGACGGGCAACAGTTAAAAATAATTAATTGCGATTCCTTAAATGGACTAAATGCCAATGGACGGTATGGCTGCCTCCTTCGTGTTGACCGCTGTTCGACGCGACGAGACGGCAAGTTTTTGTTCGATTTTATTGTTTCGAAAGTTATTCGGCTTTTTGGACAAATGGAGTTGACATTGGGCTGCTTCTGTACCGTTTTCGGAGGTTTATGTTGACTAATGATGTAGCGGTTTGACGAATTCGTCGATATATGCGAACGACGCAACACACTCGCGTGGTAGTGGTGAGTTTTTGTCGCGTTTTTAATGAGGAGCGAGAAAGTATGTCAGCGAGGCAGGTTGCCTGACAAATGTAAGACTGAAGCGGTGCTTTGTCTGTGGGGATGGGGCTGGTTTTTGTGCGGCAGCATGTTGACAGGCCCACCTGCCAATTGTTGGGCAATTAATTGGGTATTTCTTAATTTATGTGGGGTGATTCGTCCACATTTCGAGGAAGGTCTTGTGATGATGTTTGCAATTGGGGCACTGTCATGTAGTTCTGATGAAAAGGTTGAAGGTACATGAAGATCTTCTGGACAAATGGACAAATCGGTGGTAATTTAGCCTCGAATTAAGCATTCCTGTCATTGGTACATGTAAGGAATGGTCGGATTAATTGCGGAGTAATTAAAAGAAAATAATACGGGTGATTGCTTAGACATTTCTGTCGTGCTAAGTCTTTTGAAGTGACGTTCGGTTGTAAGGTTACATCGTCGCAGCAATGTTGGCTATGAACAAATTTGCTGAATGTTGTTACCAGATTGATGTTGAGAGGATGCGTTTTATTTTGGAATGTTGGCAGTATGCTTGCTTTGGTTCAACCCCAAAGTTGTATACCGCCTTTCCAAGAAGGCTTTACTTACTTACTTAAATGGCGCTGCAGTCCGGAATGAAACTGGGCCTCAACCAACATGGCTCTCCAATCAGCCCGGCCGTAGAGCGGGACTGGGATGATCAGGGTCTTATAAAAGATCTCCTTATTAGTTCGAGTGAGGGCTTTACCACTGAATTGCCTTCTTAGCCCGAAGAAACAGCGGTTGGCAAGAGCAATTCTTCGTTTAATTTCTGACGAGATGATGTTGTCAGAGTTATTAGCGGAGCCGAGATAGATAAAGTCCCGTACTACCTCAAAGTTATATCTGTCAATGGTGACTTTCTATCCAATTCTTCGATGTTGTGTGTCCTTTCGTGTTGACTGCATATACTTCGTCTTGCCCTCATTTACTGTTACTTCCATTTTTGCCGCTTCCTTCTCTATAATAGCAAACATGGATATGACATCACGTTGGGTCCTACCAATGATGTCAATATCGTCGGCGTATGCTAGTAGTTGTTCAGATTTTTTGAAAATTGTGCCTCTGGTGTTGGTTTGTGAGTTTTGCACAATCCTCTCAAGAATCAGATTGAAGAAGTCCCATGACAGCGCATCGCCTTGCCTAAATCCTTTTTTGGTATCGAATGTGTCAATGAGGTCGTTTCCGAACCCGATGGAGCAGCGAGAATTCTCCATCGTCATCCTACACAAACGGAGGAGTTTGGGCGGTATACCAAAACTAGACATGGCTCTGTATAGTTCGTCTCTACAAATGCTGTAGTATGCGGCTTTGAAATCGATGAATAGGTAGTGGGTATCGATTTGGACTTCTTGGGTTGATCTAAAAATAAATGCTGTGTATCTGGCCCCAGTTATTACAAAAATTATGAACCTTAGTATATTATCTCAGAGCTATGTTCCAAAGTTAACGAAAACATCGATTATTCGCCCGATATAGCTACAAGGGATTAATTAAAAATAACACGGAAAATTACAGGCCAATCGCAATTTTATCAGCTGTTGAAAAATGCACGGAGGAAGTAATTATCAGCCGAATAAATAATTTTATTACCAAGCACAATTTTGACATAAGATACATAAAAACCAATACGGATTTCAAAAACATCCACTACGGACCGAGTTATAGTGAGCAGAAACAGCGACTATTCGGATGCGGATTTGTTATAAGTGCCAGACTTAGGCAAGAAGTCTTATGTTCCCAAGACATTAGCGAACGAATTTTAACGATCCCCATCAAGGCCAAATTCGCCAACATGAGCCTTATATGCGCTCACGCCCCAACGGAGGAAAAAGATGATATAGCTAAGGACTGCTTCTATGAGCTCCTTGACAAAACCTATGAGCGACTACCGAAGTACGATGTTAAAATCGCGCTGGGAAATTTTAACGCAAAGGTAGGAAGAGAAGACATCTTAAGCAGTATTGTCGGAAACCATAGCCTACACGTTAACATGTCTGGTAACGGACTTAGGCTAGTTGACTTCGCTACAGAACGAAATGCCACTATAGCCAGCACACGGTTTCCTCACCTCGATATCCATTAGGGACATGGCGGTCACCAGATCAACGAACGGTCAATCAAAATTGATCGCATAGCGATAGACAAGCACCACGCATCCAGTATTTTGGATGTCTGAACATTCCGAGGAGCTAACATCGACTCGGACCACTACCAGAAATACTATAAAAAAATTAAATGTCGAAAGACTGCAATCGCAGAGACCGCCAAGACCTTCGCGCAACGCGTATCCCTTAACCTCTCGATTAACACCATACCACCAGCATCGAATGGCGTCCTTCCTTTATAAAGCCGGCGGAGATGACTTGGTAAGTAACATCCACCAACTCATAAGCCGAATCTGGTCGGAAGAAATTATGCCTCAAGAATGGAACCTCAGCATCGTTTGCCCGATCCACAAAAAAGGAGACCTTCTGAACTGCGCCACTCTACAGAAGCATAAGTCTCCTCTACATCGACTACAATATCTCATCTGCCCCAATATGTGAACGCCTGCAACCGTTTACCAACGACCTGATCGGCCCTTTTCAGTGTGGTTTTAGGTCATACGACAGCATTTATAGAGACCAACTATACAGAGCCATGACTAGTTTTGGTATACCGCCCAAACTCGTCCGTTTGTGTAGAATGACGATTTAGAATTCTCCATGCTCCATCAGGGTCGGAAACGACCTCACTGACACAGTCGATACCAAAAAAGGGATTTAGGCAAGGCGATGCGCTGTCATGTGACTTCTTCAATCTGATTCTTGAGAGGATTGTGCAAAACTCACGAGCCAACACCAGAGGCATACGCCGACGATATTGGCATCATTGGTAGGACCCAACGTGATGTCATAGCCACGGTTGCTAGCTTAGAGAACGAAGCGGCAAAAATGGGTTTAGCAGTAAATGAGGGCAAGACGAAGTATATGCTGTCAACACGAAAGTACACCATTGACAGATATAACTTTGAGGATGACAACACCATCTCGTCAGCAATTACACGAAGAATTACTCTTGCCAACCGCTGTTGCTTCGGGCTAAGAAGGCATTTCAGTAGTAAAGCCCTCACTCGAACTACTAAGGAGATCTTACATAAGACCCTGATCATCCCAGTCCTGCTCGACGGCGCTGAAGCATGGACCGTCTCAAAAGCGGATGTAGAAATCCTTGGTCGGTTTGAGAGGAAAATTCTTCGAAAAATCTTCGGTCCCGTTTGCGTTGAGGGGCTATGGAGACGAAGATTCAACCAAGAACTGTACTAGCTGTACAGTGACATGCCCCTGGTCAAAACAACTCCGCATTGGACGTTTAAGATGGCTTGGACATGTAGAACAAATGAATAACAATACTCCGGCTCGGAGAGTATTCGATTTTTATCAAGACGTCGGACGCAGTAGAGGAAGACCTCGCCTAAAGTGGCTCGCACAAGTAGAAACCGACTGCATCCAACTTGGAGTGCACAACTGGAGGCAGTTAGCTGAGAACCGGTCTAATTGGAGAGGCATGTTGGTTGAGGCCCAGGTTAATTCCAGACTGTAGCGCCACTTAAGAAAGCAAGTAAGGTTTTTGAATATATCCTGCATTTCGGTTGCAGCTATTGGGTCAAGATGCGCTAGCATGATGTTGAACTTTCTCGCATCGAAACTCAAATTGATTAGCGTGAATTGTGCCTCGAGTTGTGAGTAACATAGGCGCTAACACCCTCCTTGCTGGGGGTATATACATTTTTTAAATAAGAAATGTCAATCCAATTTTTTATTTCGAAAACATGAAACCATTTGAAGCCTTACTTTTGTAGGCTACCCACGTTTGATACCAAATAATCGCTTGTAATTTTTCCTTCCCTCTGCCTGCGGTTGTCCGAGCCATTCACATAAATCAGTGAGCATTCCATACTCATTTAGTTACCCGAACAAACACAAGACAGTCCCCCGCCGATAACCATCAAAACTCCTTTTGTTTCACGCATATAATCAGACAAACCCCCTTCGACCATATACATTTCGAAGAAAAATTATAGCGCCATTAGGCACTGATCCCACACCCATGAAAATGGCCCATAAACCTACTCCTTTCCATGCACGACCTAATTAGCATCATTTTCAGATTTCCAATTACACGAAACACAGCCAAAAGAATGTCCACAATGGCCGGCCAATTTACCTCCACGAAAGCGATCGCGAGTTCCTGACTTACCAAGTTCCAGAAACCACCGCTGATCCTTATCGATCAAACCGAAAATCCATCCCATTCATTCATAACCAGCACTATACTACTACCCCACCACTACCGTGTCACTGTCACACGGTGGCACTCTGGCATATCACATCAATAAATTTCCAACATAATCACCACGAAGCCTTCTCACCTCCACACTCCATGTGCTGCGCCGAGAACATGCATATGTGTGGAGAACTGATTCCAATCGATCCTTGCTCGTACCCCAGCCCAACCGTCCACAAAACAGAAACAGTATTAATTACTTTGGCTTCCGAAATCGAATTTACATTTTCGAGTCGTTGGCACGGAACAGGGACGACAAATACGAGACACACAACACTGGCCGGGACCGGGTCGTCCGCGCGATACACTTCTTTATGTTAAGTGGAACAACATAATTCCCAGAAGCGAAAACCTTCCAAAGGCGGCGATCTGATCCTTGCGCCATTGCCCCAATGGCTGATGGCATTCCAATCAGCGATTGGAAACAATTAAAAGCGGAAAAACACGGGACCTAACTACTAAATTTATATCGCAAAAGTTTGCCGGGGCCACAACCATAGCCCCCCTGTACCGATATCCTCATCATCGTCTGCGTCGGTTGTCCGCATCATCGTCATCATCATCATCAATGTTGTGTTCGATTCGATTGGCATCGAAAACGTTTTGTTAAGAACTCGAAGCCAATTAGAAAAACTCGAAACTAATGAGCCACTGTGCAACAACCATTTTTTCGTTGTTCGCCTCTCGGATACTCGTTCGCGTTAGCGTTCGCGTTCGCGTTCCTTACCCGTTCTCATGTGTGTGTGTGTGTGCGTTCCCAATCATTCCACCAGCCGAAAAGGTCTGGTCCCTTTTTCGCTGAGCTCCATGCCGTTGTCGTGCTGCTTTTTGGCGGAGATCGCGCCCATTTAATTGGTTTTAATTTCTTTCCTCACCACGAACGGTCGGTCGGCTTCTCCTGAAATTTGTGCCAAACCCTCTTCGGTTGGTCGTCATCCTCATCGGCGATCCTTACCCAAAACAGAATAAAACAACGTTCCACAAGCTTGAAGCAGTTGAAGAAGAAGAAGACATTGCTTGGTGTGCTCTGTGACTATGTGCGCACAGAGCTCGCGCAGAACTTATCGCAGATTTATCTTTGGCGCTGCTCTGATAAGGCCTGCGAATGGAGTTTTATTAGTCAGAAATAAATCTGAACCACAGCTCCGTTCGATGATATGATCATTCGGCGGATTATTCACGAGGCTCATTCTAGAGGCTGGCAGCACTGAAAACCGTCTGCCTGCCGATGCCAACTCCTGCTGCTGGTTGTTAGATTGCTCCTCTGCTGCATGCCGATTAGCATTTGATCTGCGGTTGGATTTATTTGAGTCGGGTATCCCGGAGTCGATCGGTGATCGTTGTTTTTGATTTAGAATGTCGTACTAGGAATTCGCAAGGGAAAATTTGCTCAAGCCCCTGAGTACGACCGGTAACGAGTAGATCGTTTTAATTGGAATTTAATGATGCGGGTGGTTAAATCACAAAGTGCTTGGATATTGGAATTTCCAGTTACAACACGAATTGCTAGACACATGGGAGCTTGTAAGAATCGTTCTACAAGTGAAAGACTTTGCTGGAATTAGTTTGACTGTGAACATCTCAATACATGGAATTACATAGGCATTGAGATATTGTCATGTTTTGGATGATTTTGGATGACCTGAGGTGTGCCTCGATATGCCTCGGTCAAAGATGAACTATCTAATTATTTAGGTAATCTCTGGCCTTGGTGTGATTTTATCTTAGTTCAACTACTTTCGAAAGAAAGAAAAAGTAAATCCATTTGAAGCGCTTAGAAGATGAAGGGGGTTAGCGACTTTTATTTTAAAATTGTCTGCACAAACTGAAAATATTTCGCAAATCCACTCTTTTCAGTGAAAATCTTCGAAATATCTGTTTTTAATTTTTTATTGTTCTTATCAACAGAGTTATAGACGAATTTTTTTAAACTTTTAAAAATGTCGCTTTGGCCATTCATCTTCTTAGCGCAGCAATTGTATCCTGGGCGTAGCCTTTTTTCTCACAACTATTCATGTGTGGGCCCAAAGGTTGAATTTATAAATCAAATGTTCAGAATATATATGTGCAGCTTCATTAGTTTGTTGATGATCGCAAGGGCTTGAAGGTTTAATTCCCTTTTTGCTCTCTGGTACTACTTACCCCACTTATGGAATTGCAATAGGAGCAGCAGTTCTAACCGACTCAACCTCCTTGAGTTTATCTTGTTTAAACAGAATATCAACCATGCAATCTGCAGAAAATATTGCATTGCTTCCAGGATCAACTTTTGCTGTGTGATCAAGCATTTTACTACCGGCAAACATTCCTTGTTGTTGGCAATGCAAATCGGTGCACAGAGCCGTTTCTAGCTTAGAACATTCAAATATCCGTAACATAGTTCAGCCATAGGAAGTCCAAGTTCTGTGGGAATCCGTAGATACTGTATATTTATGAGGTTGTTGGTACTGCAACTGCTCTTGTTGATGAGGATGCATTTTCCAGATCACTTTCGAAGGCTTGATTAACTATTTGAATGGATTTGGGGAAAAAAATTAATGACGAAGGAAAAATATGCTATAGCTAAGGATGGCTTCTACGAGCTCCTTGATAAAACCTATGAGCGACTACCGAAGTACGATGTTAAAATCGCGCTGGGAGATTTATCGCAAAGGTGGGAAGAGAAGACATCTTTAGCAGTATTGTCGGAAAACATAGCCCACACGGACTTAGGATAATACTTCGCTACGGAACGAAATGCCACCATAGCCAGCACACGGTTTCCTCACCTCGATATTCATAGGGGGACATGGTGGTCTCCACATCAATGACGGGTCAACCAAATTGTTCACACTGCGCTAGACAAAAGACACGCATCCAGTATTTTGGATGTCCGAATATTTCGAGGAGCTAACATCGACTCGGACCGCTACCATATTGCAGTTATGCTGATATCTACCACTCCACAACAATCCAAAAATACTGCAAAAAAAAAATTGAATGTCGAAAGACTGCAATCGTAAGAGATCCCCAAGATCTTCGCGCAAAGCATATCCCTTAACTTCCAGATTCGCATCCGAAGAACGAGGACTACAAAGCAAAGCTGCAGTTGAAGCTGTCATTGAGCTTTTTAGGCAAAGAAGAAGGGAAGAGCACCGGATTTTCAGAAAGAAGAAAAAAGAGCAAGAAAAGCGCGTGATCGAGGATATAGAGAGGTGCCACTCCAGGAAAGATGTTCTCAAGTTTTACCAAACTGTAAAACGTCAAAGCCAAGGATACAAGGCGCGAACAGAATCCCGTCGAGATGAACAAAGAAATATCGTAGTTGATACACAGTCTATGCTGAGGATATGGAAGAACCACTTCTGCTGACTGTGGAACGGCGATGACGAACAACATTTCGCTGTCAGGCAACGACAGCGAGAACTGCGAACCTCCCGACCTGAATGAAGTGAGGATAGCAATATCTAAACTAAAGCTTAATAAGGCTGCCGGAAATGACGTCCTTACCACTGAGCTTTACATAGTCGGCGGAGATGACTTGGTAAGTAACATCCACCAACTCATAAGCGGAACCTGATCGGAAGAAAGTAAGCCTGAAGAATGGAACCTCAGCATCGTTTGCCCGATCCACAAAAAAGGACACCTTCTGAACTGCGCCAATCTACAAACACATAAGTCTCCTCTACATCGACTACAATATCTTATCTGCAATAATATGTGAACGATTGAAACTGTTTACCTGATCGGTCCTTATCAGTGTGGTTTTAGGTCAGGAAAGTCCACAACCGATCAAATCTTCACACTTCGGCGGATCCTGGAAAAAACCCAAGAAGTCCAAATCGATACCCACCACCTATTCATCGATTTCAAAGCCGCATACGACAGCATTTATAGAGACGAACTATACAGAGCCATGTCTAGTTATGGTATACCGCCCAAACTCATCCATTTGTGTAGGATGACGATGGAGAGTTCTCGCTGCTCCATCAGGTTCGAAAACGACCTCACCGACACATTCGATACCAAAAAATCATTTAGGCAAGGCGATGAGCTGTCATTTGACTTCTTCCATCTGATTCTTGAGAGGATTGTGCAACACCAGAGGCACAATTTTCGAAAAATCGGTGCAACTACTAACATACTCTGACGATATTGACATCATTGGTAGGACCCATCGTGATGTCAAAGCCACGTTTGCTAGTATAGAGAAGGAAGCGGCAAAAATGGGTTTAGCAGTAAATGAGGGCAAGACGAAGTATATGCTGCCAACACGAAAGGACACACAACATCGACGAATTGGACAGAATGTCAACATTGACAGATCGGCTCCGCTATAAACTCTGACAACAACATCTCGTGAATTATTCTTGCCAAGCGCTGTTTCTTTGGGCTAAGAAGGCAATTAAGTAGTAAGTCCCTCACTCGAACTACTAAGGAGATCCTATTTAAGACCCTGCTCATCGCAGTCCTGCTATACCGCGCTGAAGCATGGACCGTCTCAAAAGAGGACGAAGAAATCCTTCGTCGATTTGAGAGGAAAATTCTTAGAAAAGTCTTCGGTCCCGTTTGCGTTGACGGGCTATGGAGATTCAACCAAGAACTATATGAGCTGTACAGCGACATGCCCCTGGTCAAAAAAAAAACCCCCGCTTTGGACGTTTAAGATGGCTAGGACATGTAGAACGAATGGACACCAATACTCCGGCTCGCAGAGTCTTCGATTCCCAGACGTCGTACGCAGTAGAGGAAGACCTCGCCTTAAGTGGCGCGCACAAGTAGAAACCGACCTCAACCAACTTGGAGTGCACAACTGAAGGCATTTAGCTAAGGACCGGGCTAATTGGAGAGGCATGTTGGTTGAGGCCCAGGAAGCCTTCACAGATCTCCGATTCATTAAGATCTCCTCTCTTTCTTTACCCATTGCCATAGCAACATCATCCGTGTTGAATGTACTCTGCGAGATGACGGCAGGTTGCAGGATATTATGTTCTTTTCTTGATTTAAATCTTTCGTAAGCACAAACGGGTAATACTTACCCAAAAAGTAGCTCCAGTCATTTTGTAGCCCAAGAACTGCTTCATATAACGAAAAAGTGTACCTGAAGCGATCCATACCAAGATGTTGCTGAGAATAATCTACACAACCACCTTCTCTAAATCGTCCAAATTCAACACCACTCTTGGAACTACTGAATGCAGATTCATATTTATCTACCCCTGTACATCTTTTTTCAATATTTCCGCATCATTAGAACATGATTCCATTGGAAACATTTCATGCTCATTAAACATCCATATTTCCGTCCAAATAATAATCTCATCAGCAATACCTAGTCTGCCCGGTCGAACCGTAAAGTTCACTCGACAAGTAAACCTACACATAGTTCTCCTGCTAGATCATTGAAGATGCTCCACCATCAAACCAGCTAATAGCTGATTCCAACATTTCGTCCCTGTGCCCAAATCTGGCCACCAACTCAGCATGGTATGTAAATAAACTCTCCACAGAACTCTCTGCTGTTAGTCCATGTGGTCCCCAGAGCACCTATAGACCCCGGCTTGTTCTTATCGAAGGGAAATGCGCCCCGTTTATACCCATCCAATCCTAGTTGAATCCCAATGTCATTGTGCGCGCTCTCGGCAACCCATCTTCGGGGATAATCCCTATCGCACACGAGAGAGTGCACCGTGTACAGCTTAACCTAGCCTCTGGCTAATATGGCAATCGGTGGCATTCGTGGCCCGGTCGAAGCTGGCGGCGGCGACGGCGACGGCGACGGCTACGGCGTTCGGCTTGGTGGTGTGTGCACTATTAAATTTGCTACCAATTCGCCATGTGCACATATTTAGCATCCAACGCGATGCAGCACCGCACTGACCGGGGCAAATAAGGCAGCGGGAATTTGTTGCCTTAATTTATTGCACGTAATTAAAGTTTTACCCAAAATGGGCAAATGGCATCGTCGTAGTCGTAGGCAGCACCACCACCACTGGAGGAACCGAGGAGCCTCTGTAGTGCAATAACAATCAACCTGCTAGCGGCGGTTGTAGCTTTTTTATGGGAATTTGTAGTTCGGTCGCTAGCTAAGCTATAAGCTGGCTGCACTGAAAAACGAGAGACAAATCTACGGTGCTAGCTTGAGTTTATACGACGCGCCAAGTGTTTTACTCACTTTTTTTAGATCCGATAAATTCGTGCTGGGGTTATATGTATGGCTGCTACCGCTTCGCAAAGAGATGGTGTGATGGTGTGGTGTGGATGCAATCCTGCTCCCAGACGAGTGATGCAACTGAAAGTGATGCTGATGAGGCTATAAAGTGGTGGCGCGCAAAAAGAGATACGGGTACACCTGAAAGAATGAATGTCATGGAAAATTAGTCTTAATTGGGGGAGGCTTCGTTTTACTGAAGGTATGGTGTTCCACATTCCAATGTTATCTCATTCTTAGTACTACTTGCACCAACTTCCTGAAAATTCATAGATTACTAACCGCAGAAGGTCTGGGTTCGATTCCCAGCCGTAGCAACACCTAAATGATTTTTCACTGGCCCTCCTCTCGTGATGATCTGACAAATCATCCGAGTAGTATCAATTGTCAAGGAAAGCTTATCTCAAATTCGCCGTTCAGAGTCGGCATAAAACAGGAGGTCCCACCAACGTGCAAGAAGTATTCACGCACACATGATTGGTTGTGAGAAAGCTCGGCCCTGGGTACTAACGAGCCTGTTGCGCCAAAAATTTGTATTTGTACAAGGTGGCGCAAAAATAACCTTCCGATGTTTTTTGGCTGTAATTTAAAAAAAAATGAAAAACTTTGATTCTTCTTGTGGATTATTTTTATTTGGTCTTTTAATTTTTTTTACATCAAGTCGAGAATATGATGTCATGTAAATGGCTGCCGCCACAGTTGATTGTCATTTGAGCCCTTCTTATGGCATTTTCCATCACTTTGGCCCAAACTTCCGGCGATAGGTCCTTACATTCTTGACGGATATTGTCTTTAAGAGCTGCAAGAGTCTGAGGCTTGTTCACATAAGCCCGCGACTTCAAAAAGCCCCACAAAAAGAAGTCTGGAGCGGTCAAATCAGGCGATCTTGCTGGCCAGTGCAAATCGTCAGAACGGGAGATTAGGCGCCCGGGAAATGCATCCTTCAGCATATCGGTTGTGGCACGTGCAGTGTGTGCCGTTACACCGTCCTGTTGGAACCACATGTTTTCCAATCCCAATTCATCAAGTTGCGGCAAGAAGAACTCGTTGATCATTGCTCTGTAGCGCTCACCATTCACAGTAACCGTTTGGCCCGCGACGTCTTCGAAGAAAAAAGGTCCGATGACTCCTCCAGCGAAAACAGCACACCATACAGTGACTTTGAGCGGGTGTAATGGCTCTTCGTGGGTTACACGCGGATTTTTAGTGCCCCAGAAGCGTAAATTTTGCTTATTTACGTACCCGCTAAGATGGAAATGGGCCTCATCACTCATATGATTATTTTTGATGAAAAATCATCTTCCTCTTGGTGGTGATTAAGGATGGCTTGAGCGTATGTTAGACGCGATTGGCGGTCAGCAGCTAACAGCTGATGCACCGTCTGGACTTTGTACGGAAACATCTTCAAATCTTGTACCAAAATTCGCTGTAAAGACCGTCGACTGATACCCATTTGCGTGGCACGTCGTCTGGTCGATGTCGACGGCGCTTCGACGGCGCTTCGATGACATCTTCGGCTACAGCAGCAATATTCTCTATAGAACGGCTACTCCGGGGTCTGCCACGCCTGGCAGCATCTCGAGTTGTGCCAGTCTCTTCGAGGCGAGCGGCTTAACGTCGCAGTGTTTCACCAGTAGGCGTTGGACGGCTAGGAAATCTGCGACGAAATTCACGTTGTGCCAAAGTCACCGACCGATTATTGCTCAAATAAATAGTCACCAATATTCCGCGTTCTGGAGCAGTGTAGCGCAACATTGTTTATTAACGTGTATTTTGCATGTGTTTACCACACAAATGTCAAAACAGAACTGACATTAGGGGCCAATCGCAAAATTTTCTGATAGGAGGATTACTTTTGCGCCACCTTGTATAACCCTTATGACACTTAGTAGCCTTGTCCATTTAGACTCTGTTCAGTGAAAAAATTTAAATCTCAAATTCTTCATGTCAAAAAAGTGACTGAAACATTTTTCTCAGTGTGGAATTCACTTTAAACACTGTAGCCAGTCGACTTGGAATCCCAGTGGTATACTTTCATGGACGTTTTGCCCCTGGCTAAGGAGATGAGAGTAACCAAACTAGTGGGGGCACCAAAAACAGTCAAGAGTAAGTTGGAAAAAAAATGTGTGGCAACTTGTAGGTAAGGCTAATAAGCCAATAATGCACTGTGTTCACATTCACGACGTCGTTAGGTATTCATTTGAAGTGGATACCTTATGAGAAGCAAGGATTAAAGGGTCACTTTGGTAAAGGACTGATGGTAATGAAGTAATAAGGGTTCGACTATAATGGATGATCGCTTAAATTAGTTAGGAAAGTTGGTAGTTGTATGTTATAATAGACCGAGTAAAACCCATTTGAGTAAAGTGAAAGAAGGTTTATTCGCAAATTATATAAATAAACAAAATTGACGAGTTTTACATTTCGAATTACCAGTAATAATTTGGGGTTACATTTCTGTTGGTTTAACTTTCTCAATAGTTTTGAAAATAAAGCTCATCAGAGTAAAAGGTTCTAAATAAAGACGAGTACGACTAAAGGATTTTTTTTTGTGGGGGTTCGCTGGAAGGAAAAATCATCGAAAGACATTTTTTTTTTATAATTTACACGTACTCAAGGGGTTATCAATACCCTTTTGTATGTTACCATAGGACGAGCGTTAGAGAAGGGGAAGAAAGAGAGGATAGGAAAGATTTGCAGCCATTTTAGTTTTGTGAGGTTGTAGGCTTTACACTCAATGCGGGCCACCATACTAGTGACCCGTATGTGAAAATTGAACATACCACTGCTGTGTACCATCCACAACGTCATCTTCGGAGGAAGTCCCCGCACTTCTTTATAAAGGTTTTGCTTTTAGCATAGGAGGCAAGACACCCAACTAACAAATTCGCTTCGATAAAGCACTATCGAAGCTATTTCCCTCCCAGCAAAACTACCTGTAATAGGTAATATTAGCTGTAAATAACTTTTTTTTTTGTGGGGGTTCGCTGGAAGGAAAAATCATCGAAAGACATTGCAGAGGTTTTATCGCGAGGGAACCTTCTGCAATAGTGAGGGACTTTAACCCGATCTAAAAAAAACCTCCCGAAGACTGACTTTTGTATGTCTTCAAGGAATCGCACCTAGTCGTTAGACTAATCAGCAATTTATTTGGTCGGATTTCTCTGAGTTTTGTTTAAAATTGTACTTAAGTTTCAGTATTTCTTTTTTTTTATATACATATAACGGGTGATCCAAGTAGAGATACTTTTTTCAATAGCCTTTTTTGACAGATCACGTGTGAGTCGTGTCATGCTGTCATGTTATTTTTGTTTAGTATTGTTTGGCATTTCATAATGGAAAGACTTACGCGTGAACAACGTTTACAAATTGTTCAACTTTGTTATGAAAATTCACGTTTTGTGAGGAATGTGTTTCGTGCACTTCGCTCAACTTATGGTCAACATAATCGGCCTACTGAGCGTACTATTCGCAACACCATCACCCATTTTGAGACCCAGCATTCATTATTGGATAATATTCGACCGAATAGACCACGTCCAGCACGCTGTGAAGAAAATATAGCGGCCGTAGCTGAGAGTGTACACGAAGACCGTAGAGATTCGATTCGGCGCCATTCGCAGCAACTCGGACTGACGTATGGAACGACTTGGCGCATTTTACGTCAAGATCTTAAATTGAAAGCGTACAAAATACAGCTTGTGCAACAACTGAAGCCGCTCGACCTTCCCAAGCGACATCGCTTCGCTCTATGGGCTCTTGAAAAGTTCCAAGAAGATCCGACGTTTTCGAGGCAAATTTTGTTTAGCGATGAGGCCCATTTCTGGCTCAATGGGTATGCAAACAAACAAAATTGCCGCATTTGGGACGAAAAGCAACCTGAAGAGATTGAAGAACTGCCACTTGATCCAGAAAAAACAACGGTTTGGTGTGGTTTGTGGGCCGGTGGAATCATCGGTCCATATTTCTTTAAAAATTATGCCGGTGCGAACGTAACCGTCAATGGCGACCGTTGTCGTGCCATGATAACCGACTATTTGATGCCTGAAATTGAAGCTCGTGATCTCGGCGACATTTGGTTTCAGCAAGACGGTGCCACTTCCCACACATCGCATCAATCAATGGACTTATTGAGAGAACATTTCGGTGAGCACATAATTTCACGTTTTGGGCCTGTCGATTGGCCAGCAAGATCGTGTGATATCACACCGTTAGACTTTTTCCTGTGGGGATATTTAAAGTCAAAAGCTTATGCCGACAAACCCGCTTCGATTCAGGCCTTGGAGGAAAACATCACGCGTGTCATTCGCCAGTTACCAGTTGAAATGCTCGAACGAGTGATCGAAAATTGGACTCAACGGATGGACCATCTGCGACGTAGCAACGGCCAACATTTGATAGACATAATCTTCAAAAAATAAATGCCAAAGAATGTTCTTTCAAACATTCTCCATTGAATTTGAATTTTCTGTGTTTTTTTCTTTAAAAAAGTAGGGAACCTCGAAATGGATCACCCTTTATATCTTTAGCTACATAGGTCAAGGGGTTTAACCCGTCTTAATCTCCTGACTATATTGTCGGTTCTTAAAAGCTGTGCCATTTCTAAATTAACATGGCTGAAAAGCCTATCTCTGTGTCTAAGAGCTACTTTTTTAGCTTCATCTTCAACCATTTCAATATATAGATCTCTATGTAGATCGGTGTTACGTATGTACCACGGTGCGTTAACTATGCTCCGTAGTACTTTGTTTTGGAAGGTTTGTATTCTTAGTAAGTTTGTCTTGCATGTGCATGCCCACAGCTGGAGCCCATAGACTCATCTCTTTTTTTCTTTACATGTGCTTTCCAGCGCAGTTTGGCGTCTAGAGTCATCCCTAAATATTTAGCCTGTATTTGGATATTCCACTACATTACTATTTTTGTATACTGGAATGTGTGGTACATTTTTTAACGTCAAATTTATATGAACTGACTTCAGGTAATTTAATCTGATCTGCCAATTTTTAGTCCATTCTGAGATATTGTTTGCTGCCTTTTCAAGCTTTTTTGTAGCTATTTCGACAGTTTCTCCTACAGAAAGTGTAGCAGTACCATCTGCAAAGGTAGCTAGAGTGATTTTGTCACTTTCTGGTAGATCACTAGTGAATAGGAGATATAGTACTGGACCTAAAACACTGCCTTGAGGTACACCAGCCTTAATTTCTCTTAATGTTGAGTACGTTGTTTCTTGTTTAATTCTGAAAAATCGCTGTAGAATATACGACTCCAGTATTTTTGAATACTGCTTCGGCAGCTGCTTTTGTAATTTATGGATCAATCCTTTGTGGCATACTTTGTCGAAAGCTTGTGATATATCAAGAAATACTGTAGAGCATACTTTTTTCTCTTCAAAGGCATTTTCAATTTTATCAGTGATTCTATGCACTTGGTCAATTGTTGAGTGTTTATTCCTGAACCCAAATTTATGGCTCGGTACTAGCGATTTGTCTACAATAATATTTTGCAGGCGTTTTACCAGCATCTTTTCGAATAGCTTGGACAACATTGGTAGTATCGATATTGGCCTATATGAGGTTACTTCGCTAGGTGGTTTACCTGGTTTTGGAATCATTATAACCTCCGCGACCTTCCATATGTTTGGCACATATCTTAATCTAAATGAATAATAATGTATCTGAAGGGAAGATCTAAATACAAGCTTTTTTTTTTGTAAAATGGGTTGTCACAATATATTGTTCAGAAAGTTTATTGAAATCTTTTGTTTAGCATTCGTTTTTTTTATCGATATTTCAAGAGGGCGTGGCATTTCCGGCATACTTATCATAGAACCTTCAAAGTAAATATTTAATATCATATATCTTGGACACTCTAATATTGAGAGTCTTGAAATTTTGTCCAACCATGTTGGTTGTGGTTTTGAGTCGTCGTACAAAAAATATTCAGAATCAGAAAAGTGAGCGTGGCAACCCAAATATAAAAAAAAATATCTGGAGTACTATGATAGCCACAGTCGGAGATAAAGGAAGTAAAGAGATACCAAACTTCTATCTCTCTCACCCAGAATCTCCGCAAGAGTTGGTTGTTTTTTTGTAATCCACCGCCAATGCACTCCTGTCTGTGAATACATGTATTTCCGAGTAAAAGAATTCAGCAGACGAGTAATTTTGGGTTTGGACACTTTCATCAATAGATGTTAAGCAGTGTGGTAGATTTATTTTTGTTATGACATTTCAATCGACATTCAATTATTTTTTTGCGTTTGTTGTTTTTGCGTTCGTGGAAATATATTCGCGATGGTTGGGTGTTGTAGAACGAGGGTAGACTCTGATTGGCTTTAACTTGGCAATGCCCAGTGTTGTAACTCTGACTACACATCAAGTGCTTATTTTTACCTCCAAGTGGTAACCATCGGGTACTGGTCTCATCCAACCGGATTTAACTTGCAAAACGATAAGTGTGAGTGTTGACAACACGACGAAAAATAGCAACACTATACAGCCAGATCAGAATGGCACGGCATGATTACCAAACCTGCTGTCCAAGTCGAGCCTAGACAAGCCGCTTCGACGTATTCGGACAGCAGGTTGTCTAGGAATTTCAAGGGTTAGTCAGGCCCCTTGAACAGAGCTGGTGGCGGATGAACCGAAAGGCCAACGGCAGCGCTCAATTCCGTAGTGGATGCTGATGGTCCCGTGTCCTAGGGGCATCTAATAAATTGGAGATGGGCCTCCAGGTTGGGGGTTGTGCTTTGGGTGAACTACACAATCATGGAAAAATCTAACGGTTACGAAGCAACCAATAGCCTCGGAAAGGACTGATTTTATTGTTGACGACACGGCTAAACGAAAAAAGGACAACGACGTTCGTATTTGCACCTGGAATGTGAGAACATTAAACAGGAGAGGTGCAAGCGAACAACTAGCGGAAGCCCTAAACTGCTACAAAGCAGACATTACTGAAATCCAGGAAATACGATAGGATGGGCCGGGCAAGAAGAGGATGAAAAACTGTTACATCTACTACGGACCATGTTATAGTGAGCAGAACCAGCGACTATTCGGATGCGGATTTGTTATAAGTGCCAGACTTGGGCAAGAAGTCTTTTGTTTTCGAGACATTAGCGAACGCATTGTAACGATCCGCATCAAGGCCAAATTCACCAACATAAGCCTTATATGCGCTCACGCCCGAACGGAGGAAAAGATGATATAGCTACGGACTGCTTCTATGGGCACCTTCACAAAACCTATGAGCGACTACCGAAGTACGATGTTAAAATCGTGCTGGGAAATTTTAACGCAAAGGTAGGAAGAGAAGACATCTTTAGCAGTAGTGGCGGAAACCATAGCCTACACGACAACACGTCTGGTAACGGACTTAGGCTAATTGACTTCGTTACGGAACGAAATGCCACTATAGCCAGCACACGGTTTCTTCACCTCGATATCCATAAGGGGACATGGCGGTCTCCAGATCAACGAACGGTCAATCAAATTGATCACATAGCGATAGACAAACACCACGCATTCAGTATTTTGGATGTTGGAACATTCCGAGGAGCTAACATCGACTCGGACCACTAACTTGTTGCAGCCAAGGTTAGAATGCGGATATCCAATACGCCACAACAATCCAGAGATACTGTAAAAAAAATTAAATGTCGAAAGACTGCAATCGCAAGATATCGCCAAGAACTATGGCAACGATGCCAACAAGCCATTAGATCAGCCGCAACTGATGTGCTAGGTTTCTCGCGCCCACCATCAAGAAACCCCTGGTTTGATGAGGAATGCCGATTGATGCTCGCAGCCAAGAACGAGGCCTACAAGGCTAAGCTGCAGGTGAAGACGAGAGCTGTCGTTGAGCTCTATAGGCAGAGAAGAAGGGAAGAACACCGGCGGAAAAGCACCGGAAGTGCCACTCCAGGAAAGATGTTCGCAAGTTTTACCAAAATGTAAAACGTCAAACCCAAGGATGCAAGGCTCGAACAGAATCCTGTCGAGATGAGACAATGTCTATGCTGAGGATATGGAAGAACCACTTCTGCAGACTGTTAAACGGCGATGACGAACAACATTCTGTTGTCGAACGACCCATTCAATATTGACAACGACAGCCAAAACTGCCTACCACCCGGCCTTAGTGAAGTGAGGATAGCAAAATCCAAGCTCAAGCTTAATAAGGCTGCCGGAAATGAACGCCTTCTTGCCAAGCTTTAAAATACCGGCAGAGATGACTTGTTAAGAAACATCCACCAACTCATAAGCCAAATATGGTCGAAACAAAGTATGCCTGAAGAATGGAACCTCAGCTTTGTTTGCCCGATCCACAAAAAGAAGACCCTCTAAGCTGCGCCAACTACAGAGGCATAAGTCACCTCAACATCGCATACAAAATTCCATCTGCGTAATATGTGAACGCCTGAAATCATTTACCAACAACCTGTTCTGCCCTTATCAGTGTGGTTTTAGGCCAGGAAAGCCCACAACCGATCAAATCTTCATACTTCTGCAGATCCTAGAAAAAAACCAAGAAGTCCAAATCGATACCGACCACGATTTCAAAGCGGCATACGGCAGCATTTATAGAGACGAACTATACAGAGCCACCTCTAGTTATGTTATACCGCCCAAACTCTTCCGATTGTGTAGGGTGACGATGGAGAATTCTCGCAGCTCCATCAGGGTCGGAAACGACCTCACCAAGGCGATGCGCTGTCATGTGACTTCTTCAATCTGATTCTTGAGAGGATTGTGCAAAACTCACGAGCCAACACCAGAGGCAGAGTTTTCCAAAAATCTTTACAACTACAAGCATACGCCGACGATATTGACATCATTGGTAGGACCCAACGTGATGTAATAGCCATGTCTGCTATTATAGAGAAGGAAGCGGCAAAACCGGGCTTAGCAGTAAATGAGGGCAAGATGAAGTATATGCTGTCAACACAAAAGGACACACAACATCGACGAACTCGACAGAACGTCACCATTGACAGATATAACTTTGAGGTAGTACGGGACTTTATCTATCTCGGTTCCGCTATTAACTCTGACAACAACATCTCGTCAGAAATTAAACGAAGAATTACTCTTGCCAACCGCTGTTTCTTCGGGCTAAGAAGGCAATTCAGTAGTAAAGCCCTCACTCGAACTACTAAGGAGATCTTATATAAGACCCTGATCATCCCAGTCCTGCTCTACGGTGCTGAAGCATGGACCGTCTCAAAAGCGGATGAAGAAATCCTTGGTCGACTTGAGAGGAAGAACTATACGCGACATACATTACAGCGACATGCCTCTGGTCGAAAAACTCCGCATTGGAATTTTAAGATGGCTAGGACATGTAGAACGAATGGACACGAATACTCCGGCTCGCAGAGTATTCGATTCCAAGCCAGCCGTCGGACGCAGTAGAGGAAGACCTCGCCTTAAGTGAAGCAGACAACCGAGCCCAACCAACTTGGAGTGCGCAACTGGAGGCAGTTAGCTAAAGACCGGGCTAATTAGAGAGACATGGTGGTTGAGGCCCAGGTTCATTCCGAACTGTAGCGCCACTTAAGTCCAGACCCGATTCAGTTGAATTCCGAAATAAACGTTCGTATAATCAGACTTCGAAATTTATCATCTTTAGCATTAATAATCAAAATGCACACACCACTCGTTTTTCGTTTTTTTTTTTTGTAAACGCAACAGCTTTTCAAAACAGTCAAATCCAAAGTTGAGACTGACATAATTGTGTCATCGGCCACAAATATCCCAGCAAATTTGAACTTTCAAACCGAGAGTTGAACTTGTGAAACATTTTTTTCAATTTTTCCGAGTTGAAATCAACTTCGAAGTAAGCCAACTTGGAAGTTTTCAGGAAGTTGTTGAGCAATTATAAATAAAACGGCCCTAAAACTGATATGGATTCGCAAATTCTACAGGATAATAAAGTGGTAGTAATAACAACTGGGTTGGGGCCGCCCAGAGCAGACCCAACTTATGCCGCCTCTAGTAATTTTATCACACACTAAAACAAAATTAAAAATGTTGTCTGCGGGTTCTAACCAGTTGTATGGGGTTTTTCAACAGGGACGCTACAAATCTTAAACGACAGGGACAACAAACGACGCCTTATTTCTTGCCGCTCTTTTGACATATCTCTTCCGTAAGGTTTGCCATTTCATGATGGAAAGTTATACGATCCAACAACGAGTCGAAATTATTAAAATTTACAACCGAAATTCGGAGTCAGTGGCCTAAACGTTAAGAGCACTATGTCCAATTTATGGTCGTCATAATCGTCCTAGCAGATCAACATTTGAGCGTCTAGTGGAAAAATTTGAATCCACAGGCACAGTACAAAATGTTCCCGTGTCAGTGAGACAAAGAAGTGCCCGTAGTATCGAGAATATTGCTGCCGCTGAGGCTTCAGTCCAAATGTGTCTCTCACACGTCATTCTCAAGCGCTGGGTATCTCTGTGACGTCGTTGTGGCAAATTTTGCGAAAAGATCTTGGCCTACATCCTTACAAGATTAAATTGACGCAAGAACTGAAGCCGCTTGACCACCAGAAGAGTCGTATGTTCGTGAATCGGGCTGAGCAACGTCATTGGGCCGTACTTTTTCTGTGATGATCAAGACCGGCACGTTACTGTGAATGGGAATCGCTACCGTTCAATGATAACCGAATATTCGTGCGATTTGACGCCGTTAGACTATTAACTGTGGGGCTACGTCAAGTCTGTGGTCTATGCCAAGCCACACAGCGAATGCCACAATCAATTTATTGGAAACCAAGTTTTGAGAACGTGTTATCTCACGAAATGGTCCAGTCGCTTGGCCGCCTCGGTCGTGCGATTTGACGCCGTTAGACTATTAACTGTGGGGCTACGTCAAGTCTGTGGTCTATGCCAAGCCACACAGCGAATGCCACAATCAATTTATTGGAAACCAAGTTTGGAGAACGTGTTCTCTCACGAAATGGTACAGTCGCTTGGCCGCCTCGGTCGTGCGATTTGACGCCGTTAGACTATTTCCTGTGGGGCTACCTCAAGTCTATGGTCTTTGCCAACAAGCCAGCGACGATTGATGAACTTCGTACGAATATCGAACGTGAAATTGCAGCAGTATCGGCCGATTTATGCTTGAAAACCGTGGAAAATTGGGTTCAGCGTCCGGACTTCTGCAAGCGTGCCCGTGGTGGATATCAACTGTTGTAGCGCTCTTATTGATAAACCCCTGACGCCTACACATATAGGTGCCATTCATTTATATACATTTTTTATGAAAATGTTATCTATCTCAACATAGTATAAAATAAAATACGTCTTGTTGGAACCACATATTGCCCAAGTCATGGCCGACCCCCGTCATCGCTCCGAAATGACTGTAGGTATCTCCCCTTTGGCATCTTCAAAAAAAAAACGGACGGATGACAACTTTCGACCAACGAGCGCACCAGAAAGTCACATTTGCTGGATGCATTGGCACGTCTTCGATTTGGAAATGGTCAGCAATGGGCTTTAATTGTTGCGTAATTTGATTTTTATCAGGATGGAGATCAATTTGGCAAAATATATCATAGTGAGGTGTTCGACATGTTCGATTTCTGCGAACGCCGGGAATCCGATAAAGTCGAATGATCAGCAACACTTTAAATTGCAGCAGCAATATTTTCTACTGAGCGTCAAATATCCACAGTCCCTGCGACAACAGTAAAGCTTCCATTATTTTCACCCTCACAATTTTACCGATTGTTGGTATTACCGATTACCGTTTGCTGGATTTGACGACAATAATCATCAGGTAATGAGATATAAATGGCTACGTTTGATTTACCACTTTTGTAGTATTTTTTTCATAATTTTAATGCGTTGCTCGATTGTTAAGCGATACACTATCGTAAATGGCAAACATTCAACTATCACTTTGATCCTTCAAATGATAGCTGAGTTTGACAGGTGTCGACTGCCAGCGCTACCAACTTGAAACCACAAAATGATTGACCCAATACCATGTAGATATGTCAATAAACTTGGTAAAGTTTTTATTCGAAATGTTGTCAACTTATCTTAGCGGATAAAGTTTTCTTAGATCAGGATATCAAAGGTACGGGCTGCAATTAGCTTGTGGCGGCTTCTGCTTCACAGTAAGTAATCGAAGACTGTGAAGCCCCACGGGGCTTTTTTTCTTTTCCAAATGGAAATTAACTCCGCCAGTACAAAGCAAGTTTTTTGTATGCAAATTTTGAAAGAGAGTTAGTGGTCATTCTGTCCCCTGCAACCCCCCTGATTGGGCTCACTGTTGGATTTGGAATGTGTTCGAGTTTGGATGAATACTTACTTACTTACTTCAGTGGCGCTTCAGTCCGGAATGAACCTGGGCCTCAACCAACATGCCTCCCCAATTAGCCCGGTCCTCAGCTAACTTCCTCCAGTTGCGCACTCCAAGTTGGTTGAGGTCGGTTTGTACTAGTGCTTGCCACTTAAAGCGAGATCTTACTCTACTGCGTCCGACGTCTCGCTGGGAATCAAAGACTCTGTGAGCGGGAGTATTGGTGTCCATTCGTTTCATATCTCCTAGCCATCATAAGGTGCATGTCGTTGTACATCTCGTATAGTTCTTGGTTGAATATTCGTCTCCATAGCTGTCAACGCAAACGGGACTGAATCATTTTGGAAGAATTTTCAGTTCAAATCGAGCAAGCATTTCTTATCTTCTTTTAATGTGGTCCATCCTTCAGCGCCGTAGAGCAGGACTGGGATGATCAGGGTCTTAAATAGGATCTCCTTAGTAGTTCGTTTTAGGGCTTTACTACTAATTTGCCTTCTTAGCCCAACGAAACAGCGGTTGGCAAGGTAATTCTTCTATTAATTGCTGAAGAGATGTTCTTGTCAGAGTTGAGAGCGGAGCAGAGGTAGCCAAAGTCTCGTACTACCTCTAAGTTGTATCTATCAATGTTGACATTCTGTCCGATTCGTCGATGTTGTGTGTCCTTTAGAAAGCTCGGCTATGACATCACGTTGGGTCCGACCTACCAATGATGTCAATATCGTCGGCGTATGCTGGTAGTTGTACAGATTTTTGGTGTTGGCTAGTGAGTTTTGCACAATCCTCTCAAGAATCAGATTGAAGAAGTCACATGACAGCGCATCGCCTTGCCTAAATCCTTTTTTGGTATCGAATGTGTCAGTGAGGTCGTTTCCGACCCTGATGGAGCAGCGAGAATTCTCTATCGTCTTCCTAGACAAACGGACGAGTTTGGAGTCCTCTCCCGCATCCGACGCCTAGCTGGGAATCGAAGACTCTGACAGCCTGAGTATTGGTGTTCATTAGTTCTACTTGTCATAGCCACCTTAGACGTCCAATGCGAAGTTTTTTGACTAGTGGTAGTCGGTGTACAGCTCGTAAAGTTTTTGGTTGAATCTTCGTCTCCATAGCCCGTCAATGCTAACCGGACCGAAGATTTTCGAAGAATTTTCCTGTCGAATCGACCAAGGATTTCTTCATATGCTTTTGATACGGTCTATGCTGCAGCGCCGTAGAGTAGGACTGGGATGATCAGAGTAATTAGCGGAACCAAGGTGGACAAAATCTCGTACTACCTCAAAGTTATATCTGACGTTCTGTCCAATTCGTCGATGTTGTGTGTCCTTTCGTGTTGACAGCTATACGTGGTCTTGCCCTCATTTACTGCTAAGCCCATTTTTGCCACTTCCTTCTCTATACTAGCAAACGTGGCTATGACATCACGTTGGGTCCTACCAATGATGTCAATATCGTCGGCGTATGCTAGTAGTTGTACAGATTTTTTTGGAAAATTGTGCCTCTGGGGTTGGCTGGTGAGTTTTGCACAATCCTCTCAAGACAGCGCATCGCCTTGCCTAAATTCTTTTTTGGTATCGAATGTGTCGGTTAGGACGTTCCCGACCCTGATGGAGCAGCGAGAATTCTCCATCGTTATCCAACAGAGATGGACGAGTCTGGGCGGTATACCAAAACAAGATATGGCTCTGTATATTTCGTCCCTATAAATGCAGTCGTATGCGGCTTTGAAATCGATGAATAGGTGGTGGGTGTCTATTTGGATTTCTTGGGTTTTTTCCAACATCTACCGAAGTGTTAAAATTTAATCGGTTTTGTACTTTTCTGGCCAAAAACCACTCTGATAAGGGCCGATCAGGTTGTTGGTAAACGGTTTCAGGCGCTCACATGTTACGGCAGATAGAGTCTTGTAGGAGATGTGGAGAAGACTTAGCCTGATGATGTTGCAGTTCAGAGGGTCTCCATTTTTGTGGTCTGAATGATTGCAAAAGGAAATAAACTCCTAAAACGAAAGGCATTAGCAGACGTAAAGCTTATTTCCGCGGGGGTTATTACCCTGCATCATAAGAACTACACTCTACGTACCCAGTTTACCTACACGATGGTCAACGATGAGCATTTCAAAAGTAACGTGATAAGTACCCAGGGTTGTCATTTCTGTTAAAAGGAAGCAGCTTTTAATATATTTTGTTGTTACAACTTACTTACTGTGAATTGCAGCCCTTAGCAAAGTACCGCTCGGGACCTGTGGCCCCTTTCCCCCACCCCCCTTCCCAACTTAACACCAATGATTCCTACCATTAAGAAAGATTTTGCAGACACGTGCGCATTTTCATGACGGTAACTGATTTTACAGATGACACAACTCCACTACTTCCTGACTTATGATTGTTAACACATTGATTGCTAAGCTGTTTTGTTATTTGGGGTCGACCCAGGCCAAAGTATTTTGACTGGAAGAAAAAATCATGAAAATCTACTCACTGAAATACTCCCAAAAATTATCCTAGGGCCATGTTGGGAACACCAAAATGTTCGACATAGGCCACAGAATCCAAAACCCATACAAAATCCCATATACTGTCGCACAAAAATGACGTTTGACATGGCCATGAGCTGAATGAAGTCTTATGTGTCGCTGAAGTGCAATATGTCGCACGAAAATTCGCGAGTGGCCCCCCCTCCCCCCGAGTGAAATATTGTGTGTCGGGCGCAAACATGTGACATGGCAGTCAAAGAGTTAAAATAACATATCAGGACATACTTATCCATGTGTGGTGTTTTTTTTTTGGGCGCACATATGAATTGCCTTGCAAGATCATGAGCTGCGTGCTTTCCTAGCACATCCGAATTTTCGTTTTCTTCAGGTTAAGAGTCAGCTTAAGCAGATTGCAGAAGTGGCTGACCTATAGACTGTTGGAGTAATCTTCAGCACTAACTCCTTTATATAGGGATAACTCCTAACTCCTTCATAAATGGATAAGGATTCATCGTAAAGGCTACTAGCAGTTTTCAATCGTGAGACCATAAGATCGTTTTAAGCTGATTCGGGTTAAACTTGTCCGATTGTCGAGCAGGCAAGGAGAATAAACGCTCGCACACTACCGCAATTCAAGACTAGCAACAAAGAGTTCCCTGACTTATCTCTGTTAAAAATTTCCCAGTCCCTTATTCTTCTTTTTGATATCATATGACGATCAAACCTGAAAACAGATCGACATATCATGGTTATGTTGCCCATCTCGAGTCAGCTACCCTGACCATATTTTGTATCTTTTTTTAAAAATTACACCGAAAAAGTGCAGATTCCAACTCGTGCTCCAATTTTCGTCCAACAAATACTGCCCTCGCAATCTATCGCGTGTTCTCCCTCTTCGGTAACAATTCAATTGTTCTTCCTAATCTCTTCGACAACAACAATTGACTTTTCCCCAGTGAGTAAGTAGGTCCTCCGAACATCGACAACCCACCTACCGATGCAAGCCAACTCTCCATAGACCAGCTGATTATCATTATGCCAGGGTGCGCGCTGCACCAAACAGTAGCCTGGTCTACTTAACCCGAAACAATAGATGCCCTAGCCAGCACACAAATGCCATTGTTACCACCGTATACAACCGACGACGCGGCATTGAAGGGAACTCCTGTCATTGTCATCCACATCGTTTCGGAATCATCTTCGACTGCGGCCAACGTTATTTACCTTATTACAGCCTATTGGAGGGATATCTGCGATCTCCTCACGCTGCGCCAGCCTCTCAGGAATATGAAATTCGGACTGAAATGGCCACATAAAGCAGGAATTGACATATTTTCTATCATCTCGCTAATTGGTCGTTCAGACTCGGTCTCTGCGGACGGAGTATGATATGTGTGTGCGCGCATCTTTCTGCACCCCCAGAGCACGCCATGCCGTCACCAGAATTCCAGCCCGAATCTCGATGAGATAAAGCCCAACGCTGGCATTGGGAGGGGAACTACATCGCGTACGTAGTCATGTCATGTAATGCCATCATCCGATGGCAGGCAGCACAGCCTTCTATGTTAGGTTATGTTATTATTGCGGGCCACTGAGGTTATGTTATGCACATTGGCCAATTATTATAATGATTGAGGCCTTGGAGACTTTATCAAATCGAAATATTGATTTATTGATTATCCGTGAGTGCCTGTTTGTTGCACGGGACGCATTCTGACGGCGTATATGTCTGTGTGTGTGTGTGTTTTGTTCCCTTTATTTATTGCCGCGAATTTAATTTTGCAATTCATTCATTCGGGGCCCAATTATGTGACAGACAAACGGACGGGCTGTGGCAATTCTACGAATTGGACACAAAATTGCTTACATTTACATTTTACCGATCTAAGCCAATTACTCAGCGAAGTCAGTGTGTGTCCCGATTGCGCAGACATAATGCGACTTTTATTTAAAAAAAAAATGGAGTCCGCCTGCTGCCTGTTGCGCTCCTGCATTCAAATTGTCACCAGGGGCAAATATAGAAATAATAATGGAAAATAAATAAAACGCTGATTTGTACGCCTTGCCAGGCTCCTGGAAGCCAATTACCCGTTATTATAAACTATTTTACCTGTCGCGGCGCGATGGCATCGTGCGGAAAGATCTTGAGTCAACAACGGAGCGAAGCAAAGCAACGCAGTACACAGGAGCAAGTAGCCCCTTGGGGGGCATTCGGATGAAATTTAAATCGCGAATAAATGTGGCACCTAGGTACTGCTGCAGAGTGCACGCGTACTCTCCAGAGAGATGGAATCCTTTTATCACCTCGCTACCATCTTTAATTGTTAGCACAATGTTGGCCATTCTTCTGCCATGTTGTTGGCAGTTGTTGTCACCTTGATGTTTTTTTTTTTTTTTTTTTCTGTGTGTGTATCAGTGTGTCCTGAGGATGGTGGAGTATGTCTAGTCCATGGTGCGACTGTTAATGCGATTATTAAATATGCACAAGGGGCTCAATGTTTTATGTTCGACTTTAGATCGCGTATACGGCGTAACTGGTGGCCAAACAATGGTTAAATGGGAACTGCAGCTTGGAGGGTTTTGGAACGGTTTGTGTATCTTTGAATTACGGCTGTAATAAGTGTTCATTTTACGGGAATCGGACAAAGACCATTTCAGGTATGTTATATGTATATATGGGATGGTTGTGATGACGATAATGGACGATGTTAGCGGTTGACAGTTTTCTCCCACAAATGCGAAACGCTTGCAGTAATTGGTCGTTTTACAAGACATTTGATTTCGATGTGGAGATACCTTTGAGCGGTAGAGAGAGACATTTTTGTTTTGAAATCATTTTTCGCATTTTCGCATAAAACGCGTGGCACAATATTCAGAAAATGTGTGCAGACTTCACATTTTCTGAATATTGTGCCATTAAGATAAAATGAGGCAAGCGCCTCGGAAATTGCTTTTCCGAAAGAGCGGTTCCTAAGTTCGACTGGTCAAAGTTGAGTATAGCACGACATAACCGATTACATACTTACTTAAGTGGCGCTACAGCCCGGAATGAACCTGGGCCTCAACCAACGTGCCTCTCCCATTAGCCCGATCCTTAGCTAACTGCCTCCAGTTGCGCACTCCAAGTTGGTTGAGGTCGGTTTCTACTTGTGCGCGCCACTTAAGGCGAGGTCTTTCTCTACTGCGTCCGACGTCTCCATTTTTGTGGATCGGGCAAACGATGCTGAGGTTCCATTCTTTAGGCATACTTTCTTCCGACCAGATTCGGCTTATGAGTTGGTGGATGTTACTTACCAAGTCATCTCCGCCGGCTTTATAAAGCTCGGCGGTAAGGCCGTCATTTCCGGCAGCCTTATTAAGCTTCAGTTTAGATATTGATATCCTCACTTCACACAGGTCGGGTGGTTGTCAGTTTTCGCTGTCGTTGCCAATATTGAAAGGTTCGACCTGCCTGACAGCGGAATGTTGTTCGTCATCGCCGTTTCACAGTCAGCAGAAATGGTTCTTCCATATCCTTAGCATCGACTGTGTCTCAACTACGATATTTCCTTATTCATCTCGACAAGATTCTGTTCGAGCCTTGTATCCTTGGCTTTGACGTTTTATACTTTGGTAAAACTTGAGAACATCTTTCCTGGAGTGACACCTCTCTATATCCTCGATTGCGCGCTTTTCTTCCTCTTTTTTCTTCTTTCTGAAAAGCCGGTGTTCTTCCCTTCTTCTCTGCCTATAGAGCTCAACGGGAGCTCTCGTCTTCACCTGCAGCTTAGCCTTGTAGGCCTCGTTCTTGGCTGCGAGCATCTGTCGGCATTCCTCATCAAACCGGGGGTTTCTTGCTGGTGGGCGTGAGAAACCTAGCACATCAGTTGCGGCTGATCTAATGGCTTGTTGGCATCGTTGCTATAATTCTTCGACATCCGATGCTGGTGGTATGGTGTTAATCGAGAGGTTTAGGGATACGCGTTGCGCGAAGGTCTTGGCGGTCTCTCGCGATTGCAGTCTTTCGACATTAAATTTTTTTTACAGTATTTCTGGATTGTTGTGGCGTAGTGGATATCCGCATTCTATCCTTGGCTGCAACAAGGTTGTGGTCAAAGTCGATGTTAGCTCCTCGGAATGTTCGGACATCCAAAATACTGGATGCGTGGCGCTTTTCTATCGCTATGCGATCAATTTTGATTGACCGTTCGTTGATCTGGAGACCGCCATGTCCCCTTATGGATATCGAGGTGAGGAAACCTTGTGCTGGCTATAGTGGCATTTCGTTCCGTAGCGAAGTTAATTAGCCTAAGTCCGTTACCAGACGTGTTGTCGTGTAGGCTATGGTTCCCGACAATACTGCTAAAGATGTGTTCTCTTCCAACCTTTGCGTTATAATCTCCCAGCACGATTTTAACATCGTTCTTCGGTAGTCGCTCATAGGTTTTGTCAAGGAGCTAATAGAAGCAGTCCTTAGCTATATCATCTTTTTCCTCCGTTGGGGCGTGAGCGCATATAAGGCTTATGTTGGCGAATTTGGCCTTGATGCGGATCGTTACAATTCGTTCGCTAATGTCTTCGAAACATAAGACTTCTTGCCTAAGTCTGGCACTTATAACAAATCCGCATCCGAATAGTTGCTGTTTCTGCTCACTACTACACGGTCCATATTAGATGTCGCAGTTTTTCATCCTCTTTTTATTCGGCCCATCCCATCGTTTTTCCTGGATGGCAGTAATGTCTGCTTTGTAGAAGTTTAGGGCTTCCGCTACCTGTTCGCTTGCACCTCTCCTGTTTAATGTTCTCACATTCCAGGCGCAGATACAAACGTCGTTGCCCTCTTTTTGTTTAGCCGTGTCGGCAGCAATAAAATCAGTCCTTTCCGAGGCCATTGGTTTCATCGTAACAATGGTTTTTTTTATATGGGTGTTTAGATAACCCAAAGCATAAACCCCAACCTGGAGGGCCAGTTCCAATTTATTAGAAACCCCTAGGACACGGGGCCATTAGTATCCACTACGGGATTGAACGCTGCTGTTGGACTTTCGGTTCATCCGCCACAATCTCTGTTCAAGGGGCCTGACTAACCCTTGAAATTCCTAGACAACCTGTTGTCAGAATAAGCAGCTTGTCTAGGTTAGCCTATGACAGCAGGCCGGGTATTCATTCCGTGCCATTCTGACCTTGCTGTTCATAGTGTTGCTGTTTATCGGCGTGTTATCAACTATCGCGCTCATAGTTTAGCAAGTCAATTCCGGTTGGATGAGACCAGTACCCGATGGTTTCCACTTGGAGGTAAAAAATAAGCACTTGGTGTGTAGTCAGAGTTACAACCACTGGGCATTGCCAAGTTAAAGCCAATCAGAGTCTACCCTCGTTCTACAACACCCAACCATCGTATCATCGCAGTACGTCATCTGTATGGCTTTATAATCTTTGGTATTACTCACCTCATCTGCTCCTCTCCCGCTCTCTCAGAAAAGAGAACACTCCATCTGGGAAACTTCTTCTTTGATAAACTGGGTGAGCTGACTAATATCGATGTCAGAAACCTCCTACGCTATATAGTCAGGTCTGAATGATTCACCTTTTCTGTTCTTGTGCAGCTCTCTCAGAGAAGAGAAAACTCCGTCTGGGAAACTTCTTCCTTGATAATCTTAGTGAGCTGGCTAACATCAATGTCAAAAAACTCCTAAGCTATATAGTCAGTTCTGAATGGTTCAATAAGGTGTACGAACATATGAAATGTCGACAGATCCCTGTGGTACCACAGCGGACGTTTATGGTATATGTATGCACGCGCATCGCATGCACCCACTACAACCTAACCTAACCTAGGGTAAATGCAGCAGCTTATAACTTCTGCTTCAATTATTTGAATTGACGGATCGACCTTCTGCCACCTTTAACTCAACATGTTTGCTTTCTCATATCTAGCTGAATTTGTCTTTTCTTGCGTCATCTGGTAAACCTCTCTAGACCCACACCATCAGAATATTTCCATTTCTCGGAAGTCACTCTACGTTTGCACAATTCCACCCATAATTCGTTCCCATACCCTAGCCACCATCGAAATTAAGCTAAATGGCAATTTCCAAACGCCCGCCCAGGTGTGCCTTTATCTATGCCATTGCCTCTGTCTCAAGACAAGTCTTATTTGTGTTCCCCTCGTGCAACAAATTAATCACGTTTCCATCAAAAACCTACCAACGAAAAACAAAATACATTTCCAAAATGTAGATTTAATTGATTAAATTATCTCCAGCGATCGTTAGCGCTGCACCAATAGATCTTCCACATGAAAACCAAACACCAGAGGATACAGAATCAGAGTCGAACTCCTGACTCTCGATTTAGCTGTCTAATTGCTAGAAAAACGCCCACAATCTCACACAACAACAAAAAACTGTCGAAACTTCAATTTATTGGATTTCGATGCGGATTCGACTATGAGACCTGAGAAATCTAAAATTCCAATGAGTTTGAAAATTGAAAACGATGTTTCCGCAGATCGACGTTTCGGTTACGGGCTTTTTCATTAACACTACGCGCATACGTGAGTATTGGTGTACGTTGACCATAGTCCGCGCGTATACCAGATTTAATTAGCCACCAAAGTTGTTAATTATGGCATCCAATTAGGCTGGATCTTGATCTTTGGAAATTTACGATCGTTATTTGCTTTTAATCACACGATCCCTTTCGTGAATGAAAGTTTATTCTCATCTGTAGGCTGCTGGCACTGATTAATTAATTAATTCGTAAGGCTGCAACGGACCAAGGGAAGGCGATTAAACATGTCGAATGGTTGAATATTTGGTAGACATTTTGTGATCTTTTTCTCGTCTTGTGTTGGGTAGTTTATAAGGTTGCGATGCATTTATATGCATGTTCGTCACAAACGAGCGATATTGAAATTCTTTGGCTTCTTGTATTCGAGATTGATATCGCGTTTTTTTTTTTTTTTTTCTTGGGACGTTTTCAATTCAATAAAATCAGATTTATTGGACATAAATAACCGACTGAATTGACTGCGCCACTGTTGTCATTTTTTTTTTTCTAGTTCAGGTAACTCTGGCAGAAGTATGTTAATTCAGTGGGCCAATCGATTGGGGTTAGGAACTCTTTTTTTTTATGCTCTAACTTTGATGCGAGTTAGGTAGTTCCTGAGTTATAGTGTGGTGGGAATTGTGTAGTTAAACGATTTTTATATCAAAACCGGGTTTTCGTCGAGTCAAGACCCTGATCATTACTGGGGATCAGGTAAGCTAATATGGTAGACATTCCGACAACATCACTGTAGTATATCGAGTGGCGGTTTTAGAACAAATTTTTGGGTTCTTCGTTGTTTTGAGAGAAAGCATGGTTGTACCGTTTTTCATCCCTGTAAGAGCATCTAACCCATGAATGCAATTAACATCAAAAGATAAGCTAATCACTGGATAACGGTTTTTCTACAACATATACTCACGCAAAATGTCAACAAATAGTCACAGATAAGCTAGTCAACATTTTCAATACGGCGATATTTTTCTTTGAACACCAACATATATTAAACCGTTTTCGAAAAGCTCCCACATTTCGGAGAAATTAAAATTAGGATGGATTTGCATGCATATCACTAGAGATGAGAAAGCCTTGAAACAAACAATGACTGCGTTCAGGATTTCAATATTAGCGACGGCATGCAGCAAAAACTACCAATCACCTGACATCGGAGAAACGCCTCAACCCACTCCAGATTCTGTTTTAGATCCATCAGTTTAGATGTGAATCGAGCTATTGGTTCCGATGGAACCCGAACTGGGAATGGTTGTCCTGAAATGATGCTCAAAACTGAGTTGGGTAGTGGTGTGGTCGGTGTTTTCTGTAATGCTAAGGTTATTCAGAATCTTTGTGTGAACACTTTGACTGGGCGTCCAATGTGACGAGGCTCCCAGTGTCACAGCTGCACAAGCTGCGGCCTGTTTGCCGTAGATATCTAGGCAGGGGAACTAGATGCAAGGTAGCATTAAGGGCTACGGAGGGTGGTGATTTTTAGAGCTCCGCTAATGCACATGCAAGCTGATCTGTGAACTTTACATAGTATGTTGCGGTTGTAGGCTGTTTGTAAAGCCATCTAACAGACAAGGACACCATATAGGAAAATGCGTCTAATGATAGACACTAAAGCCAGAAAGTGATATGTCGTTGCATACCCAATTCCTTTCCGATTGGCTTTTTACAAGAGTATATGGCTACGGTGACTTTCTTGGATGTTGGCTTTCCAGCTCAATTTCTAAACCCGACCCAGCTATTTGGCTGATTTTACAGACATAAGATTTTAGCCATTAAGTTTGGGAGGCCAATGTGCGGGACTTTGTATTTCCTGCTGAAAAGGACCATTTCGGTTTTTTGAGGGTTTTAGCCGAGTCTACATCTGGCGGCACATAATGAGAGTACAGGAAGACCATTTTGTAATAGTTCTCTAAGGATTTTAAGGTATTTCCCTCATACATCTATTGCCACGTCAGCCGCGGTTGCGTTGTCCATACACACCTCAGCAAAATGGGATAGCCGAACGTGCAAATCGCAAAGCAACTGAGATGGCATTTTCCTTGCTTATTCAAGCTCGTCAGCCTAAATTCCTGTGGGCAGAACTAGTGAACACATCCGCTTACATAAGAAAGTGATGTCCAACAACATCTAATCGTAACTATAAATCTTCCGAAGAAGAAAAAAGAAGAAAACAATTCTGCACTGTAAACTATCAAGGATGTCTTTATCCGCGTTAGTGGTGTTAATAAGAGCTTAATAAGGATCTATTGAGTAGTTTCTTTGAGGGCTTTTTTTTTTTATTAAATTGCCTACTTAGCTTGAAGAAACCGCTGTTGAAAAGTGCAGTTTTTTATTCAATTTCTGGCTAGATTTCGTTACTAGAGTTAAGAGCGGAGCCGATGTTGAATATGTGCCCTACAGACTTATGTATCGATGTTGCGTATCCTTTCTTCTTGCGAACATTCACTTGGTCTTACTCGTAGTTAAAACCGTTTTGCCGCTTCCTTCTTCATACTAGCGAACGTGGGTCTGACATCTTGACGAGTCTCCGAAAAGATGTCAGTATGATATAGATATATAGATATATATATATAGATATATATGCACTTTTTACAACAGAGCTCGGAAAACTTTTCGAATCTCTAAGACTGAACTCAGTGGAGAACTTTTATCTTTTGGCCGGAGATTTAAATGCCAAACACGAAGATTGGGAAATCAATTACAAAATCCTCGGGGTAACCATCTATACAATTGGATGGTCCACTACAATGTTGAATATAGGATCGACATTTTCGCCACAGATAGGCCATCGTTTCCGAGAAGCGGTGCTTTCCTGGGTCTTTTACTGCGAGACACAAGACTGACAGTTACTAACAGAGTAGGTCAACACCCGCGAAACTGTTTACGGATGATTGACTACGACAGTGATCACTGCGGACTCGCCGCCGTAATACAGCTTCCGAACGAGCTTGTGGTGCTGGAGGAGTATGTGCCTGTGCATTCTTACAACTACGGTAAGATGCGCTGGCCTCGCTTCACCAACGCCTTATCAAGAGAACTACGTTCGAGGGCCATTTCACCACCGAACAACAGAAAACCAACAAACAACGAAATCGACGAATACTTACAACAAATGAACGAAACGATTCAACGAACAATGAACAGGACGATACCGAAATACAAAGAACATGACATAACGTCTACGTACGGAAACGCGACCATTGACGCACTACACAGACAAAAAAGTGGACTTCTGACAAGACTTAAACTCTTGTACAGACGACTGACAAACCCACGCGACCCGGAGATTAGAACACTGAAGGCGTCGATCAAAAACATCAACCAATTGATCAAGGAGAACTATCGGTTGTCCATTAATTTGTTTTTGAATAACAGAATTCGGGCCTTAAATTCCAGCGTCCCGAGTATGTTTCCACAAATCAATAAGATCTTTAGGAGGAAAGGTCATAACGACCTTCCGTGTATTAAGCTCCAACGAACAACAACTTTTGACAGGCAGGAATTGATCGTGGGGAACCCGTCTTCGGCGACGATTTCCATGTGATTGAAGATCCTCAGGAGAAAGTGGAGGCAGTGGAGGCTATCTTTCAGGAAGTGTATAAGGTGAATGATAGCATTCGCCCGAACCGCGTCCTGGAAAACAATGCCCTGCTCCATCATTTCTATCTCCGAAACGACATAACTCAATGGCGATCTGAGAACCGTGGTTTCACCCGGTTTGATGACGAAAACTTGGCAAACGCCATAGTCGCCGAGCGAAGTGGGTCTGTCTCCTGTTAATCTCGAAGGTGGACCTCTAGATCATCTTCGATTTCATAAAGAAAAAGAAGTCAGCGGGAGTCGATGGTATATCCAACATTTTACTGCAACATTTACCCCCTGAAGCTGTGGACATTTACGCCACGCTGTTCAACAACGCCCTGAATAATGCATTATCCAGTACGTTGGAAGACAGCGGTGGTTCATCCTCTCCCGAAAAAGGGAAAGGACAACTCCAATCCGGCGAATTTCCGGTCGATAAGTCTCCTTCCGAACATTAGCAAGGTTTTCGAAAAGATTCTCAATCGAGCACTGTTCAAGTGGTCTAAGGACAATAATATTATACCAGAGAACCAGTTTGGTTCAAGGATGGACATGACTGTATTCATGCCGTCTCCAAACTCGTCTCTGATATACAATGGAACAAAGCCAAGAAACAGTGCACGGGTGCATGTCTGGTTGATTTAGAAAAGGCTTTTGACACCGTATGGTTAGAGGGCCTTTATCTTAAGCTGACCAGACTTGGCATAAGTAAACCACTGCTATATATGCTTCATGACATGTTGACAGGTAGAACGTTTGTTGGCAAATGTGGCAATGTAACTTCTTCCACAGAATTTTTCATTAAGAATGGTCTGCAACAGGGAGCGGTAAACTCGCCGATTCTCTTCAGCATTTACACCAGTGATATGATAGGTAGTATTACTCACGATCTTATCGCGTACAGAACAGCCCCTACTGTCGAAGTCATTCGAACTCTTTTGCAGCGGGACTTCGACAAGATCCAGAGATATTGTGATGACTGGAAGTTGAAAATCAACTTTCAGAAATCAGAAACTATCCTGTTTAGGACACCGTTGTCGAGGGCCTCTAGGGATACGAGAAAGAACTGGCGAAAGCTGGTGATCGTTGGACCAAACGGACAGCCACTGGTGAGTAAAAGTGTAGTAAAGTACCTTGGCATCTGGCTACATCAGTACCTATATTTCGGAAGACTTGTAGATGCTGCTCTGGCTAGAGCTAGGGAATCATTTGCCCTGACAAGACGATTGTTTTATAGCAGTCGTCTTGACAGCAGAGTGAAGGTGATTTGCTACATGGCCCTCATTAGGCCGATGCTATGGGTGCCCGGTGTGGTTCAACGTTGCCCCATCTCAAATGGAAAAGATACGGGTGTGCAGTGTCTGAGGAGCTGCCTTGGACTTCACAGAACACCAGTATCTGACTACACAAAATACTATTCCAACCAGGTCCTATACAACGGGGCCAACGTATACCGAATCTCATTCGGTTTCACGCTGCAAGAGCGATGGCTTCGAAGAATAGTCTCATCTTTGGGGCCTTCTATCCCAATGATGAATATTTTGAGAGTGCGCGTTTAAGCGGTTTTATTCCGCCCGAAGCTTTCCTATATTTGGATAGTCGAGGATAGTCTAAACCAAGATTTTTAGAAAATCAGTTAAAAGAACATATATATAAATATATCTACATATGTAAATCCATATACATATATATATAAATAAATAAATAAATAAATAAATAAATATATATAAATAAATAATAAAAAAATAAAAAAATAAATATATAAGTAAATAAATAACAAACGTTTAAAAAATACGGTTTCTTATAATAACTAATAAATAACAAATATTAACAAATATATTAATAAATAAATAGATGAACAATAAGTATTTAAAAAAACATTGTAATATGACAACAGATTAACATAAATATTAAATATAATTAATTAAGAAAAGTGGTGGTTATTCAACAGGTTTTTATTTTTAAACAAATAAACTAGATACATTAAGTATTTAATTGATTGACAAGGGGATTATCAGCAAAGCTGCATCTTGTTAAAAACGTACTTTTAAGTCGGTCGATCCTATTAGAAATCAGTTCAACATTAGCCTTTCCATGGAGGTCCATAGTTGAATACCTCCATGGTAAATTGAGCATCATTTTTAAAATTTTATTTTGAGAAACTTGCAATTTTTTAATATGGCAGACAGCGGAGTCGCCCCATACTTGGCAACCATACAATAATATTTTGCCTGAAAAACTAATTTGTGGAGAATTATTTTTTTGTCTATAGAGAATAACGATTTACGATTAATGAATGGATATAACATTTTAATCGCAATGCCAATTTTGTTTATTGTTTTACTAACGTGGTCTTTAAAAGTAAGTCTTGTATCCAAATAAACACCCAAATACCTAACCGATGGCTCCCAATTAATATTGGTTCCATTTAACCGAATGTGTCTGCTGGGAAGAGCGCAAGCTTTTCTTTTTCGCGTGAAAAAAATCGCTTGAGTTTTTCCTTCATTGCGTTTGATTTTGCATCTGCTATAATACTTTTCTAGTATATCCATTCCTTCTTTTAAATTCCTCTCAATGTTGAGACCGAATTGATGGGATGAATACATAGCAGTGTCATCTGCAAAAATAGCAACCTCACAGTTTGGTAAATGTGGCAAATCGGATGTGAAAATATTATAGAAGACCGGTCCAAGAACTGAGCCTTGTGGTACACCTGCACTAACATCAATTAGGTTTGAAATGCTACCATTTATATGAACATTGAAAGAACGATCGGACAAGAAAGACAGTACTACTTTGCATATATATGGAGGAAAGTTAAAGTGGATCATTTTATAAATAAGACCCTCGTGACAAACTGAATCAAAAGCCTTTTCAATGTCTTGAGACCTTTTCAATTGCCTTAAGACCGATTACTTTTGACGTAATTGCAAATTCGGAGTACCTGATGGGAAGTATTGTGGTATCGCCTGAAGCCAAACTGCTCCTTTTGATAAATATTGTGTTCGTTTATGAACTTTAAAATATTTTCCTTTATGATCTTCTCGTATATTTTACTTAAATTGCTCAACAAACTTATGGGCCTATAGCTTTCTGGACTATCTGGTTGCTTGCCAGCTTTGAGTATTGGTACCACTTTAGCCTTTTTCCAAGCATAAGGAAAATATTGAAATTTAATGCAAGAGTTCATTATAAACGTTAAGTATTTGATACCTGCTTTAGGAAGTTGTTTTATATAAATGTTTTTTAAATTGTCAATGCCTCCTACCTTCCTGATGCGTAGACCAGGGGTTTCCAATTTTTTTCGGCCACGGAACCCTAAATGATCAAACTTTTTTATGGCGGACCCCCATATTGATATTAACAGAAAACATCGTTCCTTGAAGTGCGGTTTGGATATTTTTATGTTTGACAAGAAAAGAAATAATAAATGATACAAATATAATTATTTTAAGTTTTATAAAACATTTATTGCACAACAAAAAATACGCTGCAACTTTTTAATGTGAGGAATGAAATTTGTTCACATATTAACTTAAAATATCCTTAAAATTAGGCTTAATGTCCGACAACTGAATGCGAAGGTCTGGACCTGCGTCCAGTCTGTTTCTGTATTTTTTTTTCGTGTAAGTGTAAGCCGAAAACCGAGCCTCGCATCGGTAAGTTGTTACAAATGGAAGGAGAACCATAAGAGCTTTGTCTGCCACTGCAGGGTATTCATCTGTCATTCCAACCCAAAATGTATTTAAATTAGAATCTTCTGATTCAAAATTTTGTTTTAGAAGGGATGAACTTTGGATGTCGATCAAATTTTCATACTCTGGCACAGTTAGCATTGATGGTTGGCTATAATTTCCAAATGGATTCTGTACCCAGTCGATGTCGTCCTTTTTCTCGGGAAAATACTCTTCCAACGATTTTTTAAGGGTAATCAAATTTTGGTGTATGCTTCTTTCATCATCTGAAGAAAGCTGCAACATATTTTCTTCCAAAAATCCGTTTAAAAGAGTAAAACTTTCGTAATTTTTTTGGTTAACACATTCTATCCGGAAACCAAGTATGGTTTTAAGCGAAGTTATTTTGTCGTTAACTGTAAATTTAGTTTATCGAATAAATCGGCCAAATAGGCCAATTTCACCAACCATTGCTCATCGTGCAAGAGTTCAACAAGCGTTCTTACGGATGCAGAAATGGGCTGTTCGACGAAGAATATCTTGAGTTCGTTGCGTAATTCAAATACTCTGGATAAAACTTTTCCCCTCGAAAGCCATCTCACTTCCGTGTGAAGAAGAAGATATTGATGCTGACTTCCTACATCTTCACACACTTTCTTAAAAAGCCTTGACTGGAGCGGACGAGATTTGACGTAATTAACTATTTGTACAGCTTAATCGAGAACTTTTTTTAAGTCGGGTGAAATTTTCTTTGAGACAAAGGCATGACAATGTAAAACGCAGCGACTGCTACTACATTTCGGTGAAACATTCTTTATTCTTGCCACAGTTCCTTTTATTTTGCCGGTCATAGCTGCTGCTCCATCGCTGCATACGTCAATACATTTGGTCCATTGAATATGGTGTTTACTCATATAATTATCAATGACTTTAAAAATTTCTTCCCCAGTCGTGTTGGTGTCCAAAGGTTCACAGAGAAATAAATCTTCCTCAATAGATCCTCCGAAGGGGTATCTAACGAAAACAAGCAGTATTGATAAACCGGCGACATCTGTACTTTCGTCAAGTTATATTGCAAACATATCACTGTCTTTCAATCTACAAATTATTTCATCTTCAATATGGTCTGATATCTTATGGACTCGATCAGATATAATATTTTTGGAACACTGGACTGCTGCAACTTTCTTCGCTGCGTCTTCTCCAAGTACGCAGCTGACGATTTCCGTCATGCATGGTTTTATTAAATTTTTTGCAATCGTGTGTGGTTTACCAGCACGCGCAATTCTGTAACTTATTAGGAATGATGCCCCAGTTGCTTTTTCATTATCTGTTTTTGCATATCTGTGTATAGCAGCCATACTAGTTTTATGTACATCTTTGTGTCTTTCAAAAAAACGTAAGTTTTTACCCTTCAGTTGCGGGTGGTTGGTTTCAAGGTGTCGTTTAAGCTTTGCAGGTACCAAAGAGCTGTTTAACAGAATTTTGTTGCAAATAACGCATTGTCCATCAGGATGTTCAGCATTTTCTACAGGTATAAATCCAAAGGACAAGTAGGATTCTTCATACTTCCTCTTTTTGAAGACAGTTCTCTCCTGAGGTTCACCCCTTTTGTTGGTTGGTGTTTTTTGTCGGTTTTGCTGACGACAAGAGCCTTCTGTATTAACCGTACCCTGGAATAAATTTACAAACCTAATAATAACCGACAACAACAGTAATACTCGATAATAATAAATTGAACTAAAAAATAACCGCTTGTAAGGTGAGTAAGCCAACTAGTTATTGGCCGGACTATATTTATGTAGGTATAGATTAACTTGAATAATAATAAATACAACTTTCTTACTGAAAAACAAGCAACAGGTTCTTCTGAACTATTTCCAGTACACTTTACTGGTGAACTCGATACAAGACTTTTGCCACTTGTGAGGCTTCCCGTTTTGAACCAATTGTCCATTATCACAAACTAAAACAAAAAGCAGGACAAATTATGACAAGCCGGTATCTTCACAAAAAAGTGTGGCATCAATCCCTGTAGTGATACAGTGTCACCACATTTCAAAACTTAAAACAAAGGAAAATAAAAAAATCACACTAACCACTTCTTTTAATACGCTCTAAAACACAGAATACTTTAATACAATTATTGACAAATAGCGCTGTATAACTTCGTTCTGCACCGAATTTTTGCAACAAACTGGCATAAGGTCAATAGTAAAAAGAGAAGAATTCAAACCAAAACAAATAAGAAAAACTCCCGTTACATATCCGTTGTAACCAATTGACATGCAGTTTTGTTTGTATTTGAATAGCTAAAACAGCATCTACCTACATAATGTACATACACAAGTGTGTCCACATGGCATTCTTCCCAATCCACAACACATTGTGATGACTAGATGTATGAATTTGTTTGATGATGAATTTCGGTGCATCGCGACGGCACGATTATGTTTTTTCCGCGGAACCCCTTTTGCCCTTCCACGGAACCCCAGGGTTCCGCGGAACACCATTTGGGAAACGCTGGCGTAGACTGTTGACAATAAATTCAATGTCCTCATCATTGATGACAACATTGGACACGCAACTGGCATTTGCTAAAGTGAAAGCTTGGAGAGTGTTTTTTACCAAATCATTCGTATATGCATCACCAAGATGTTGAGATACAACATGACTGTTTGCAAAGCTACAAGCAAGTGCGTTTGCTTTATCAATGTCCGTAAAGAAGGAATTGGATGCATTTTTTAGAAATGGTATTTGTTTATTCCTTGATTTTGTCACTTTTACAATAGTCCAGAATGGTTTTGAATTTTAATCTTAGGATTTAAGCTTTTGATTCCATTCTGCGTTTCAGGTTTGCATTGGACACCTGTTTCTTGAAATAAACCATTTGTTGTCGAAATATTGGCTGGCGATATTTTTGCCAATATCTTCTGTTAATGTTTCGTAAGTTTATTAAAATTAAGATATGAAAAGGGAGTTTTTTTTACATGATTGTGTTTTTTAATTTTTGGCACTGATTGATCAACAGAAGTCAGAATTATTTCGGAAAATTTACTGACAGTTAAATCGACATCTTCCTTACACAATATAATATTGTCAATATTCATTTGAACATTACGAAATCTTTGTTTGATTTCAGAATGAAAACGTTTCCAATTTGCATTCTTAAAATCTTGTAAATATTGCACTTTTTCTTCACCCGACCATAAGAGCCGACAAACTACTGGGTTGTGGTCAGTTCAGTTAATGATAATGGTTGAGTTACTAGACTGCGCACATTAGTAATAAATAAGTCAAGGACAGATGGACAACCACGAGAACTAGCTGGAAAATAAGTTGGAGAAGGAGGAAACATTACAGTAAATGACAATATTACAGATAAACTACATAAAATGTTTCCCCAAGCATTAGCTTTTTTGCAACCCCAATCTCTATGACGACAATTAGTATCTCCTGCGATTAAGAAATCAACATTTTTTGTTAAGTTTATTGTTAGTATGATCGGTTTAGGCTTTTAGTTTTATGGAAGACCATACCCTTGGTGATGGGTCGGGAGCTTCGCAAAGTCCTCTGATTTTTGCTATCGAATGTTTGTTTGATGCAGCAGTCAGAATTCTAAATCTAGATCCTGCACAGGAGGACGAGCTTAGCCGGAATACCGAAAATAAAAATGCTTCCGGCGGATTTGAAATCGATGAATGTGTAGTGGATATTGATAAAAATTTTGTTTGGACTTCTTTCCAGATCTACGGAAATTCTGAAGACTTGATCAGTCGTACACTTTCCTGGCCAATAACCACACTGATAAAAAGTGATCAAGGCGTTGTTGAATTGTTTCAGATATTCACATATTAAGTCAGTCAGGATCTTGAACGCACCGTTAAAGAGAATTATGCCTGTTGAAAGTTTAATACCGAATCATCTCCGATGGCTTTATAAAGCGGGAATACCGCCATTTCCAGCAGCAATGTTAAGCTTGAGTTTCCAGTTCCAATCCTCACTTCATTTAGGTCGGGTAGTTGGCTGTTATAGCTGTCGTTGATATTATTGAATCGTTCCTTCTGCCTGATAGCCTTATCGCCGTTCAAATGCCTGCAGAAAAGGTTCTTTCACATCCTCAGCATCGACTGTGTCTCAACTACGATATTTCCTTGTTCATCTGGAAAGGACTCTTTTCGAGTAAACTCGGCTTTGACGTTTTACTCATTGATAAAACTAGCGAACATCGTTCCTGGAGTTGCATTTCTCTATACCCTCCTCTTTTCTTCTTTCTGAAAAGCCGGAGTTCTTCGCTTCTTCTTTGCTCATAAAGCTCATTGGCAGCTCTTATCTTCACCTGCAGCTTAGACTTGTAGGCCTCGTTCTTGGCTGCAAGTATATGTTCGCATTCGCCATCAAACCAGGGGCTTAATGTTGCTGGGTGCGAGAAAGCACAGTTGCGGTTGATCTAGCAGCTTGTTGGCATAGTTGCAATTGTTCTTCGACATTCGATGCTGGTGGTTCGCGAAGGCCTTGGCGCTCCCTTGTGATTGCAGTATTCCAACGCTAAATATTATTACAGTATTTCGGATTGGTTGCGGCGTAGTGGATGTCTGTGTTCTTACCTTGGCTTCCTTGACAAGGAAGTGGTCCGAGTCGGTGTTAGCACCACGGAATGTTCGGACATCCGTGGATACTGGATGCGTATCTCTGGTCTATCGCAATGTGATTAATTTGTTTGAAAGTTTGTTGATTGGAGACCGCCAAACCGAGGTGAGGAAATGATGTGCAGGCAATAGTAGCTTGTTCTTCCGTAGCAAAGTCAGTTAGCCTAGATCCAGTGCCAGACGTGTTGTCATTTATGCTGTTGTTCCGACAATACTTCTTAAGATGATTTCTCTTCCTAATTCGCCTTAAAATCGCCCAGCACTATTCTAACATCGTACTTTGGTAGTCGCTCATGAGTTTTGTCAAGGAGCTCGTATAAGCAATTTTTCGCTTTATCATCTTTTACTTCCTTTGGGGAGTAAGCGCACATAAGGATTATGTTGTTAATTTATCCTGGTTGAGAATTTTTACAATACGCTCGGTAATGTTTGAAAACATAAGATTTCTTGCCTTAGTCTGGCACTTATAACAAATCCGCGTCCAAATTGTCAATGCTTCTGCTCATCATAACACCGTCCGTAGAAGATTTTACAGTTGTTCATCTTATTTTTGACTGGCAAATCCCATCGTATTTCTGAAATGGCAGTAATGTCTGCCTTGCAGTTGCTTAGAGCTGTGCGTATGTAGGGGTATTTATATCCACACCACCTTTGTTTATACGTTTGAATATTAAACTGATTGGTACCCCATTCCATAGGGGTACCTATATTAGTTTTGGTAAATAGGTTCAAACATAGAGAATTATTGAGCTAAGTATACCCCAAGGTATATGGATCGACTCAGTCTGTCCGTTACACCATCCTTCAGTCTGTCTGTTCGTGAACGATTTTTAGGCCATAAATTATGAGCAAGGATAATGAAATTCGGTACATAGGATCCTTGGCCATGCCTATAAAACAAGTGGAAAAAATTAAATCCTCCTACTGCCACGCCTACCTTTTAGGAATACGTTTTTTTTTGGCCAAACGTTAGAAATTTTTGAAAATTTGTCTGAACATTATGTTTAGACAATACCAATATCTATATTTTGTCCATTGAAAGTTTTGTAACACGCCCACTTTTTGGGGGGCGTTTTTAGAAAAAAACAACATGAAATTTTAAGAATTTAAAAAAAAAAATGTCGATGAAAATACATTTATAATGTCAGTATAAACATTTCGTCTTT
>OX463756.1:9112144-9114644 GCA_949824845.1 Rhingia rostrata
AAAGTATAAAACGTCATAGCCAAGGATACATGCCTCGAACAGAATTCTGTCGATATGAACAGGGAAATATCGTAGTTGATACACAGTCGATGCTGAGGATATGGAAGAATCACTTCTGCAGACTGTTAAACGGCGATGACGAACAACATTCCGCTGTCAGGCAGAACGAACCATTCAACATTGGCAATGACAGCGAAAACTGTCAACGACCCAACCTGAGTGAAGTGAGGATAGCAATATCTAAACTGAAGCTTAATAAGGCTGCCGGAAATGACGGCCTTCCCACCGAGCTTTATAAAGCCGGCGGCGATGACTCGGTAAGTAACATCCACAAACTCGTAAGCCGAATATGGTCGGAAGAAATTATGCCTGAAGAATGGAACCTCAGCATCGTTTGCCCGATCCACAAAAAAGGAGACATCAACATCGCATATAAAATCCTATCTGCCGTAAAATGTGAACGCCTGAAACCGTTTACCAACAACCTGATCGGCCCTTATCAGTATGGTCTTAGGACAGGAAAGTCCACAACCGTTCACACTTCGGCAGATCCTAGAAAAAAACCAAGAATACCAAATCGATACCCACCAACTACTTATTCATCGATTTTAAAGCCGCTTACGACAGCATATATAGAGACGAACTATACAGAGCCATGTCTAGTTTTATACCGCCCAAACTCGTCCGTTTGTGTAGGATGACGATGGAGAATTCTCGCTGCTCCGTCAGGGTGGGAAACGACCCTCTACGGCGCTGAAGCTTGGACCGTCTCGAAAGCAGATGAAGAAATCCTTGGTCGATTTGAGAGGAAAGTTTTTCGAAAAATCTTCGGTCCCATTTGCCTTGACGGGCTGTGGAGACGAAGATTCAACCAAGAACTATACGAGCTGTACAGCGACATGCCCCTGGTCAAAAAACTCCGCATTGGACGTTTAAGATGGCTAGGATATGTAGAACGAATGGATATCAATATTCCGGCTCGCAGAGTCTTCGATTCCCAGACGTCGGACGCAGTAGAGGAAGACATCGCCTTAAGTGGCGCGCACAAGTAGAAACCGACCTCAACCAACTTGGAGTGGAGGCAGTTAGCTTAGGACCGGGCTAATTGGAGAGGTATGTTGATTGAGGCCCAGGTTCATTCCGGACTGTAGCGCCAGTTAAGTAAGTAAGTAAGTAAGTAAGTAAGTAAGTAAGTAAGTAAGTAAGTAAGTAAGTAAGTAAGTAAGTAAGTAAGTAAGTAAGTAAGTAAGTAAGTAAGTAAGTAAGTAAGTAAGTAAGTAAGTAAGTAAGTAAGTAAGTAAGTAAGTAAGTAAGTAAGTAAGTAAGTAAGTAAGTAAGTAAGTAAGTAAGTAAGTAAGTAAGTAAGTAAGTAAGTAAGTAAGTAAGTAAGTAAGTAAGTAAGTAAGTAAGTAAGTAAGTAAGTAAGTAAGTAAGTAAGTAAGTAAGTAAGTAAGTAAGTAAGTAAGTAAGTAAGTAAGTAAGTAAGTAAGTAAGTAAGTAAGTAAGTAAGTAAGTAAGTAAGTAAGTAAGTAAGTAAGTAAGTAAGTAAGTAAGTAAGTAAGTAAGTAAGTAAGTAAGTAAGTAAGTAAGTAAGTAAGTAAGTAAGTAAGTAAGTAAGTAAGTAAGTAAGTAAGTAAGTAAGTAAGTAAGTAAGTAAGTAAGTAAGTAAGTAAGTAAGTAAGTAAGTAAGTAAGTAAGTAAGTAAGTAAGTAAGTAAGTAAGTAAGTAAGTAAGTAAGTAAGTAAGTAAGTAAGTAAGTAAGTAAGTAAGTAAGTAAGTAAGTAAGTAAGTAAGTAAGTAAGTAAGTAAGTAAGTAAGTAAGTAAGTAAGTAAGTAAGTAAGTAAGTAAGTAAGTAAGTAAGTAAGTAAGTAAGTAAGTAAGTAAGTAAGTAAGTAAGTAAGTAAGTAAGTAAGTAAGTAAGTAAGTAAGTAAGTAAGTAAGTAAGTAAGTAAGTAAGTAAGTAAGTAAGTAAGTAAGTAAGTAAGTAAGTAAGTAAGTAAGTAAGTAAGTAAGTAAGTAAGTAAGTAAGTAAGTAAGTAAGTAAGTAAGTAAGTAAGTAAGTAAGTAAGTAAGTAAGTAAGTAAGTAAGTAAGTAAGTAAGTAAGTAAGTAAGTAAGTAAGTAAGTAAGTAAGTAAGTAAGTAAGTAAGTAAGTAAGTAAGTAAGTAAGTAAGTAAGTAAGTAAGTAAGTAAGTAAGTAAGTAAGTAAGTAAGTAAGTAAGTAAGTAAGTAAGTAAGTAAGTAAGTAAGTAAGTAAGTAAGTAAGTAAGTAAGTAAGTAAGTAAGTAAGTAAGTAAGTAAGTAAGTAAGTAAGTAAGTAAGTAAGTAAGTAAGTAAGTAAGTAAGTAAGTAAGTAAGTAAGTAAGTAAGTAAGTAAGTAAGTAAGTAAGTAAGTAAGTAAGTAAGTAAGTAAGTAAGTAAGTAAGTAAGTAAGTAAGTAAGTAAGTAAGTAAGTAAGTAAGTAAGTAAGTAAGTAAGTAAGTAAGTAAGTAAGTAAGTA